>CM068300.1:32591004-32745957 GCA_034768395.1 Linum lewisii | reverse complement strand
AACGCGGTAAATTCGTTCCACCTTACCCTCTCTCTCTTGATCATTGAGGACAATGCTCATGTTAGTCGTATGGGAGTTTGAGGTTTGGTGTGATTATTTGTCGGTAGAAGTCTATTGCTATGCTTTGATGACTTGCATGATCTTGATTGTTTCCAAATTCCTCTATCGTAGAATCATTCGGTTCATGACTTTTGGTGTTTAATTGACTTCAAGCTTTCACAATGATGTTTAGACTGTTCCACTTAGAACCTATAACCAGCATGTTAGCACTAATTTCAAATGAGTCTGGGCCAGAACAGAGATTTTATCACTCTTGTATGTTGGTTGATTGGTTTGATGCGTGTTTTTGTACCGCTCGATAACATCGTTCTAAGATGATAAAGGTCGGCCTGTTTGTTGGATCATACACATTTTCACCCTATTCCATGTTCTTCATTCCCTTTTTGATCCCTCGTGATTGTGGCTTGAGATTAGACAGAATCTAATTCAAAATCTTGTGTGGAAGTTGTAAGGGGCTAAGGATCAAGTGGCTTATTTGTGAAGAGAATGTTCAAAAAAATGCTCAAAAGAAAAGAAATGCTAGGCAAGCTTGGCAGCTAAGTGAAGTGTCGGGTTGAGCACTAGCAAAGGCAAAGGGTGTGAGCTAAACAGGTTCAACACCTAAGTGAAGTGCTGAATCGAGCACTAGTATGCAGTAAAAAAAAAAGAGAAAAAAAAGAGTTCTCAAAAGTGGCCCTCGTTGTAGTGATCCTAGCTTGAGCGTAAAAAAATGCAGATCTAGAGGCGGATGAAGTCGAGTCCATAGCCACATCACGATCACTCACCACTTTCCAAATTACCCTACCTCCGTTCAATCCGTTTCATTTCCCGAGTTCAAGTCCTTTTAATTAGAGTTGGTGTTGTCGTGGTGGGTTTTTCTGTATCCCAATTAACCACTACTTGAAGTGTGCAGAAAATAGTGAGGTCTAGACTTGTTTGGTTGATGTTCTTGCATGTGTAAGTTGAGTTTGTTCGTGGAACAGTTTAAGCCAAATTGTTATTGCTTGAATCTCAATGGGACCAATCCTGTCATTTGTGAACTTGGATGTTTTCTAATTCATTTGGTTGAGGACAAGCAAAGCTTAGTCGTAGGGGAATTTGATGTGACTTTATTTAGTGCATTTTGAGCTTGTGATTGACCTATGAAATGCCCCTATTTGACCCTTAAAGGCCATGCTTAATATGCTTTTATTGAAGTTTTATGCAAAGTGCTCTTTTGTTGTCCAAGTGCCACTTTGAGGGCAATTTCAGTGCCTATTGGAGTTTTATCTGTGCATTTCTAGGCCTTGGCGTCGTAGTACTGGTGACAAGGAGCACATAGGATCAAATGGAAGGTCAATCGGAGCTAGGACGGAGGAGATATGGCCGTTGCAAAATCGAGAAAAGTGCACAGCTTTCTAATGAAGTTTTTGGTGAGAACCTCATAGTTCTCGCCGAAAAGTTGCCGCCAAGTAGTAACAGGAGATTGAGGCTTTATTTTTGAAGTAGTTTTCGGCGAAAACTTTCTGAGTTTTCGTCGAAAACATGTGAAGGAAGTGAAGGCTAGCTCAGGGATTTTCAAAGGAATTTTTGGCGAAAACATGGGAAGTTTTCGCCGAAAACTCAGGGCTATTCCAGCAGTGTATTTAAAGTGAAGGCTGTGGAAATTTTGGAAGAGAAACCTCCTCCACCTTTTCCCACGCTTGAGGAAGCTTTGAAGATTTCGGAAGACAATGCAAACCAACTTAATCGCTTAGCACAAAGCATGGCGCACATCAATGGGATGTTTGAAAATGAACGTCAACCCCATAAGGTGGAGCAACACTCTTCCGATCCATCCATGCTAGAGGAGTTCTCGAAGATTGCGGACGACAATGCGGCTCGGCTCAATCGCCTAGCTCAAAGTATGAATCTCGTCATGGAAGCTCTAGAGTATGAGAATCAGCCCAAGAAGTTGGAGCAAATTTATGATGATGAAGATGACACTTGTGAATCCGAAGAGCTTGACACGGAAGAAGATTTGGTAGTGGAGGAGATTGAAGAACATGTTCTTCCCGAGGACACACCAAGTAACGATGATGTGTGCATAGAAGAACCAAGGAGACTTGAGGATGATGACACCTTTGAGGAGGTGAGATGTGACGTGAAGACTCTTCAAGAAGAGGTGGTACCAAGAGTGGAGCATGAGAGTGAACAACACCACCCTATTGTGGTGCCACCAAAGATTGTGAGTGCTCTTCAATCTTCTTGCTTGGTCATGAAGTATTTGTGCTAAGAGCCCAAGGACGCATGCATCTCTACTCCTCATATGGTGGTCATGGAAGTGGAGCCACCTCTCCTTGACCCGGAAGACTCTTCGAGTGGCATCACCAACTGGGAGACGATGGAGCTCAATGGTGGCCCCCTACCATACTTTCTTCCTCAAGCTTCGAATTTCAAAGGTAGCAAGCCACCCCAAGGTATCAAGTGCTATACAAGCATCATTGCTCATTGGCTAGTCTACCCTTTGCTTCTATCGCTACTTGGAGGTCAATCTTCATCGTGGAAGAAGCTACTTGACCTTAAAGAGGTACTAAGTTGGACACCATAACGCAGTTATCGTCGATAAGACGGTAACCAAGCGCTTCTTGGGAGGCACCCCATGTTATCTTTACTTTTTCGCTTTTAATTGTTGTTTGAGGTTTTTGTGTTGCTTTAGCTTTTTTAATAAGGTTTGACAAGCATTTTGGATCACTCTTCACCAAGGATCATCATGGAACTCTTTCACCACTATTACGTCCTATGCTCTTCTCTACCAACGCGGTAAATTCGTTCCACCTTACCCTCTCTCTCTTGATCATTGAGGACAATGCTCATGTTAGTCATAGGGAGTTTGAGGTTTGGTGTGATTATTTGTCGGTAGAAGTCTATTGCTATGCTTTGATGACTTGCATGATCTTGATTGTTTCCAAATTCCTCTATCGTAGAATCATTCGGTTCATGACTTTTGGTGTTTAATTGACTTCAAGCTTTCACAATGATGTTTAGACTGTTCCACTTAGAACCTATAACTAGCATGTTAGCACTAATTTCAAATGAGTCTGGGCCAGAACAGAGATTTTATCACTCTTGTATGTTGGTTGATTGGTTTGATGCGTGTTTTTGTACCGCTCGATAACATCGTTCTAAGATGATAAAGGTCGGCCTGTTTGTTGGATCATACACATTTTCACCCTATTCCATGTTCTTCATTCCCTTTTTGATCCCTCGTGATTGTGGCTTGAGATTAGACAGAATCGAATTCGAAATCTTGTGTGGAAGTTGTAAGGGGCTAAGGATCAAGTGGCTTATTTGTGAAGAGAATGTTCAAAAAAAATGCTCAAAAGAAAAGAAATGCTAGGCAAGCTGGGCACCTAAGTGAAGTGTCGGGTTGAGCACTAGCAAAGGCAAAGGCTGTGAGCTAAACAGGTTCAACACCTAAGGGAAGTGCTCAATCGAGCACTAGTATGCAGTAGAAAAAAATGAGAAAAAAAAAGAGTTCTCAAAAGTGGCCCTCGTTGTAGTGATCCTAGCTTGAGCGTAAAAAAATGCATATCTAGAGGCGAATGAAGTCGAGTCGATAGCCACATCACGATCACTCACCACTTTCCAAATTACCCTACCTCCGTGCAATCCGTTTCATTTCCCGAGTTCAAGTCCTTTTAATTAGAGTTGGTGTTGTCGTGGTGGGTTTTTCTGTATCCCAATTAACCACTACTTGAAGTGTGCAGAAAATAGTGAGGTCTAGACTTGTTTGGTTGATGTTCTTGCATGTGTAGGTTGAGTTTGTTCGTGGAACAGTTTAAGCCAAATTGTTATTGCTTGAATCTCAATGGGACCAATCTTGTCATTTGTGAACTTGGATGTTTTCTAATTCATTTGGTTGAGGACAAGCAAAGCTTAGTCGTAGGGGAATTTGATGTGACTTTATTTAGTGCAGTTTGAGCTTGTGATTGACCTATGAAATTCCCGTATTTGACCCTTAAAGGCCATGCTTAATATGCTTTTATTGAAGTTTTATGCAAAGTGCTCTTTTGTTGTGAAAGTGCCACTTTGAGGGCAATTTCAGTGCCTATTGGAGTTTTATCTATGCATTTCCAGGCCTTGGCGTCGTAGTACTGGTGACAAGGAGCACATAGGATCAAACGGAAGGTCAATCGGAGCTAGGACGGAGGAGATATGGCCGTTGCAAAATCGAGAAAAGTGCACAGCTTTCTAATGAAGTTTTTGGTGAGAACCTCATAGTTCTCGCCGAAAAGTTGCCGCCAACTAGTAACAGGAGATTGAGGCTTGATTTTTGAAGAAGTTTTCGGCGAAAACTTTCTGAGTTTTCGTCGAAAACATGTGAAGGAAGTGAAGGCTAGCTCAGGGATTTTCAAAGGAATTTTCGGCGAAAACATGGGAAGTTTTCGTCGAAAAACTCAGGGCTTTTCCAGCAGTGTATTTAAAGTGAAGGCTGTGGAAATTTTGGAAGAGAAACCTCCTCCACCTTTTCCCACGCTTGAGGAAGCTTTGAAGATTTCGGAAGACATTGCAAACCAGCTTAATCGCTTAGCACAAAGCATGGCGCACATCAATGGGATGTTTGAAAATGAACGTCAACCCCATAAGGTGGAGCAACACTCTTCCGATCCATCCATTCTAGAGGAGTTCTCGAAGATTGCGGACGACAATGCTGCTCGGCTCAATCGCCTAGCTCAAAGTATGAATCTCGTCATGGAAGCTCTAGAGTATGAGAATCAGCCCAAGAAGGTGGAGCAAATTTATGATGATGAAGATGACACTTGTGAATCCGAAGAGCTTGACACGGAAGAAGATTTGGTAGTGGAGGAGATTGAAGAACATGTTCTTCCCGAGGACACACCAAGTAACGATGATGGTGTGCATAGAAGAACCAAGGAGACTTGAGGATGATGACACCTTAGTGGAGGTGAGATGTGACGTGAAGACTCTTCAAGAAGAGGTGGTACCAAGAGTGGAGCATGAGAGTGAACAACACCACCCTATTGTGGTGCCACCAAAGATTGTGAGTGCTCTTCAATCTTCTTGCTTGGTCATGAAGTATTTGTGCATGACTTTAAGAGATTAGATCATCTCAATTCAACCATAGTTGCATGATTTCTCTCTTGTGCATTTTATTGAACACTTGGTGTGCATTAGGTTTTTCATTCAATTGAACTTTGATTAGTCTTTTGATGATTCTCTTAGTGTTACGACATTGACATGAGAGTGTGGTGTCTAGCCTAGTGGTCATAGAGTCATAGGACAGGGTTTTGTAGCTTGGCATTTCATCAAACACCTTTAATGCATCCTTAGTCATTTAGCTTGAGAGCGAGAGCCTAGGTTGAGTGGTTATAGGATAGGAACTTAGTGTTACGAGAGTGCATTGAGTCTATAGAAGGGATTTGCGTGGTCATTCGATTGCAACCTCGATCATGTTTGGCTTGTTTGTGCATTTGTTCCTCTTGAGCATGATGAAGCTATCTTTCCAAGTGAACCTCCTTTATCTTTGTTTTGCACCGCCTTGTTTGTTTGTTTAGTTTTCTTTATGTTTTCATATGTTCCTATTTCAAACCAAAATTTCTTTCAAATGAATAGACCGTCCATGAACCGTGTGAGTAGTGGAAATTGAGAGAGCCCTCGTGGAAATATGACCTTGATTGTTGTGAGTTGAAATTCACACGTCATTAAGTCAAACCAATCAATCATTCTGTCTTTTATTTTCATTTCAATTTCCTTGCATCATAGTTTAGAAGTCATGAAACTCATACCACACACAATTTGTTTAAACCTGAATAATTTGCCAGCTTCTTTGAGTAGTCGATTTGAAGAAACCTTGAGAGATTCGATTTAGTCTACTTCTGTATGCTAGTTATTTGATAAACCTGTTTACAACGTTCATCAGTGACCAAGGAGAACTAGTCCACAGGAGCAGAGCTGAGCAAGTGGACCGGAGTGATACATGGCCAGGTGGGCGGATCGCCCAGCCGGAGTGTGAGCAGATCCAGAAAATCCGTCCACATGAAGAAATCTGCCTCGCGCAAGGAAAACTCAAACACAGGAGACAAACCTCCATTTTCCAAGTCCTTTTAGGAGTAGGAAAATCGGAGGGCAAGCAATCGTTGACGGATCAGGATTTAGAAACCTAATCCGTGTTGGCCACGGTCACGGTCACCTATTAGAGTTTCTCTAGTTTTGGAGTTATGCTATTTTTAGACAGTTTTGCTTTTCTTTTAGGATTTTTTTCCTTTTAGTAGTTTGTTTAGGAATATTTTTTACTTCTAGAAGCAGATTAGTAGGTGGATTCAAGAGCCTGTTCTTGAATCCCTCAACTATAAATGATGGCCACTGGCCATGATGCAAGGACACAACTTTTTACACATAATTTGAATTCAGAACTTACATTCTTTGTTTCCTTCAAGCTTTTGCTCGTTGTTGCTTAGCTTAAGGTTTGTTATATCATGACTCAAGGTACTCACCCTTGAGTGCGTGGAACCGTTCAACTTGGATACTTAGGGTCCCTAGCTCTTTATAGCTAGTGGGTCCAAGTACTCTTCACCCCGATTTCAAGGGTTAGACTTGTTTGTTTTGTATAGGGTCGCTGCCCACGGCTGTAGACAGTTAATATCAGCGTCCCCCACCCTCTCCGGCTGAAAGTTAATGTGGATGGTGTTGTCCCTGCGGGAACTGGTGGTTCTACAGGTTGGGTCCTTCGCAATTCCTCTAGGGTGATCCTTCGTGCGGTAGGGGCGACGTATCCAAGTATTGTTGATCCCTTCTTACTTGAACTTCTTGCTCTTCGGGATGCATGTACTTGGTGTCGATCGGCTGGTGTTTTGTAGGTTGATTTTGAGGGGGACGCAGAATTGGTCAATACATGGATTTTGGTTGATCAGATCTGGGCTAACCTCAGAGGGGCGATCATTGAAGAAATACTATAGCTGAAAAGCAGAGTTCCTTCTTGGCATTTTCAAACTGTTCGCTGTTCAGGTAATAGGGTCACCCATTACATGGCACGTATGGCCCTGACTAACCTCCCAAGGGTCATGGAGGTAGACATGACCTCATGGGTTGGGACTTGATTTTCCTTCCTACGTGTGTTTGCTATCTTATGTCTCCTTCGCAGCCATCTATGTTAAAAAAAACTACGTGAGCATTTTGTAATTGATCCCACAATTAATAATTTCTTTAATTAAATCATAAATTAATTATTAATTTAAGGAAAAATAGCATTCCCCTCAACTTTGTCAACTTAACAAATAGCCCAATATACTATAAAATGCTTTTTTATTCTCTCTTACTTTGACAATTTTACCATTCAGGTCCTTCCATTCTAACTTTCGTCTTTGTGACATTAAATCTTGACATATTCACACAATGACGAAGAGAGATATCAGAGGTGAGATACGAAGAGTTGGTCAGAGAGGTAAATTGGGGAGGTATCACGAATAATATGGTGAAATATGAAGGATTTTACAATAACGCATTTTATTCGTCGATTTCATCTTATCTAATTATATATATATATGTGTGTGTGTATATATATTTCCAATTAAAAAAAGCTTAGTAAGCTAGTACATAGCTAATTTGGAAAGTAAGGACCCAAACAACAAATTTGTCAAAATAGAGGGGGTGAAAAAAAACATTTTATAGTATAGGGCTATTTCTTAAGCTGACAAAGTAGAGGGGCTAAAGTGCTATATTCACATAATTTAAAATATAAAGTTCTTATAAAAAATAATGTAGTTACGTGGAAAAATTCCACCACTATTGTTTCTCTAAAACAAACATGACAACCGAGTTTTTTCAAACAAAGCAACTTTGATAGGTGTTCTGAAACAATAATCTAGGAAATTTTGATAATCGGCGATAGTGATAGTACTTTTTCTCGGCGAGCAAAGTGGATAGTGTTCATCGACGTCTTTAATGTTTATCGATGTATGTTGTGCATCCCAGTAATGACCAATTTTTTATTATGTTTTTAGGCAATCTTCCTGACAAGATCTGAACTTCTTTGATGGTCTTTGGAGGTGACATGGAAGCAATTTCCATGACTTGCGACGGATTTGCCTATATTCCCCCTTTGGTTATGAGTTACCCTACAATGTTTCAAAGGTTTGCCTTAAATCGCTCAGATGATCGCTTGTTTGTTTGCTCTTAACCAACAAATCGACCACATATGCCTCCAGATTTCTTTCGATTTGTTTTTTGAAAACCGTGTCAATCATCATCTGGTAGGTTGCTCATGCGTTTTTAACGCAAAGGTCTAGCAATAGTTTGTTGTGGGCATCATGAAAGCCATTTTCTCCTGGTCTTATTTGTTCAGAGGGATGTAGTGATAGGCCAAGAACATGTCTAAAAAAGACAACATTCCATTGTTGGTCGTGGTGTCCACCAACTGCTCAATGTTTGGTAATGGCCTTTTGGGCAAGCGTCATTTAAACTGGTGAAGTCAACACACATTCTCCAAGATCCCAACTACTTTTTTGATGAGGACCAGATTCTCTAACCACTCTAGGTACCTTAGCTCCTTGATAAAACCTGCTTTTAGAAGCTTTTCTCGTTCGCCGCCGCTTGCTGTCACTCCCTACAAATATTCCTTCTCTTCTGCTGCATGGGTGACTTCCTGGTTTAATCGCCAAGCAATGCTTGATTACGTCTGGGTTGATTCCTGGCATATCACTTGCAGCCCAAGCGAACAAATGCACAAATTCCTTTAGTAATTGAACTATTTCTTGCCTTATTTCTTCTCTCCGTGTATGATGATATCCTGACCGTCTTTGTTGGATCTTCCTCCCATAGAGGGACTGGAACGTCTGACTCTACTTGATTTAAACGCTCCTCACCTTCCTCTGCATCTAAACTGATGTTGTAACAAGTAATTTTTTTCACTGCTATGTAGCATTTTCTAGTTATCTCCGGGTGCTTTAGGCGACTCCCACTCCCTCATCTGTTGCGAATTTCAGAGCCTGATGAACAGGAGATGAGATTTCCTGACACGCCGCCAGGGCTGGGTGACCCAAGATCATGTTATATGTCGACTTGCAATCCATGACATGTAAATTAATAGATCGTGTAGATTACCCGAAAGATCTATCTGTTTATACAAGTCCCAATAAATTATGTCCACCGAACTTCCCTCGTCCTCCATTACTCTTTCTACACATCTGTGATGAGTGAAGACTTGGATCATCATTGCTTCCAAGCTTGGCCCTCTTACATGGGCTATGTCTTCTTTAGTGAAGCTGATGATCGGGCAACTCACCTAATCAATCAACATCACTTCCTGAACCTCTTCCTTTCCCTTAATTTTGTTTGTTGGACAGCTTTCTCCACCAAAACTATTTTAGTATATTCTGTTCACTTCGGGATGCGACTTATTTTTTGTCCCATCCTCGCCCTGCGTTTCTTGCAATCGGGCGAAGACTCCTCCCTTCTTGCCATGAGCCTCTTCCTTTACTTGATCCTCTTGCTCGGGGCTTTTCTCTTTTTCGCTTTGTACTTAAGATAAAATCCATCAATCATCCTTCACTAATTCATCGCTCAATTTGATTTTTCAATTCTCTACACTCCTTTGTTGTATTCCCATGTGACTCGTAAAAATTGCAAAAATTATGGCGACTTCTCTGCTCAGGTGGGATCTTCAAAGGTTCGGGTCATTGTATGTGATGGCCCTTGTGCTGCATATATAAAAATATTTTTCTTTTGCACTCATTTAGTGGAGTGGAGTTTGGTCTCTCATTGCAATATCCTCTTCTTTCTGGCGATCTTTCGGTTCGTCTCCACCTGGATTGTCTATCTACTTGTTTGTTTACCTACTTCTCTACTTTCACGCTTTTCTATTCAGGGGTGCTTGCCAGCTGCTCTTTAGTTAATATTATTTTATGAACCCTGACTTCCAACAATGAGAGTGATTTGACTGCGGTGGTTACTAGTGACTCTAGCCTAATGTTGTGAGTTGCCTAAAACAAGCTGGCTCCAGCGATTTCATGGTCCACATTCTTAAGGCCTGTACTACTCCTGTCCATTTGTTGAAAAAAAATCTTTCAACAATTCATCATTGGCTTGTTGTAGGCTCACTGGGACTTGTAATAGGACTGTCCTGGTCCTCCTCTGACGTGCCCAGCAGCGTGCCCGACACTGCGCCCAACATCAGGCCCCAAAACCTGGCACCAGCACAGGCACAGCCTCAGGCCCCAGCCACGGTCCAGCCTCAGGTCCCAGCCACGGTCCAGCCTCAGGCCCCGGATCAGGTACCAGGCCTTGCCCAACACCTACCCATCACCGGCCCAGCACCTGTCTAGCATCGGCCCCAGCACCGGCCCCCATATGCGAATTGGGCCGAGCCACCAAAATCATGCCCTAATGATGAAATCCGACCCACACAAGGACTTCTAATCCTAGTAGGACACAGATTAGGGTTTGTCGGTTTAGGATTTATCTAGTTTAGAAGTTTTATTCCTTTATTTTAGGACTTAGCTATTTTAGGAGTTTTATTCCTTTAAAAACTCTTTTATTTTTGGAATTTTTCTTCCAATTTTAGTAGTTTGTTTAGGAATCTTTTTATTTCTTTATTATTTTAGACTTAGAGTTCGAATAGGAAGAGGAGAAGCTCTAGGACGATCCTTGAGATATAAATAGAGGCCTTTGGCCACCCATTGTAATCACACTTGAATAAAAATAAACACAAAAACTTCGATTTCTTCTTTGCATGGATTTGCAATTTTCTTTTCGACTTTCATGGAATTGATTGTTGTCTGGACTGGCTTATCATCTAGGGCATCCATCCCTTGGTGTGGCACCTTCAACTGGACACTTCGGGTTCCTAGCTCTTTATAGCTAGCGGGTCCAAGTACTCTCCGCCCTATAGTTCTAAGTGTTTGGCTCGAGTTCTTGTTATCCAAGCTTGCGGTGGTTAGGGTCATTCGCTCATGGTTGCGGTGGTTCACATCATCTTGCTCTCATACGTTTGCACAAAGATCCTTGCAAAACCATCCCACGAGGTTATGATCCCCTCAGGGAGATTCATATACCACTCTCTAGCTCTTCCTCCCAAAGTCGCTACAAAAGCGCTGCAGTAAGCTGCATCGCTGGCCTGTTTGCATTTTCATCGCTATTTGGAACGTCTATAGATGGTCATCGGGGTCACTGGTCCCATTGTACTTCTCCATATTCTGGGGGGACCAGGCCAACTGGTAGCTGTTCAGCAGAAATTGCTCTTGCGAGCGCTGTCGAACAGCTAGTTGGCTTGTCCCCACCTCGATCGTGGTCGAAACTGCTAAAGGAGTTCATTGGCGGTCACCTGAGTTGGGGCTCTACTTTCTGGTGTACGGGGAACACTTTTGTCTTGTTCAGCGATTACCATTTTCAATAATTGAGTCAGCTCCAAGTTATGTTGCTCTAACACTCGAAATCGTTGTTCCAACAGTTGGTAGGCCTCCACTTCCGGCTCTTCCTTCTCTGATTACCTTCCTCTTCCACCTCTGGTTTGGGATTCTGTGTTGGTGTAAGAAGTATGCACCGAGAAATGCTCCATCTCATTATCCAAATTCCTTACGATCGCTGGGTCTACCAAGGTCTCTGGATTCAGTCTCTCCAGTGGGGTCACAAACTCATTCCCTGCTCCTAGGTGCGTGGAAATTGCCCCAGGATCCATTGCTCTTTCTGAAGTGTAATCGTCTGCTACTTCCCCTATCTGGCGCACCAATTGTTCCAACCTAATCATCTGGCCCAATAGTGAAGCCAAGTCGCCTGGTCTTCAAGGGGGGGTACTTCGTGTCAAGTATGAAGAGGGGATAGTAGTGAGTTCAGGGGCGATTTGGACGATAACAAGGAATAAGGGTGAGTGAATGGGAATTACGTACCGAGGGAATAATCCCTATCTGAATAGTGTCTTCTCTTCGGCAAGGGGTCAGTGTCGTATTTATAGCCTGTCATCCTGTGGTCATGCTCGCCTAGGATTGGTTGTGTCTGCTGGGACGATTGTGATCGTCCATGGCAGTTTCTATGATTATGGCACGTGGCAGTTGCTTCCTCCGAAACCCTAAGACCGCTAGGTCATAGAGTGGGTCTTTCAAAGCCTCGTTGGGCCGCTTCTTCAGTTGACCCAACTATGACGGTATGGTCAATGAATCGCCAAGTTGTTGACCACCTGCTCGATGGACTTCTGGTGGACCTTACAAGGCCCACAGTCATCAGGCTAGGGACTATCAGTAGTACATCTTGTATATGCACATATATACAAGTGGTAAGAATTGAATACTATAGTCTTTACCTAGTCTGTACAAGCCTGATCTAAAGAATATATACAGACTGTGTGACATCGAATCTGTACAAGAGCGTACTAAATTGAATACACATTGTACAGAGAGTGTACTAGATATGTAGTGACTTCTTTTTCTGTCTAGTGTATGTATAAAATTTGTAAAGTTCATTTTACACAGTACTAGCCCCGATACAAGTTGTAAGAGCATGCAACAAATACAATTTGTACGTACATAGGACAAAGTTTTGCACAATTGAAAACTAGTTAGATTAAAAACTGTACATAGTCTATTAAGCTTGCCTAATGAAATTTCATCACTGGTTACTAATGATGTTGATCCAGATTCAGAAAGAGGTTATTTAGCAGGACTGATATTCATATTCTACGAATCAAAATTGAAAATTAGAGAATACAGACATTCAAAAAGATATAAATGAAACACATAATTCAATATTGAACTAAAGTACAAACTGTACCAAATTCGTTCATTTAATTTCAACGGAGACTTGAATATAGAACTGGAAAAATAGAGAAAGTAGTTTGAAACTCGAAAAAATAGAGGAGTAGATGTAGAGTATTAAAACTTACTTTTTTGTTGAATCAGGTATTGGATTAGAGTAAATGAGCTACATGATGAGAGCTAAATGTTTTATTTTATTTCATATTTATTTGGATCCATCTAATCATTTTGTTATTTTCATACAGTAAGGTGACATAAGAGATGAGGACAAACATTCTCTTGCCATTTGGGTACAACTTCGCCAATAAGGGCATAACCTCGCCAATAAGAGCATAATCTCGCCAATAAGAGCATAATCTCGCCAAATAAGGGCTCATTCTCGGCGATTAGGGCGTAATAATAGCTACCCTTGATGCGAGGATAAGTCATTGCTCGATTCAAGTTTATATGTGAACCACCTCAGTTTCACGAAAGGTTTCAACTGATCGAGTTCACAATCATTTCCCCACCCTTCCCCCTCTTCTTCCCCTTTTTCTTTTTTCTTTTTTTTTATCTACTAGGTTGGTTCACAATCTATAGCACCCTTCCGCGCAGGAGTGCTATGCCTAAAAAAAAGGTATTGGATTAGAGTTGCTTAAGGTCGGAATCGATTTTTGTTGATGAAAATCAGCAGCGATTTCATTGCAATTGATTATCATCAGGGTTATCCTCGCAGCTTATGATCTCGTCAGCGTTGTTTTCGGAAGGGAATCAAAGAATTTAATTATTTGAAATTCGTAAGAAGAAAGTCTAACGACTTTTATGTGAGGTAAATTTCCTTTTTTTTATTCTGTACATGTTGTGAAAATGACGATAATGCCCCCACTTTTTTCAACCATCAAATCAAGAGCTTCAATGCATTACATCTGATGCAGTGGCTGAAGCGCTGTCACCGGAATCGGATTCTCAAGATGATTACGACATACATGATAGATGATAATATGATGATTTTGTTCCAGTGAGTAGATTATTGGATTATAAAGAATAAGAAGAATTTGACATGTACCTATAAAAACTTTGAAGCAGATGTGGGTTTTTCATAGAGCTGTAAAAAAATTATCTGACTCAGTTCAACAACAATTTTAAATTGACTTAGAGCCAACATTTGAAAGCTAGCCTAATTTTAATATCTAAAAACTTTCAAACTAAGCAAACTAGCATATGAGTTATCCATGATATAATGAATAAATCACCCGACAAACCCCCAACGCGATGAGCCCGGCCGCCCAACTCGGTCGTTGACCTGCTTAACCCACCCGTTTGACAACTCTGCTTTTCGGTATTCATCAACATCAACAATAGTCGTTGGGTTGTTTTATGGGTCAAATACTTAAAACGTTCTGAAACTATATGGTGAGTTACAAACTCGTCCTAAAACTTTAATCCGTTACACAGTGGTTCTACTATTATGAAACGAGTTATAGAGTAATCCTAATGACATCATCAGTGTACTTTTCCAGCCATTTTGCTGTGTCACCATTGACATGTCATCGAAAATATAATTTAAAATTAATCTTAAATTGATTCAAATATAAAATTATATCAAATCTAACTCACTAGATTTAGTTTTGAACCAAAGTTTATAAAGTACATGAGTTTCGATTTAGATTTGAATCATATTGTTGAATTTAGAAATTATGTTTTTCAAATAATGTTATGGTGAAATAGTTGAAAAAGTACACTGATGGCGTTATTAGGACTACTTTGTAACTCGTTTCATAGTAATAGGACTACTCTGTAACGGATTAAAGTTTTAGGACGAGTTTGTAACTCACCCTATAGTTTTGGGACGTTTTAAGTATTTCGCCCTTATTTTTATTGTAATAATATTGGAACAGGGCACACAACAGTCATATTTTTGTAATTGCTTAGGGTTAATATTAGACAATGTGTTTTAGATGTTGGCCCCTCAAAATGTCCGCCATGACGGGCACTTTAAATCCACCATTCATTTAATGAGAGAGAAACTAAATATGTGAGATGGAAAACATGTCTCATTTGATTATTTTCTTTAGTTTGTTTTTATTCTCCTTTTTCTATTTCTATATCTTGATTTAAAGTGTGCAGATTCTTATTTATTTTGAATTTTTTTTAATAACGTCGAACTCGAATTTTTTGAGTATTTTCTGTAAAAATACCATAAATGAGATGTAGAAAGAATGTAGGGCAAAGGATCTGCGTCCAGGATTTTAAGTTTGGAAAGTTCCAAACCCAAAACACGGAGGGGCATTTTTGTCCTTTTGAAAAAATTAAAAACCCTAAGCTACTTCCCCCTTATCTAACTGCCCCGTCAGGACGCCGAGGAAAAATCGAGAACGTCAAGAACGAAACTAATCAACCTAGCTACAGAGGTGTCGGGAAGAAGATCTAGCGGCGGTGTCGGGAAGAAGATCCAATGGCGGTGGTGGATTTGAGGTAGAGGTGGAAGACGAACCAATGAGAGGATGAGGATGGCAAAGATGGAGCAGAGCGTGACTAGATCCACAATGACTTCGAGGAGTGGTGGTGAAGCCTTTGGTGCGTCTCTAACCATAAGAAGTCGTTGCGGTGGTGATGGAGACGACGGCGACAACGACTTGTGGAGTTCAGATTCGGAAGCAGCGGCGATGAAGGTAAAAGTAGAATTGGTTGCCGAGGTGTTGGTGAGGATGAATCGGGAGAAGGATCTGATGATATAGATAGAGATTTGGGTGGAAATGTAATGAAATCAAATCATTTCATGATACGGTGGTGGCGGAAAGGGTCCCGATGGAGGAAGGGTGAGGAGATGGTGTTAAATTGTTCTTGTGTTGTTCTTTGATGTGATCCTGGCCACCTTCGGGCCAACCCCGAGCCGAGAGCCTGAACAAGACCCTCTAGAGACATTCCAGAAGATGTGGCCGAAGTAGAATGAAGAAAGCCTGGCCAGAAGAAGCTGGCGCCCGAATATTGACCCCGGTACGAGCCCCGGACCGGGCCAAATGCCAGAACTGAGCTCCAGGATCGAAGACTCGATCCCTGTACTAGCACCAGCCCTTGAAGACCCCATGAGAGCATTCCTGAAGCATAAAGTAGAAGGCTTGGCCAGAATTGAAGAAGGCCCAGCACGGATGCAGCCCAGGGCGCCGGACCGAGCGCCGGGCACCACAGAAGCGTGCTTTTGGCCCAGCCAACAAATGGCTCGAGCCTTTTGGAAGATTCCAGTTGCTATGGATAGCTTGAAGCCCCAGGAGCACTCTCCAACAAACGGAGCTGAATTTGGAGAAGAACTGAAGGAGATAGAGCTCGGCCAAGTCCTAGCAAAGCATGGGTGGAGCATCAAGGAGTGGAGCCCGGATGCTGATCCGAGGCTGCACATGATAGGGGCTACGATCAGGCCACCACCTGAGCCTGATCCGTGGACTTATTGATACGGGAAATGGAGAGAAGATGCCAAATACATCCAAGCAAGGAATCCTAATCAAGCTAGGATTTCCCGGTTTTGGACAGATTCCTAGTCTGATGAAGATTGACGGATTTGGGCTACTTGGAGATAGAATTTGGGCTGAAGCCCAACATGAAAGTTGAAGCCCATGACGTCTACTAGTGATCTGCCAAAGGGCTTAATTTTCCTATTTAATTTGGTATTTATTGGCTATTTTTACCAGAACCCGTTTAGCTGTTTTTAGGGTTTTTCAGCCTCCTTTTTTGGAGTTCTAGTTTAGGTAGGATTCTTTTCCCTTGTAGGATTGAAGTCCGAATTTTCCCTCTTTTTAGTCTAGGTTAGGATTAGTTAAAGTTCTCTTTAGGTTTTCTAATTAGGACTCTTTTTATTTCTTTATTTTATTATTATTTAGGAAGTAGTGTTTAGGGAGGAGAGCTTGTTCCCTCACCTATATAAGGAGGCCGCCGGCCACCTCTTGTACTCAGAACCCCCTTTTGATTAAATATATTTCAGAACTTATGTTCTTTTCCCTTCGAGTTAATGTGAGGAGCATTGCTTAAGGTTGACTTATCATCAAGAGCATCCATCTCTTGGCGTGGGGTCTTCGACTGGACACTTCTGGTTCCCGGCTATATACAGCCGACGGGTCAAAGTACTTATCCGCCCCTGGTTCCCGACTGTTCTACCTCGTTGCACGGTCTCAACTTACGGTGTTTAAGGGTCGTCTGCCCACGGTTACAGCGGTTCACATCAGTTGGTATCAGAGCACGGTTCAGCTCACAGACCACAATCTATCCCAGTCTCCAGGTTTACCTGGATTCATATCCTTTACTGCTTTCTTTAGAAAATTGTTTCGAAAATTCCCTTCTATTTCAGTTTTAGTTTCGAGTTATAAGATAAGAAAAAGAAAAGAAAGCAAGGCCACCTTGCCACGTTATTTCCTTTCGTTGTAAGTTTATTTCTAAGAAGCGGGGATAGAAAATTGCTTCTGTTTGCTAGTACTAACCATGGCAGACGAGAGATTAGCCAACATGGAGAACAACCTTCGGAATCTTGGAGCTACCCTGGTCCACATCCAAAAAACCCTAGCCCTATACAACATAGAAGATTCGGTTAGGAGGTTGGAACGAAGGGAAGCCGAAAAACTCCCAAGGAAAGCATGGACGAGAGGAGCTGGAATAGCTCAAGCCCCTGTCCCGACATTAAATCAAGGAAGGCCGAGCCGAACCACACAAGGTATCCCTAAACCTAGTCTAAATTTGAATATTAGGACTAACCATTTGAGTGGGATTATTTGTTACGAGTGCCAAGAACGAGATCACACGGTGAGAGCCTGCCCCAACAAACGAGCGACGGTGGAAAAGCTGGAGAGAAGAGAAGAAGCTTCTGAAGCCAGGCCCGTGCCCATCACTAGGCCTAGCACCGTGCTCAGCGCCTGCCCAGCACAGCCAGCGCTGCCCAGCACCAGGCCAGCGCCCGAGCAGCGCCCGGCGCCCCAGCGCCTTGCCCCGGCCCTCAACGCCCAACGCCCGAGCGCCCAGCACCGGCGCCCCAGCGCCCAGCACCAGTGCCCCAACGCCTAGCCCCGGCCCCAGCCCCGACCCCAGCCCCGGCAATAGTCCCGTCCCCAGCACCCGGAGCAGCCCCAGCACCGAACCAGCACACGGCCCCAGCCCCGGCGACCCAGCGCCCAGCCCCGGCCCCAGCCCCGGCACTAGTCTCGGCCCCAGCCAAGGTTCAGCAACCGGCCCCAGCCCCGGCGCCCGACCAGCCCCCAGCGCTGCCTGACCCCGGCGCCGGCGCCGCCCTATCCACCCCCGGCCCGACACCACCCGACCCCAGCATACCCGACAGGCCCCATGACCCCGACGCCGCCCTGACCGACCCCAGCCCGACGCCGCCTAACCTCGACGCCGCCCTGACCGACCCCGGCCCGATGCCGCCTGACCCCGGCCCGACGCCGCCTGACCCCGGCACGATGCCGCCTAACCCCAGCCCGACGTCGCCTGACCCCGACCCGATGCCGGCTGACCACGACCCGACGCCGCCTGACCCCGGCCCGACGCCGTCTGACCCCTGCCCGACGCTGTCTGACCCCGGCCCGACGCCGCCTGATCCCGGCCCGACGCCCTGACCCGACCCGACGCCGCCTGACACCGGCCCGACGCCGGCTGACCACGACCCGACGCCGCCTGACCCCGGCCCGACGCCGCCTGACCCCGGCCCGAAGCCGCCTGACCCCGGCCCGACGCCGCCTGATCCTGGCCCGACGCCGCCTGACCCCCGACCCGACGTCGCCTGACCCTGGCCTGACGCCGCCTAACCCCGGCCCGTCGCCGCCTGACCCCGGCCCGACGCCGCCTGATCCCGGCCTGACGCCTCCCGACCCCGGCGCCACCCTGTCCGCCTCCGGCTCGACATCACCTGAAGCCCTAAGGCCTAAGCCCCGAGAACCCGTACCACCCTTGGTACGCGCGACCCTTCATGGAGCGCCAACGAACCACCAGGTCAAGTCCTATACTCCCTTGTGATTAATTTTCTGATTTCTAAAGGACTACCAGGTAAGGATTCGAGGACGAATCCTCTTCAAGAAGAGGGGCATGATGTGATCCTGGCCACCTTCGGGCCAACCCCGAGCCGAGAGCCTGAACAAGACCCTCTGGAGACATTCCAGAAGATGTGGCCAAAGCAGAATGAAGAAAGCCTGGCCAAAAAAAGCTGGCGCCCGAAGATAGACCCCAATACGAGCCCCGGACTGGGCCAAATGCCAGAACTGAGCTCCAGGATCGAAGACTCGATCCCTGTACTAGCACCAGCCCTTGAAGACCCCATAAGAGCATTCCTGAAGACCTGGCCGAAGCATAAAGTAGAAGGCTTGGCCAGAATTGAAGAAGGCCCAGCACGGATGCAGCCCCGAGCGCCGGACCGAGCACCGGGCACCACAGAAGCGTGCTTTTGGCCCAGCCAACAAATGGTTCGAGCCTTTTGGAAGATTCCAGTTGCTATGGATAGCTTGAATCCCCAGGAGCACTCTCCAACAAACGGAGCTGAATTTGGAGAAGAACTGAAGGAGATAGAGCTCGGCCAAGTCCTAGCAAAGCATGGGTGGAGCATCAAGGAGTGGAGCCCGGATGCTGATCCGAGGCTGCACATGATAGGGGCTACGATCAGGCCACCACCTAAGCCTGATCCATGGACTTATTGATGACCATTCAAGATACGGGAAATGGAGAGAAGATACCAAATACATCCAAGCAAGGAATCCTAATCAAGCTAGGATTTCCCGGTTTTGGACAGATTCCTAGTCTGATGAAGATTGACGGATTTGGGCTACTTGGAGATAGAATTTGGGCTGAAGCCCAACATGAAAGTTGAAGCCCATGACGTCTACTAGTGATCTGACAAAGGGCTTAATTTTCCTATTTAATTTGTTATTTATTTGGCTATTTTTACCAGAACCCGTTTAGCTGTTTTTAGGGTTTTTCAGTCTCCTTTTTTGGAGTTCTAGTTTAGGTAGGATTCTTTTCCCTTGTAGAATTGGAGTCCGAATTTTCCCTCTTTTTAGTCTAGGTTAGGATTAGTTAAAGTCCTCTTTAGGTTTTCTAATTAGGATTCTGTTTATTTCTTTATTTTATTATTATTTAGGAAGTAGTGTTTAGGGAGGAGAGCTTGTTCCCTCACCTATATAAGGAGGCCGCCGGCCACCTCTTGTACTCAGAACCTTCTTTTGATTAAATATATTTCAGAACTTATGTTCTTTTCCCTTCGAGTTAATGTGAGGAGCATTGCTTAAGGTTGACTTATCATCAAGAGCATCCATCTCTTGGCGTGGCGTCTTCGACTTGACACTTCTGGTTCCCGGCTATATACAGTCGACGGGTCAAAGTACTTATCCGCCCCCGGTTCCCGATGGTTCTACCTCGATGCACGGTCTCAACTTACGGTGTTTAAGGGTCGTCTGCCCACGGTTGCAGCGGTTCACATCATTCTTGATTGTTGACAGGAGAGATGGTGCGACGGAGGAGACTTTGGAAGCTGCTGGCCAGTCAAGTGATGAAATCAGGAACTGGTGAGACTTGGGTAGATCTGGAAGTCCAGCCATCCAAGAGTCGTCGGCGGCTGAGGGTGAAAGGTTGAAGAAGAGGGATGTTTTTTTATGTGCTAAAATTGAGTGACTGATTTGTGAATAAGAAAATTGTAGAGATTGCTTAGTAATAATTGAAAGTTTGGAGTGTGGCTGGGTAGCAAGGATTTTGCGTTGGGTAGAGCTTTTCGGCTTCTTGTTTGTGTTATTGTAATGTTTTCGGTTCGATAGAGGTGTGTCGGCTCACCAATGTTAGTTGTTTGTGTTTGATGAATGGTTATCAACTAGTTAACTCGAATAGATAACTAGTTCACAACTTAGTAACTAATTAACTCGATTGATTAACTAGTTAACTCGTTGTCTAAATCATGATGTTAACTAGTTAACTCGATAAATTAACTAGTTATCCAATCGAGTTAACTAGTTATCTAGTCGAGTTAACTAGTTAACCAATCGATTTAGCTAGTTAACTCAATTGGTTAACTAGTTAACAACTTCATAACTAGTTAACTCAATCTTGTAAACTAGTTAACCCTTCCTCGCCGAAAAAGGCACCGGAGTTTGGTCGGTCGCCGGAAAACATGTTAACTAACTAGTTAACTATAAAAATCCAAGTTAACTAGTTAACTAATTATCAATAAAAAATCATGTTAACAAGTTATTAGTAAAAATTAGGTTAACTAGTTGTCCTTGGCGAAAAAGTCTCCGGAAAATATGTTAACTAACTAGTTAACTGTAAAAATCCAAGTTAACTAGTTAACTAGTTAACTAGTTATCAATAAAAAAATCATGTTAACAAGTTATTAGTAAAAATAGGTAACTAGTTAACTTGTCCTCGCCGGAATAGTCACCGGAGTTTGGTCGGTCTCCGGAGCCTCGCCGGAAAAGTCACCGGAAAACATGTTAAAAAATCATGCTAATAAGTTAATAGTAAAAATAAGGTTAACTAGTTAACTTGTCCTCGTCGAAAAATTCATCGAAAAAAAGTCAATGAAAAAAGCGTCAGAAAAAAGTCACCGGAATATTTGCCGGCGACGGTGGCCGGCGATTGTGTGTTACAGACAGTCAACCATTAAACATAAAACAAATTAAATAAAAAAATAAATTAAATATAATAATTAAATCATGTGCAAAGTCTTAAGGGTTATTATTTCCAAAATACTCAAACTTTGGCGATTTATTTTGAAAAAGCGCTAAGTTTAAAAACCCCAAATATATCCCGGACTTAACACCGTTAGTCCTTATTTGTAAAATTTTAAACTTTTTTAAGCAAGTGACTAACGGAATTAACTTTTAAGTTTTTGTCTTCTAAAAACAGTAACCCAGGTTTGCCCACATTGCATTTTGGACCCCACACAATTCCATCCATTTCAAATCCTCCCAAAGACCTAACTGCAACCTTAACAAACGGTGATTGACAAACCAAAGTCTCCTCCACCAATACCACCGCCTTCGTCGGCGAATGTCGCCACCACCGAAATCTGCAAATTCGCCGACGACGACTATGAATCCCAATGCAACTCCTAATACAAACACGATAAATGCACAAGGAATAAACCCAATCATAACCTTTTCCTCTCTTCAATCCCTTCTTCTTCTTGTTCTTCTTGTTGATCTTGTTTCTCAGCAACGCCATTCACGATTATGATGAAGCAAGCACAAGAGATAGCCAAAATCAATCCATCAAACCCTAACCAGCCCCTTTCCCCAACTACGGATTTTAGATTGGAGATGTCGTAGGTCATGTTAGAATTATAGTATTCTAACCATGGTTAATTCACTACTTGCATCGATTTATCTGTCACCAGCTACTCCCCTGGCAAAAATGCCCTTTTTGGCAAAAATGGACAGGACGGGCATGGGGACGCCGTAGATAGAGCCGGTGAGATGGTTTACATATCCAGATTGCTTGCTACCTGTTCATGATTTTGTCCAGCTTCTGAATCATCATCGGTTGGTATTGTTTGATTTTGAGCTGATTTTGAGATTGTTCTTCCGATCTTCGGAATCGATTAGGGTTCGAGATGATAATATACAGGGAGTATACGCTGTAGTCGATGGTGAAGATATAGAGGGAGGCTGGGGAGAGGGAGAGAGGGGGGAAGTATTGTGATGAAATGGAGAGAGGTGGAATTGGGACAGCGACAGCGTTGCACACCACAATCAACTCGTTCAGGCGCTCGGGAGAGCGTTCGATGTCAACTATGACACGCGGTTGCTGTACTGTAAAGGAGTAGCTGGGTCTTGGGTTTTACAGATTGACCAGGACCATACGAGAGATCTATTCCTGTATGACGACGTTTCTGGGATATCAGGTACTCCCTTGGCTCCCATGGCCGATAGAGCTCCGGTGTCTGCACTTTCAACGAGGTACGAATACTAGCCTCGTTATTCTGTATTTCAAAGAGGTATGAACCAAGGTGATGAATGGAGCGAGAGGATAGCGATTAAGGAGAAGAGGAGGTGGCGATGGAGGCTAAGCCAGATTTGGCGGCTGATTGGAGGCTGGGCGGCAGTTGTGGCGGAGTTGATGACAACGACAGTGTTCATCAGGGTTAAGAGCCGAGATGATAGGAGAAGATTGGTTTGGGAGGATTTGTAAGGGTTAAAATTGAGAAGGGTCAAAATGCAATTTGGGTAAACCTGGGTTACTGTGTTTAGAAGACAAAAAACTTAAAAGTTAATTCTGTTAGTCACTTGGTTCAAAAAGTTGAAAATTTTACAAACAAGGACTAACGATGTTAAGTCCGGGATATATTTGGGCTTTTTTAAACTTAGCGCTTTTTCAAAATAAATTGCCAAAGTTCGAGCATTTTAGAAATAATAACCCAAGTCTTAAATACCCCTAACAAATCTAGACCATTAGATTGGTCAAAGAGTCAAACTAGATCTAATGGTTATTAGAGGGTGATCCGCCCTGGTGGGCTCGTCAATAATGAAGAGATCCGGTCTTTGGAAATGATGTGAACTGCTGCAACCGTGGGCAGACGACCCTTAAACACCGTAAGTTGAGACCGTGCAATGAGGTAGAACCGTCGGGAACCGGGGGTGGATAAGTACTTTGACCCGTCGGCTGTATATAGCCGGGAACCAGAAGTGTCCAGTCGATGACGCGCCAAGAGATGGATGCTCTTGATGATAAGTCGGGGCCTTCAGTATCGCAACATGCAGATACAATAAGGTTTAAGAACAAAGTTCTTTCAAAGGGGGTTTATTTCATAAAAGTTGTTTTACAAGGGTGGCCGGCGGCCTCCTTATATAGGGAGGGAACAAGCTCTCCTCCCTAAAGTATAATTCCTAAATAAGAATAGAATAAAGAGTCATATCCCTAATTAGAATCCTAAAACCCCTAAACAAGTCCTACTAAAAAGGAAAAACAATTAAATAGTCTTAAATCCAAGAATCTAACTCAAAATAGGAATAAAACTCTTAAAACCATAAACCGACGGTTTTAGGGTTTCCTAGTCCGAGTGGGACTAGGACTCGGCGGGCAGCCGGTCTTCGGGCCGGGCCTTTGCTCGGCTCCGGGCTTCTTCTTCTTCAATGGCGGGCCTTCGTCGGGCCTTGGGGCCTGATGCTCTGGGCTGGTCCAAGGGCTAGGGCCTTGCCAAAAGGCTTGGTCCACACGGCGTCCATTCCCATAAAATAATCCTGATCGGCCCGGCTCTTGGTCTAGGGCTCGTGGCGGGCCCGGTTTGGGAACTTCTTCATTTCTGCTCGGGGCTTCCTCTACTAGCTTCGGGCATCGCCTCAGATAACCCCATACGTGACTCTCATGGGCTAGGGTCGGGCCAGGGTTGGTGCCTTGGAACCAGGTGCTCCAATTCTCCTCAGGACTTGGCGCCGGGTCGTCTTGGGTACCCATCCCTTCTTGGCCAGGTACTCTTGGGCTCTCTTGCTCCTATACTCCAGGAATTCCTCCAGAGGGTCTCTGGAGTGTGTTTCATCTTCAGGGTCCTTATAGAGGAGGTTAGGATCCGGCCGGGGCTTACCTTCAGCTCTAGGGTTGCTACACTCAGCCAGCAGCATGGCTTGGAGTGGCATTTCTTCCTCCTGAGTTTTCCTACCTGTAGGGGGAGGCCTGAGCCTGTACCTTATCTCATATCTGGGCTTGGGGTCTTGTAGGTGGCCTTCCCTTGGCTCTATCCGCTTCTTGTAGGGCCCTAAGGTTCTTCCTTGGACGGGTGACCCTGGTGGAGTGTATGAGTACTTACGGATACTTGGGCAGTCGGGCTGGGTCATATCATCCCCCTCTTCTTGCCTTGGATTTGTCCCCAAATCCATCTCGGGTTCTCTTCTAGCACTCATCACTCTCTTCCAAACTTCAGCAATCTTGTCGGTCACGGCCGAGGAAGATTCAGCTTCATCTTTAGACTTAGGAGTGTCATTGGAATCAGTAACGGACCAAGGCTCGGGTCCTTCAGCACTTTCTTCATCGGTCTCCATAGCTCCCTCTCCTGAAAAACTATCAACAATAATGTTAAGGCTCGGGGAGGTGGCAGGTGAGAATTCCTCACTCATATCTACATCCGGGTCAGCATCTGGATCTTCTTCACTTGGGGCAGCTCTCAAAACTCGTCGGAGATGATCTCCCATTGAATGTTGGGTGCACAGGGAACCGTCGTGAAGCGTCGGGTCGGGGCACGGGGGTGTCGGGGGTGCCGGAGGGGATCCATGGCACGTCGGGCAGGATGGCGACGCCGGGCAGTGGGGATGCGTCGGGCAGTGACGCGTCAGGCGGGGGCAAAGTGGTGGCGGCCAGGGAAAAGCTGACGGCGGCGTCGGGTAGTGACGCGTCGGGCCGTGGCAAGGCGCAGCGGCAGGCATGATGTGTGTCGGGCAGTGGGAAGGTGGTAGCGGGCAGTAGGAGGCCAACGGCGGCGGCTAGTGGTGTGGCGGCGGCAGCGAGCAGTGGGGAGCCGGTGGCGGCTGGCAGGTCGGTGGTGTCGGACATCGTCGCGTCGGGGCAGTCGGGGTCGGGTAGGACGGGGCTAGCGTCGGGCAGGGACACGCCGGACTCGTGGTCGGGGGCCACGTCGGGTGGTGATGTGTCGGGGGCCTTGGGCAGCGACAGGTCGGGGCCGGGTGCTAGGTCGGTCGGGGCCGGGTGCTAGGTCGGTCGGGCAGGGTAGCGCCGGGTGCTGGGGCGCTAGGACAGGGCGGGTAGCGCCAGTCGGGGTCGGGCGCTGGAGCGTCGGGGCCTGGTAGGGCAGCACCGGGGCCGGGTGCTGGGTCGCCGAGGTTGGGCGGGTGACGCCAGTCGGGGCCGGCGCTGGGGGCGGGCCTGGTGGCAGCGCAGGGGGGGTGTCGCTGGGGCCTGGCCTGGTTGGGCAGCGCCGGCTAGGGCCGAGCTGGGGTGGGCCTGTCGGCAGGCCGGGCTGGGCCGGTGCGGGGCGCTGGAACCTGGGGCAGCGCCGGGGATGGGGCCGATTGCTGTGGCGTTGGGGCCTGTTTGGGCAGTGCCGGGGCTGGGGCCGAGTGCTGGGGCGCTGGGGCCTGGGGCAGCGCTGAGGCTGGGCCGAGCGCTGGGGCGCTTGGGCCTGGGGCAGCGCCGGGGCTGGGGCCGAGCGTTGGGGCGCTGGGGCCTGGTTGGGCAGCGCCGGGGCTGGGTACTGGTGCTGGGGCGCTGGAACCTGGGGCAGCGCCGGGGCTGGGGCCGAGCGCTGGGGCGCTGGGGCGCTGGGGCTTGGGGCAGTGCCGAGGCTGGGGCTGAGCGCTGGGGCGCTGGGGCTTGGGGCAGTGCCGAGGCTGGGGCCGAGCGCTGGGGCGCTGGGGCTTGGGCTAGTGCCGAGGCTGGGGCCGAGCGCTGGGGCCAGGGCTGGGACCAGGGCTGGTGCCGGGGCTAAGGCCGGGGCTGGTGCCGGGGCTGAGGCGGGGCGCCGGTTGCTAGGGTTTTAGAGGTGAACCCTGCAAACTTCTCAAGCCTTCTCGGATTAACTTGCTGTCCTTCATCTGACTCTTCTTCTTCTTTCTTCTCGTCCTCCTCATCATCTGTCTCGATTTCTCTTTCTCTTGTCACCATCGTTTGTTGATTAGGGCAGTCCCTTGAAATATGTCCCCTTCCTTGACATTTGACACATACAATTCCACTGGGACGTGGGTTAGAGCCTTGAAACTTATAAGTAGATGGGGCAAGTGTTACCGGAGATGCCGAATCCCTAGGGTTAGGGTTTGGCCATGAGTTGTGGGCTCGGGTCTGTTCGGGCTTTCATGGAGCTTGGCTTGTACTCGGATCTTCTCTCCATGGGGCATGGGCGGGTCTTCTGGTGTAGCCGTCTCGACCTCGTCCTTCTCCAAGCTAAGCTAGGGTTTCGTGGATGTGGACCAGGGTAACTCCAAGATCCCGAAGGGTGTTCTCCACTTTGGCTAATCTCTCGTCTGCCATAGTTAGTACTATCGAACGGAAGCAATTTTCTATCCCCTCTTCTTAGAAATAAACTTACAACGAAAGGAAATAACGTGGCAAGGTAGCCTTGCTTTTTTTTTTCTTACAACTCGAAACTTAAAACAAGAATTGAAATAGAAGGGAATTTTCGAAGCTATTTTCTAAGAAAGCAATAAAAGGATATGAATCCAGGTGAACCTGGAGACTGGGATAGATTGTGGTCCGTGAGCTGAACCGTGCTCTGATACCAACTGATGTGAACCGCTGACAACCGTGGACAGACGACCCTTAAACACCGTAAGTTGAGACCGTGCAACGAGGTAGAACCGTCGGGAACCGGGGGCGGATAAGTACTTTGACCCGTCGGCTGTATATAGCCAGGAACCAGAAGTGTCCAGTCGATGACGCCACGCCAAGAGATGGATGCTCTTGATGATAAGTAGGGGCCTTCAGTATCGCAACATGCAGATACAATAAGGTTTCAGAACAAAGTTCTTTCAAAGGGGGTTTATTTCATAAAAGTTGTTTTACAAGGGTGGCCGGCGGCCTCCTTATATAGGGAGGGAACAAGCTCTCCTCCCTAAAGTCTAATTCCTAAATAAGAATAGAATAAAGAGTCATATCCCTAATTAGAATCCTAAAACCCCTAAACAAGTCCTACTAAAAAGGAAAAACAATTAAATAGTCTTAAATCCAAGAATCCAACTCAAAATGGAATAAAACTCTTAAAACCCTAAACCAGCGGTTTTAGGGTTTCCTAGTTCGAGTGGGACTAGGACTCGGCGGGCAGCCGGTCTTCGGGCCGGGCCTTTGCTCGGCTATGGGCTTCTTCTTCTTCAATGTCGGGCCTTCGTCGGGCCTTGGGGCCTGATGCTCTGGGCTGGTCCAAGGGCTAGGGCCTTGCCAAAAGGCTTGGTCCACACGGCGTCCATTCCCATAAAATAATCCCGATCGGCCCGGCTCTTGGTCTAGGGTCGGGGCGGGCCCGGTTTGGGAACTTCTTCATTTCTGCTTTGGGCTTCCTCTCCTAGCTTCGGGCATCGCCTCAGATAACCCCATACATGACTCTCATGGGCTAAGGTCAGGCCAGGGGTGGTGCCTTGGAACCAGGTGCTCCAATTCTCCTCAGGACTTGGCGCCGGGTCGGTCTTGGGTAGCCATCCCTTCTTGGCCAGGTACTCTTGGGCTCTCTTGCTCCTATACTCCAAGAATTCCTCCACAGGGTCTCTGGAGTGTGCTCCATCTTTAGGGTCCTTGGAGAGGAGGTTAGGATCCGGCCGGGGCTTACCTTCAGCTCTAGGGTTGCTACACTCGGCCAGCAGCATGGTTGGAGTGGCATTTCTTCCTCCTGAGTTTTCCTACCTGTACGGGGAGGCCTGAGCCTGTACCTTATCTCATATCTGGGCTTGGGGTCTTGTAGGTGGCCTTCCCTTGGCTCTATCCGCTTCTTGTAGGGCCCTAAGGTTCTTCCTTGGACGGGTGACCCTGGTGGAGTGTATGAGTACTTACGGATACTTGGGCAGTCCGGCTGGGTCATATCAGGAAACCGAACCAATAGAGCCTAAGCCTTCCTTGCCCGGGTGTGAGGGTACCTTGAAAGGCATATGGTCAGGCGTTAGAGGTGAGAGTGAGGACAAGGATAGATATGGAGAGTGGGGAAAGGATAACAGAGAAGTACCGGGCGTGCGCCCTTGAATAGGGCGGATGACCAAAGCCTTTAGCGTGCAGCGTATGAGCGTGCAGTATCGGGCGTTTGGTCTGAGTGTGTCGTGTCGTCTTCTGTGCGGGGGACCTCCTATTTATATGTCCAAGCTGGCAAGGGGCCTGGTGCCAGGTGTCGTCGCCCTAGTGGACCGTGAACGGGTCCCATCTTGTCAACGGCGCCGGTGGTGTCAGTGGTGTGACGGGTGGGTCTGCCGACTGACAGAGGTTTGCTGAGGGCGTCAGGGCGGTGACTAAGCAGGCCTTGAGGCCTACTTTCTGGGCCGAGGGCCCATTAATTGCCCCTAGCATGGGTAGACAAGTGAATCCACGAGTCTAGCCTTGCTACATACTCTGAGCCGGAGGGCCTGACTTAAGAGTGATCCGCTACCCCTTGTTGCCCCTTACATGAGGAGGGCGGATTCCTGAGACGCTCTTGTCATGTTCTGTACTCCGACCGATCCAATCCTGCCGTCCGGGTATGAAGCGTAGTGTGATTCTCGGCTGGTGCTTCTTTGTTGCGAATGCCCGCCAGGGCGCATTGTTCCCTGTTGCTGCGTTCGTCCCTCTAAGTCTCGAAAGTACCTTGGACTTCCCTAAATTTTTCCCATCATAGGTAAATCTTCTTGGGGAAGACCAATCTTCTTGGGAAATGAGCCCCTTCCCCACGCGTTCCCCCGCCGCATTCCTTGGCCGCAATGATTAAAAAGAAAGGCAGCGCATTGGGGTAGGTTACCCCCACCCGTGGAGTGACACATGTCCCCCCTGCTAGTGGGTGATGAACTCAAATAAACTACCAAGCTAGAAGCTAGGGTAGATCGTATTCCACGGGTCTTCTAATGATTGACTACTCAAATATAAAGGAAATTTACTCAGATTTAACACTTAGTGCGTGGTGTGAGTTCCACGACTTCTAATTCTAAGAAATGCACGGATATTAAAAATTAAAACTAAAAACAGATTGAAAGATTGGTTGATTAAAACAAAGATGACAAACAAGCTTAGACTTTGAATCCCCCTTCGTTCACCAGAGCATTGGCAATCAACAGATCAGCGGATTTCGATTCTCGTTCGATCAATTCTAAGACACCACCATAACTCCTTACCCTTAGGTTTAAGATTGGCGAACGTTCGCTCTATCCGATCTAGCTACCAAGATTAATTAGTGGCCCGGGTACGGTCGCCTCTCGCAACGACTTAACTTAACTGGTGCAATTACTAACGATTTATGATTTACTTTTGCAATGGATTAACCCTAACTGGTTCCTACGAAAGGCACACTCCAATGATTTGGTTAATTGTTCGATTTGATGTTTTAAAGTAAGGCGAGCGTTCGCTTCTATCCCTAGCTTAACAAGAATCTAATCTAGGTGATCAATCCAGACAAGCAACATGAACAATGAAGAACAAATCAAACATGAAAGAGAAACGGATTGAACTTTGAATCTAATCACCGCTGATCTGTGACCAATTTAAAGCCCTGCGTCACTTAGGGTTCATCTAGTCTAAGCTCTACGAGTTTAGCTACTCATGTTTTTCACAAAAGAATCAAAGACAAAGATAGAGTTCATCTTGAACAGAGGAAGAACAGAAAAGGATCTGAAAAACTAATTAAGACGACTCCGGCAGAACTTCGATCTCCGGTAATCTGCAATCCTAGCTCCGAGTCTTCGAGATGAAAGGGATGGCGTCACGATCTCTTCCTGGCTCTTCGAACTCTAAACTCTACTCCAGAACTCTTGGGAATCCTCGAAGTATTTGGTATTATGAGATATATGATGTTGTCTTTTTCTTTGTGTAAGGTCGCCGGTTAAGTATTTATACTTAACCCTAATACCGCCGGTTTAGCCTAGAATTTTTGCCAAAAATCTGATGGAATTTTCGCCGAAAATTCCTTTGTAAATGGGGTGATCGCCGGCTATTTTCTCCTGTGATTTTCGACGTCGGGTTCTCCGCGAAAACTTGAAGTTTTCGCCAAAAACTTCTTCTTGAATGCACTGCCGATTTCTTCATGAGTTTTCGCCGAAAACTCCAAGGGATTTTCACCGAAAACTTCTTTGTAAATGGGAGCAGAATTTGGTACGACTTGATTGACTCCTTGGATCGATTCCTGTGCGATTCCTCGAGGTTCCAACGCCTTAAACACGTCCACGGCAAAAACCTGTGCTAACATGAAAACACTAGAAAACCGTCAAATAGACCCGAAACGGGCCAAAGTAACACAAATGGCACGAGATAGAGTAGTTAAATGAATATTCGTTATTCTACCCTAAAAACCATGTCTTAAGCAAGGAAATGTCGCTTAAATGAGGCTGATAATCACGTCAAATCGAGTGTCATCAGTGGGCGAGGCATTTCATCTTCCGTTCTTTCTTTTATAAAAGGAGGGTGGTAGCCCCAGAGTGACTCCACACCGACCTGCAATATTTGAGAGTTGTCGCCTTTGAGAATTTTGAGAGTTGCCGCCCTGTTCAATCTGCAACATTTCTACCATGCCTTCGTCTGATTCTTCATCAACTTCTCTTCCTAAAATGAGTACGTCTCTTTAGAACTCCCCCTTTCTTGTTTCGCCTTTCAATTCATCCGCCTGTTTCCCCTCTTTTTTTTGCTTGTGTGTTTTTTTGTCTTACGCCATGTCGTCGAGTTCGTCTTCCCTAGGCTTTAGTTCGGTCGAGGAAGCCCTGCGGCACTTACGGGTGAGGCGCAGTGGCGGTGAAGGCGGTTCGCCTATTGTGTTGTCAAGTGATGAGAGCGCTTCCTCTGCTGAGCTATCTAGTGACATGATCTGGGACGGGGGCTCCTTTCTGGCGGCGCCCCGTCCACCTACACCACCCTTCGATCCTTACCAGCCTTTATCCTTTATTCCACCTTCTGCCTCCATGACTGTTTCACTTCTCCTTTTCCTTTAGATATCGAGGGTCAAAGGAACATGGAGGGGGAAGACCTTTCCGGACGCAGCGGCTCTAGCAGCTCATCCTCGTCTACCTCTACTAGCTCATCCTCATCCACCTCGACTTCTGAACTTCTTCATCAGCGTTCCCCCCTGTGGAATCTAAGCCTTCTACTTTCGCCTTTATTGACATTAAAGGCGATGGCAAGGGTTCGGATGGAGGCGATGTTTCCACATCTACCACTACTGCGACAGCTAAAAAAGGGGTGAAGAAGTCAAAAAAGGGTCCTCCTATCCTGAAGATGATGACCTGTCTTTTGACCCATGATGACACTCGATTTGACGTGATTATCAACCTCATTTAAGCGACATTTCTTGACTTAAGACATGGTTTTTAGGGTAGAATAGCGAATAATCACTCAACTACCCTATCTCGTGCCATTTGTGTTACTTTGGCCCGTTTCGGGTCTATTTGATGGTTTTCTAGTGTTTTCATGTTAGCACAGGTTTTTGCCATCAAATATAGTAGCCAAGGACGTGTCTAAGGCGTTGGAACCTCGAGGAACCGCACCAGAATCGATCCAAGGAGTCAATCAAGTCAATTCAAATCCTGCCCCGATTTACACTACAGTTTTCGGCGAAACCCCCGCAGGTTTTCGGCGAAAACTCTAGAAGAAATCGGATGAGTTCACAAAGAGAAGTTTTCGTCGAAAAGTCCAAGTTTTCGCCGAGAACCCTAATGTCCAAAAATCACAGCAGAATCAGCCGGCGGAAGCCTTCATTTACACTCAAGTTTTCGGCGAAAACTCAAGGCAAAATCCGGCGATTCTAGGGTTAAGTATAAATACTTAACTGGCGGCCCAATAAAGGATATACCTGATAATACCTCTTAATTTCAGAATTCTCAGGAGTTCTGGAGGGGAGTTGAGAGTTCGTAGAGCCAGGAAGAGATCGTGACGCCATCCCTTCACCTCGGAGACTCAGAGCTAGGATTGAAGATTACCGGAGATCGAAGCTTCGCCGGAGTCGTTGATGTTGCAGTTTTAGCGGTATCAAATAATAATCTACCAAGGTAGACTAGATCGTATTCTACTCGAGGTCTCTTCTTATTGTCTACTCAAATATGAAGGCAATTTATTCAGGTTTAAACACGTTGTGCATGGTGTGAGTTCCACGACTTCTAATCTAATAAACAAAGGAAAATAAAAGGTAGAAAGATTAAAAAGGGTTGACTAACAGGAAGATAGACGAGCTTAGATTTCGAATCCCCCTTAGATCACCAAGGCAACAACAATCACAAGACCAACGGTTTTCAATTCTCATTCAATCAATTTCTATACACCACCATAACTCTGACCCTTAGGTTTAAGACCGGCGAACGTCCGCTCTATCCGTTCTAGCTACCAAGATTAATTAGTCGCCCGGGTACCGTCGCCTCTTGCAACGACTTAACTTAACTGGTGGAATTACTAACGATTTATGAGTTACTCTTGCAGTGGATTAACCCTAATCGGTTCCTACGAAAGGCACACTCCAATTATAAGGTTAACTGGTTGAATTGATGTTTTAAAGAGAGGCGAGCGTTCGCTTCTATCCTCAGCTTAACAAGAATCTAAACTAGGTGATCAAGTAAGACAAGTTTATGCGCCAAAGCAGAAAGATGTCTGGCGACTAACCCTAGCTTGCAAAAACCTAATCTAGGCGATCAACCAGAGAAAAAACATAAACAATGAAGAACAAAACAACCATGCAAAGAGAAACTGATTGAACTTCGAATATAATTACCGCCAATCCGTGACCGCTTTAAAGCCATGGGTCACTTAGGGTTCATCTAATCTAAGCTCTACGAGTTCAGCTATTCATAACGATAACAGAAGAATCAAAGGCAACAAAGGAAATCATCATACAGAGGAAGAACAGATAAGAACTGAAAAACTTAATTCTGACGACTCCGGCGAAGCTTCAATCTCCTGGATCTTCAACTTTAAGCTCCGAGCTCTCCGAGGTGGAAGGATGGCGTCACGATCTCTCCACGGATCTTCGAACTCTCTAAACTCTATCTATCGACCCTAAAGTCGTGGCTAATCAGCCAAAATTCGTGTGTCTTCAATCTGGCTTCAAAAAGTCTATATATAACCCTAGAAACCCTTTACAAGTTGGAAAAGGCTGAATTTTCCCGTCTGGGGAGCTTACACGGCGTGTAAGCTCACAGTGCATTCAGCTTACACGGCATGTAAGCTCCAAAACGCAGCGTTTTGAGCTGTGCAGCACTCCTACTTGTTTCGATCATTCCCGCTCCGTTTGAACTCCGATTTGGTCTCCGTTTGATGTGCTGGACTCGTGAGAGAGTCCTCTATAATGTGGTAACCTGGGGGCTCAACATAAAAGCTCACAAAAAGGATAAAAATAGCCGAGAAATGGACAATGTATGCACTAGGAGCCGATAATCACAAAGTTACGACAAATGCACCAAATACTCATCAAAATGGCATCAAAGGGTATGAAATGTTGCTTAAATGGGCTGATAATCACGTCAAATCGAGTGTCATCAAAATACCCCACACTTAAGCTTTTGCTTGTCCTCAAGCAAACTGTACTAGAACACACTCAAATTCACAAATGACACGAGATTAAACTGAGATTCAATTCTAACGATTTGGTTTAGACTGTTCCACGTAGAAAAAGTGACCTACACATGCAAGAACATCAACCAAACAAGTTTTCGATCTCACTAATTTCTGCACACTTCAAGTAGTGGTTTTAACAAAGCTCGTTTCTTGGCAAAACAATTAATCATAATTAACCGACTACCATAACACCAATTCCAATCAAAAAGACTTTAAGCTCTAGCCATTATGTGGATGCGGAGGTAGGAAAAATGACGTGGCTATTGACTCGACTTCATCCGTTTCTAGATCTGTACGTTACATGTTCTAGCTAGGACCGATTTTTAACAACAATTTCATTCAAAATTCAAACTTCTTCCAATTAATTATTTAGTGCATACTAGTGCTCGATACCAAACACTTCACTTAGGTGTTGGACCTGCCTAGCTCACAGTATTTGTGCTTATGCTAGTGCTCAACCCGAACACTTCACTTAGGTGTCGGGCTTGCCTAGCTTTATTTTTAGCACTTTAAAGAACTTAACATTAACTTGCACAACTCAATTACTTGATTCAACAATTTAGCCACTTGGTCCTAGCTAGTTATAACTTTTTACACAAGATTTCGAATTGGATTTTCGCCTAATCTCAAGCCATAATCACAGGTGATCAAATATGGAGTGGAAAAACATGGGAGAAGCTAGCATTTATCATCTTAGAACGGTGTTATCGAGCTTTGTTATTAACAAGTCAATCAATTCAATTAATTCAAGTTTCAACTACCGAAGTGATTTGTGATCTGTTCTGACCTAGACTCGTTTAATATCAGTTCTGACACGTTGGTTACAGGTTCTAAGTGGAACAGTCTAGACGTCATTGTTTAAAATTGAAGTCAATTTAGCATCAAAAATCAAGAATTGAGCAATTCTATGCTAGAGAATTTTTAAATTTGAACCACAGAATCATAGATAGCAAGCAAGATCATGCATAATCCTAGACTCCTACCCCACACTTAAACGGTTTTGTGTCCTCACGGAACTAATCTAGAGTAGAGAGATACGAAGAACCTGGAAGGTGATGGTCGATGTAGCGGATGAGCACGGAGAGTCCGGAGTGGAGCGGAGTAGCTACTCAAGTTCCTACAAAAACAAAAACAACAAAAAGATCAAAAGGATACCGGGACAAGTGCCCCGGATCCACACAGAAGAAAAGTGGATCGAGATCCGAAAAGAAGAAAGAAAAGAAATGGAAAGGATAGAAATAACCTGATCACTGTTCCGAGGGCGGGGGTGAAAATCAGAAGTCGAAACCGGTATAAATAGTCGGCGGAAAACACAAGATTTTCGGCGAAAATGATTGAAAATTTTCGGCGAAAATGATTGAAAATTTTTGGCGAAAATGTTTTGTAAAATCAAAATCCGGTTCGGCGAAAAGTTAAGTTGTTTTCGGTCGAGAAGTAGAAACAGGAGAACAGGCCGGTTTTAAACACATATTTTCGGCGAAAATATGGGTGAATTTTCACCGAAAATAATCTTGAAAATGGTCGACAGTTTTTTTTTTTAACTGGGGCTTTAAAACAGAACGACTCAAAATGAAAACATCTGACTCCAGCCGTGGGTTTCCTCCCACGAAGCGCTCTTGTTTAACGTCCGTGAGCCAGATGATACCTGTTAGGGTCCCCAACTTAGGAGTTCCTTGAAGTCAATCGTCTTCTTAAAGGACAGCGGTTGAGTGCCGTGTAGCACTCCTGAAGGGTGATATAGCTGGTAGTGCTCCAATAGATCGCAGTTCTGGTTGGATGACCAGTTCTTCTCGAATTCTCCTACTCGAGGAGGAAAGAGGTAGTACGGCGCGGCATGGTCAATGAGCTCCATCTTCTCTACAGGTTGACTCGGCGGAAGTGTAGGTGAGGGTATCTCCTCAATCTCTATGTGCTCCTCTTCGGCTTCAACTTCAGGATGGATTGGCTTTATGTCTTCATCAACCACCACCGCCAAGGATTCTTCTAGCTCATAATAGTCATGGATAGGATCATCATCTTCTTCTTCGAACAGCTCTTGAGCGTCTTCTGTCATTAACTGCTTTGGTTGCTCGAGCTTGATGTCCGTCGCGAGATGAGCTTGTAGCGTTGAAGAGATATTATCCAAGGCAGATTGGGTTCTTGACGAGCATTGTTGATGTTCATGAAGCATCTCTTGGTTATCTCTAGCGCCACTTTGATGCTCTTGTTGGTGTGTCTCTTGGTAACCTTGTAGCATTGAAGAGATTTTATCAAAGAGGGAGTCAAATCTCGCCGTTTGTTGTTGTTGTTGATGTAGCATCTCTTGGTAATCCTCAATATTCGGTGCTCCATTAAAGCGCCACTCTTGGTACTGGTCATCCCACCTGTAATCCTGCATAATCAAAACTCAAAAGCACTACCCAGGTAAATCATGGAAATATGGAGGAAATTTAAATGGTAAGGCGGAAAGGTAGAAGAATAATTTGCCAACTCATCTTTCAAACAATTAGAAGAGTCCCCGGCAACGGCGCCAATTTGATGCTGCAGTTTTAGCGGTATCAAATAACTAATCTACCAAGGTAGACTAGATCGTATTCTACTCGAGGTCTCTTCTTCTTGTCTACTCAAATATGAAGGCAATTTATTCAGGTTTAAACACGTTGTGCGTGGTGTGAGTTCCACGACTTCTAATCTAATAAACAAAGGAAAATAAAAGGTAGAAAGATTAAAAAGGGTTGACTAACAGGAAGATAGACGAGCTTAGATTTCGAATCCCCCTTAGATCACCAAGGCAACAACAATCACAAGACCAGCGGTTTTCAATTCTCATTCAATCAATTTCTATACACCACCATAACTCCTGACCCTTAGGTTTAAGACCGGCGAACGTCCGCTCTATCCGTTCTAGCTACCAAGATTAATTAGTCGCCCGAGTACGGTCGCCTCTTGCAACAACTTAACTTAACTGGTGGAATTACTAACGATTTATGAGTTACTCTTGCAGTGGATTAACCCTAACCGGTTCCTATGAAAGGCACACTCCAATTATAAGGTTAACTGGTTGAATTGATGTTTTAAAGAGAGGCGAGCGTTCGCTTCTATCCTCAGCTTAACAAGAATCTAAACTAGGTGATCAGGTAAGACAAGTTTATGCGCCAAAGCAAGAAGATGTCTGGCGACTAACCCTAGCTTCCAAAAACCTAATCTAGGCGATCAACCAGAGAAGAAACATAAACAATGAAGAACAAAACAACCATGCAAAGAGAAACTGATTCAACTTCGAATCTAATTACCGCCAATTCGTGACCGCTTTAAAGCCCTGGGTCACTTAGGGTTCATCTAATCTAAGCTCTATGAGTTCAGCTATTCATAACGATAACAGAAGAATCAAAGGCAACAAAGGAAATCATCATACAGAGGAAGAACAGATAAGAACTGAAAAACCTAATTCTGACGACTCCGACGAAGCTTCAATCTCCTGGATCTTCAACTTGAAGCTCCGAGCTCTCCGAGGTGGAAGGATGGCATCACGATCTCTCCACGGATCTTTGAACTCTCTAAACTCTATCTATCGACCCTAAGGTCGTGGCTAATCAGCCAAAATTCGTGTGTCTTCAATCTGGCTTCAAAAAGTCTATATATAATCCTAGAAACCCTTTACAAGTTGGAAAAGGCTGAATTTTCCCGTCTGGAGAGCTTACACGGCGTGTAAGCTCACAGTGCATTGAGCTTACACGGCATGTAAGCTCCAAAACGCAGCGTTTTGAGCTGTGCAGCACTCCGACTTGTTTCGATCATTCCCGCTCCGTTTGAACTCCGATTTGGTCTCCATTTGAAGCGCTGGACTCGTGAGAGAGTCCTCTATAATGTGGTAACCTGGGGGATCAACATAAAAGCTCACAAAAAGGGTAAAAATAGCCGAGAAATGGACAATGTACGCACTAGGAGCCGATAATCACAAAGTTACGACAAATGCACCAAATACTCATCAAAATGGCATCAAAGGGTATGAAATGTTGCTTAAATGGGGCTGATAATCACGTCAAATCAAGTGTCATCAGTCGTCTTAATTAGGTTTTTCATATCCTTTTCTATTCAAGATGAACTCTGTCTTTGTCTTTTATTCTTTTTTTATGAACATGAGTAGCTAGGCTTATACAGCTTAGATTAGATGAACCCTAAGTGACCCAGGGCTTTAAAGCGGTCACGGATCGGCGGTAATTAGATTCGAAGTTCAATCAGTTTCTCTTTGCATGGTTATTTTGTTCTTGATTGTTTATGTTTCTTTTCTGGTTGATCACCTAGATTAGGTTTGTGTTGAGTTAGGGTTTGTCGCCAGACAGCTTCCCTGCTTTAAAACATTAAAACTCGTCTTTATTGATCACCTAGATTAGATTCTTGTTAAGCTAAGGATAGAAGTGAACGCTCGCCTCACTTTAGAACATCAATTCAACTAGTTAACCTATTCATTGGAGTGTGCCTTTCGTAGGAACCAGTTAGGGTTAATCCACTTCAAGAGTAACTCATAAATCATTAGTAATTGCACCAGTTAGTTTAGTCGCTGCGAGAGGCGACCGTACCCGGGCGATTGATTAATCTTGGTAGTTAGATCGGATAGAGCGAACGTTCGCCAGTCTTAAACCTAAGGGTTAGGAGTTATGGTGGTGTATAAAAATTGATTGAATGAGAATTGAAATCCGCTGATCTGTTGATTGCCGTTGCCTTGGTGATCTAAGGGGGATTCGAAATCTAAGCTTGTCTGTCGTTTGTCTAAACCAACCAATCATTCTGTCTTTTAATTTCATTTTAATTTTCCTGCATCTTAGTTTAGAAGTCGTGGAACTCACACCACGCACAACTTGTTCAAACCTGAATAAATTGCCAGCTTCTTTGAGTAGTCGATTAGTAGAGACCCGTGGAATACGATCTGCTTAGCTTTTAGCTTGGTAGTATTTGATCACTATTTTACAGCTCATCAAATTGGCGTCGTTGCCGCGGACTCTTCTATATTGTTTGAAAGAAGAATTGGCATTTTATTCTTCTACCTTTCCATCTTTCATATTCCATCACACTTCGATTTTACACCGGTTGTGTTTGTTTTTGTCTTTTGCAGGTTAAGAAAATTCAGAAGCAAATCACTTCTGAACCACCTTCCCCTACCGCAATGGGTGCTCAAAAGAGTCTTGCGGATTACAATAAGCCAAGTTCTACTAGTGTTCGGTCTTCCATCTTTGTGATGTGCAATGAAGACGGTCCTGTCTATGAGATCAAGATCGCCTTCTTGGAAATGATCTCTAGGGATCTGCAGTTTGAAGGAAAGCCTCATGATAATCCATGCACACACTTGGCGGATTTCCTTGCTTTTTGTGAGACCTTTAAGAGTGGGAGCCTCGATAAGGATACCTTGTGCTTGCGAGCCTTCCCATTCTCACTTCGAGGCGCCGCAATGAGATGGCCAACTGGGAGGATCTTGCTCAAGAATTCGTAGAGGAATACTTCCCTCCTTCCAGAACAACTGCTTACAGGAACAACATCTCAAGGTTCAGACAGAAAGAATGAGTAAGATTACATGATGCTTAGAACAAATTCCAAGAACTCCTCTATGACTGCCCTCATCATGGATTCGAGCAGAGACAGCTAGCAGAGATCTTTGCTCGAGGGATGAATGAATAATCGGTTGAATGGGTTAACTCCTTAGCTGACGGAGACTACACCGCACTCGCACCAAAAGCTGCTCTTCTTCACTTTGCAAACTGCGCATGTAAATCCAGGAATTGGGAGACACAGTTTGAAACAGCTAAGAGCCGACCAAGCTGTGAAGATCAGATCAAGATTGAAGTACAGAAACATATGAAGAAGATTTTCGGTAACTGGTCTACAGAGGAAGTAACTTAGTGATCAAGGCTTCACCAACAATCAAAAAGGCTACCCCGACTATCGTCAGTTCAGACAACCTCCTCAACAACAAGGAAGCTTCCAAGAGCGTCCTCCTTACAACTTCGGATTCAACCAGAGTCAGAATCAGTACTTGAGCAATAGTTATCAAGATCAACCTCAGAGATCTACATCAGGGAACACAAGGGATATCGAGGTAGACAAGAAGCTCGACCTGATCATGGCAAGGCTCGATAACTATGAGGAGAAATTCAAGCTTCAAGCCGTCTTAAATCAAGAACATGAAGCCCGAGGTCAACGAGTGGAGAGCATGGTGAATAACATGCTTAGCTTGCTAACTAGTAGCCCCCTCCTTAATCAATCATCGGTTCAAGATGACTCTACCATCAGGAAGGAGCACGTCAAGGCCATCTCCATAAGAAGCGGCAAGCAATTAGCTGGTCCTGCAGCTCCTGAACCGGCCATAATTCCTGATGCTATAGCCATTGACAAGCCAGAGATCGAGGAGGAGGATAAAGAAGAAGAGGAGGAGGTGATTGCCCCGCCTCCCATAACAAAGACATCACATGCGCCACCTCTTCCTCCATATCAGCCTCGGATTCCATTTCCTAAGGCCGCGCAATCAAAGGAGAAAGATCATGATACCCGGTACAGAAAGTGGTATGGATACTTAAAAAACACAAATATCAAGATACCAGTTACTGATGCTATCCAGATGATACCGGAGGCTGGAAAAGTTGCGAAGGATCTTGCGAAGAACAAGAAGAAGGAAGAGTTGTCTTCCGTCTCCCTCGAGGAAGAATGCTCCGCGATCCAGAGCCAGCGACACCCATACCTCCCCCAGCTAAGTGTCGAGATCCCGGTGCTTTTACTTTGCCTTGAACTATAAATGATGTGAAGATTGATCGTAGTGTAATTGATCTAGATGCTTCTATCAATGTTATGCCTACTTGCCTGTATGAGAAATTGAACCTAGGAGAGTTGAAACCAATTAGCATGCATTTAGTGTTTGCCTACAGATCTATTAAACTACCTAGGGAAATAATAGAAAACGTGGTTGTCCGATGTGGTCCTTTTACTATTCTGACTGACTTTGTTGTCATGGATACTCGAGAGGAAGATGTCACTCTTCTCCTAGGACGACCATTTATGGCAACACCCGACATTACCATTAATGTCCCGAATGGCTCGTTGACATTAAGGGTCGGCAAGGACACCATGACATTCCACCTCAAGGACGGTATGCAAGTCCCAGTCAAAGAAGAGATGCATTGTTTATCTATTGAAGCTATGGAGTTGGCTTCGGTCAACTCTATTTCTAATGAAAAATCTGGAGTTTCTTTAGAAATTTGCTTGCCAGGTGTCGGACAGGTCCCTAATCTGAAGAATGAGCTGCCGGCACAAAAGCTGAGAAAGAAGGAGGATCTGACGGCATCCCCTCATGAATCACCAAACGTTAAAGATCCTGGCGAGATAAAGAAGGAGAATAAAGAGAAGACGAAGGCGGTTTGGAAGCCGATTTCTCAGCCCCCGTCTACCGAGCCACCGGAGAAGAATGATCCTCTGAAGGACGCTTCTTTGAAAGAATTGTTCGAGACATTCGAAATTTCTGGTCACCTTCCCGATGGACGAACCAAGCTAATTCACGCACACGGGAAGAAGTTCACACTTGCCGGAGGATCCCCAAGGCCATATTTCATGAACTCAGACTCGGGCCTAAGAGAAATCCTGAGTTGGCATGTCTCTTGATCACCGTCCAGGTATTGTCTGGCTCAAGGACGTTAAGCAAGAGCGCTTCGTGGGAGGCAACCCACGGCTGGAGTCAATTTTTTTTAATTTGTGTCGAACTCGTTGTTTCAGAGTCGGCTCGGGGGAGCCAAAATGTCAGTTTGCATGATTTCTTATTTTTCGTATGTAGTTCGTGTGTCATCATTTCAATCGCAAGTTGTTTGAGGTTGTTCCGATTTTTGTCAAATTATTTCTGATTTTCTGAAGTTTGTCGGGATTGTGAAAATTTTCAATCGTGCAGGTCAAATTTTTCGGCGAAAAGTACTTCACTTTTCGGCGAAAACTGCCCTTTAAGTCCCACTGTGTTTTCTGATTGATTTTAGTTGAACTTTTCGGTGAAAACTTGCTGAGTTTTCGGTGAAAACTGGCTTTGAAAACCGACAGACATTTTGAGCTGGAATTTTCGGTGAAAACTTGCACTTCTTTTCGCCAAAAAATCTAAGAAAATCAGTTTCAAAAAAAAAAAGGGTCAAAATATTCTCAAAATTCCCCTAAACCGTCTTTGTTCGACTTTTATTTTGTGTGGATCTGGGACACTTGTCCCGGTATCCCTTTGATCTTTTGTTGTTTTTGTTTTGTAGGAACTCGAGTAGCTACTCCGCTCCGCTCCCGGATATCCGTGTTCATCCCTACACTGACCATCCCATTCCAGGTTCTTCGTATCTCTCTACTCTAGTTTAGTCCTGTGAGGACACAGAACGGTTTAATTGTGGGGTATTTAGGATGCTAGAGAACCTTGCATGAACTTGATTGCCCTTGATTGTGTTTTTGTGTGCCTCGTGGTCCCTTTCTAGTCTCTCTAGCATTAGAATGGCTCAGTTCTTGACTTTTGATGTTAAGTTGTTGTTCAATCTTTCATAATGATGCTTAGACTGCTTAACCTAGAACTTGAGAACCAACGTGTATACTTTGATGCTAATTTGCCTGGTCAGAACAGATTTTGAACATCACACTTGTAATTTGTAGCCTTGATTGCATGAAAATGACCGAATCCGATTAGCAAACCAAATGTGAGCTTTTGATCCATTGCACGTAACTTGCAATTTCAATTCTTTTTGAGTGATTTTCTGTTTGCTTGAATGAATTAGAATTTGCATTAGACCTACTCGAGACCACACGATGACACGAGTTCTAGAATGATAGGGGCACCTAGATTCAACTACTAAGCTAGATAGCCTACCCAATGTTAAATCCATTAGGTGTAAACCTTTGAGCTTGGCCTGCTCTTTCGGTTCAATATACATTACAGCCATTCCCCATTCTTTCATTCCTCGTTGATCCCCTGTGGTTGTAGTTCTAGATTGACCTATCAGAAGTCGGTTTGTGGTAACCTGCCTATAGCCATTAAACAGGTGGTCTTAGCTATTATGTCCAAACGTGTAAACCCCTCTAGCAACTAAAAGAAAGAATCAGCACAAAAGAAAAAAATAGAAAATAAGAAAATAAGAAAAAATTTCGAAAAGAGAGAAAGAAGAAAAATCAGAAAAGTTTCAAAGTTTTTAGTTCAATAACGTTCTTCTCCCTACGTATGGAAGAACGAAGTCAAAAGAAAAATTCAAAGAAACAAATGTGTAAAGAAAATAAAGTGCTAGGTTGCTTGAGGGTATCATAGGACGAGCGTACACCATTCCACCCGTGTCTGGTTAGACGGTAGGAAGCCATAGGCTAGATTCGAGGAAAGTTAGTCGAAAGCTACACCGCACCAAAGCCATCATCATATATTCCCATCATCCATCTCATTATAAACCCTTGTAGTGTAGAATTCGTTACAGTCCTAGCAGGGAAGTCCTTCTTGACTAGTTCCTCGTGTTGTCACAGTGGTGGAGGTGGTCGAATTGCAACCTTATGACAGAATTCAGTAACAGAAAATGATTGAGAGCATAAACACGTCTTTAAACACAGAGAGTGAGAGTTTCCCGTTTACTAAATATGTCCTGTGTGAGGAGTCTGGTCGGTCAGGTCAAATTCGTGCACAATTGGTTGCTACTACTCGTTGTGTGCAGTTTTTAGAGAGACCAGGTTGTCTAGCTGATCAGTATGCATGTTTGGTTTCTTGTTCTAGGAATTACCTGTCTAATAATTCATTGTGCATGCTTGAACTCCAATTTAATCGATCTTATCATTTGTGAACGTGAGCGTTTCTATTCAGTTTGCTTGAGGACAAGCAAAAGCTTAAGTGTGGGGTATTTTGATGACACTCGATTTGACGTGATTATTAGCCTCATTTAAGCGACATTTCTTGACTTAAGACATGGTTTTTAGGGTAGAATAGCGAATAATCACTCAACTACCCTATCTCATGCCATTTGTGTTACTTTGGCCCGTTTTGGGTCTATTTGATGGTTTTCTAGTGTTTTCATGTTAGCACAGGTTTTTTCCATCAAATATAGTAGCCAAGGACGTGTCTAAGGCGTTGGAACCTCGAGGAACCACACCAGAATCGATCCAAGGAGTCAATCAAGTCAATTCAAATCCTGCCCCGATTTACACTACAGTTTTCAATGAAAGCCCCCCAGGTTTTTGGCAAAAACGCAAGAAGAAATTGGCTGAGTTCACAAAGAGAAGTTTTCGGTGAAAAGTCCAAGTTTTCACCGAGAACCCTAATGTCCAAAAATCACAGGAGAATCAGCCAACAGAAGCCTTCATTTACACTCAAGTTTTCGGCAAAAACTTAGCAAGTTTTCGGCGAAAACTCAAGGCAAAATCCGGCGATTCTAGGGTTAAGTATAAATACTTAACCGGCGGCCCAATAAAGGATATACCTGATAATACCTCTTAATTTCAGAATTCTCACGAGTTCTGGAGGGGAGTTGAGAGTTCGAAGAGCCAGGAAGAGATCGTGACGCCATCCCTTCACCTCGGAGACTCGGAGCTAGGATTGAAGATTATCGGAGATCGAAGCTTCGCCGGAGTCGTCTTAATTAGGTTTTTCAGATCCTTTTCTGTTCTTCCTCTGTTCAAGATGAACTTTGTCTTTGTCTTTGATTCTTTTGTTATGAACATGAGTAGCTAAGCTTGTAGAGCTTAGATTAGATGAACCCTAAGTGACCCAGGGCTTTAAAGCAGTCACGGATCGGCGGTAATTAGATTTGAAGTTCAATCAGTTTCTCTTTGCATGGTTGTTTTGTTCTTGATTGTTTATGTTTCTTTTCTGGTTATCACCTAGATTAGGTTTGTGTTGAGTTAGGGTTTGTCGCCAGACAGCTTCCCTGCTTTAAAACATCAAAACTCGTCTTTCTTGATCACCTAGATTAGATTCTTGTTAAGCTGAGGATAGAAGCGAACGCTCGCCTCACTTTAGAACATCAATTCAACCAGTTAACTTATTCATTGGAGTGTGCCTTTTCGTATGAACCAGTTAGGGTTAATCCACTTCAAGAGTAACTCATAAATCATTAGTAATTGCACCAGTTAGTTTAGTCGTTGCGAGAGGCGACCGTACCCGGGCGATTGATTAATCCTGGTAGTTAGATCGGATAGAGCGAATGTTCGCCAGTCTTAAACCTAAGGGTCAGGAGTTATGGTGGTGTATAGAAATTGATTGAATGAGAATTGAAATCCGCTGATCTGTTGATTGCTGTTGCCTTGGTGATCTAAGGGGGATTCGAAATCTAAGCTTGTCTGTCGTCTGTCTAAACCAACCAATCATTCTGTCTTTTAATTTCATTTTAATTTTCCTGCATCTTAGTTTAGAAGTCGTGGAACTCACACCACGCACAACTTGTTCAAACTTGAATAAATTGCCAGCTTCATTGAGTAGCGATTAGTAGAGACCCGTGGAATACGATCTGCTTAGCTTTTAGCTTGGTAGTATTTGATCACTGTTTTACAGCTCATCAACCAGCATCCTACCATTGAGGGTGCCAACGAAGCTTCCAATGATGAGATCTCGGGTCCGACGGCGGAATAGCTGCGGGCTCAAGCAGAAAGGCGTTTTAGCCTTGTTTCCAACAAAGTGGAAGTGATTCCCAACAACTGCCGGCTCTTCGCCTCCCATCAAATTAAAGGGGTTTAGTTTAGACTTCTGCGGTTTCAACATCGATGTGGCGGAATAGCTGCGGGCTCAAGCAGAAAGGCGTTTTAGCCTTGTTTCCAACAAACCGGAAGTGATTCCTAACAACTGCCGGCTCTTCACCTCCCATCAAATTAAAGGGGTTTAGTTTAGACTTCCGCGATTTCAACATCGATGTGTCCGCTCTCTCCAAGTATGGGTATTCTATGGCCGCCTAGGAGAGGATGTGGGAGAGGTTCGTCGTTCCCTGATAGTCACGTGGTGTTCGGCCCTGGTTACTTTCCGTACTTTTGGACATCCGCCTTCCTCAGAGTCTTGAGGGATTGTGGCTTGCCCCAGCGGTTTGATTACGTCGCTTCAGCTCAACTGTGCACTGTTGTCAATTGTCGCCCAGGTTGGTAGGGCTGCTGGATAAGGTCCTTCTCTTATGGGTTTCATTTTCCTCCAGAGCCCTGGCAGCTGGACATCCTTGACTTGTTGGGCGCCTCCTTAGCCGCTCTCTAGCCCCATGCTTGGGGCACTTTGACGGCGTTCAAAGTGGCCTGTATGAAGAGGGTGGTGCGACCTTCCGCCAAGCTCTTCTGGACGCTGTTTTTCGCCCAGATTAATCAAAATGGGATCACTTTTCAGAAACGACACAAATATGGGAAGAGCGGACTATACTCCTCGCTCAAGGCGGATTCCGTTTGGTGGCATTCCTTTTTCTTCTTCAGAATAGAGGCCCCCGAAGATTCCGCCTGGTTTTCGAGGCTCCGCCGAAACTGGTCATATGGGAGCACCGATCAATTTACTCCGACCTCTTCTCCCTCTTCCCGTACCGCTATTTTGGTCAATCGGGTTAACTCTTGGAATTACAACCTGATTGGCCACGAAAAGCGGATTTAGAAAGCCTTCTTCCCCCCAAAGGCCGTAAGTCTCCTTAGGCGGATGTGTTCAACGCCTAACACGTACTTTTGTTCCTTCTTCCCGCTACATGTATATATATATATATATTTTTGCATTGTAGTCGCTTTTCTAATGAATGTATCTTCCATGCAGGTAACTCAATCCTGGATAGCATGATAACCGATGCTGCCAGGGGACCAAGTCCAAACACCCACCCTCAGCCAAAGTGCGGCGACGACCAAATCCAGGCTCCTCTGCCGCCTTTGAATGTGGGCGTTCCTCCGCCTTCAAGCCTAGAGGTACCACCGCCTCAGCTAGAGTCCGGTGGTGAGGCGATCATGAGCACCGTGTACCTCGCAGCAAGAAACGTGCTCGTGGCTCAGAGACCGGTGGCTGTTCTCAGCAGAGGAAGAAGACCATCAAAGGACCCCCAGCGCCCGACTCTTCTTCCTCCAAGTGTGATGAGGTACATCTGCCGTCTGTCACCCCTCCTCCCGGTGGAAACACTGACATTCTGGAATCCACCACCGAGCTGGCCAGTCGATGGCGGATGGATTTTCAAGAGGATGAGTCAGTCATCCGCTCCTTTGCCATGGATCAGGCGGCTTTGGTGATGTGAACCGCCGTAACCGTGGGCAGACGACCCGAACCACCACTAGCTGATCGTCACAGCAACGAGAGAAACCATCGGAACCGGGGATGGAAGAGGACTTTGACCCACTAGCTATAAACGAGCTAGGAACCAGAAGTATCAAGTCGAGGGCGCCACTTCAAGAGATGGGTGCTCTTGATGATAAGCCAACCTTAAGCAATGCTCCTCACATTAACTTGAAGGGAAAAGAACATAAGTTCTGAAATATATTTGTATTAATCAAAGGGGGGTTCTTACAAAGGGTGGCCGGCGGCCTCCTTATATAGGTGAGGGAACAAGCTCTCCTCCCTAAAGACTACTTCCTAAATAAGAATAAAATAAAGAAATAATAAAAGAGTCCTAATTAGAATATCATACTAAAGAGGACTTACACTAATCCTAATCTAGACTAAAAAGAAGGTAAATTTGGACTCCAATCCTACAAGGGAAAAGAATCCTACTTAAACAAGAACTCCTAACTTGGGAGCCAAGTTTCCCTAAAAAAACAGCCTAAACGGGTTCTGGAAATATTAGCCAAATAAATACTCAACAAATTCGTAAAATTCTGATCTTTTGCAGATCACTAGTAGACTCCATGGGTTACAACTTTCATGTTGGACATCAGCCCAAATCCTGTCTCCAAGTAGCCCATATTCGTCACTCTTTGTCGGGCTACGAATCTGTCCAGAAATCCAGCTTTGCTTAGTATTAGTCCAGCCTTGGTCCATGGCTGCTCGGTCATGGGCTGACCTCTTGACTCTTCTCCAAGGATGGGCTCTCCTTATTCTCCTCTTGTATCAGGCTCAGGTGGTGGCCTGATCACAGCTCCTGGCATGGGCTTCCTCGGATCAGCATCCGAGTCGTGCTCTTTAGGGCTCCATCCATGCTCTACTAGGACTTGTCCTAGCTCTATCTCCCTTGATACTCCTCCGAATTGAGCTCCGTTTGTTGGAGAGTAATACTGGGGCCATAAGACTTCCAGTGCCTTTGGAAGATCCCAAAAGGCACGGCTCAATTGTTTGCTGGGCCGAAAGTGCTCCCCTGACGGCCGTTGGCATAGGCCCTGTGCCTGTGGCAGGCTTAGCTTGGGGCCTTCTTCAAATCTGTCCAGGCCTTTTGAGTTCTTCTCCGAGCCTTCTTCCAAGAGTACTGTAGGGATGTCTTCAGGCAGGTCTTTGCTCTGGGGGCCCGTGGGGGTTGGCATGGGGCCTAGGCTGGGTGCTAGGCTTGGCCCGGGGTCCGGGTCAGGGCTCGGCGTCAGCATCAGCTCCTGGAGGGTCATTAGTTTGACTCTGGCTGGCGTAGGAGCTGGCCTTGGGGCCTGGCTGAGGATCAGCATCTTCCCAGGTGCATCTTCTGGCTCCGGGGCTTGGGCTCTTCTAGGCTTCGGGGTGGTGCTGGTGTAGGCCTGGGGCCGGTGTACTCTCTGCCCGGCATCAGTGCTGGGGCCGGATAGGCATCAGTCGTGTCCAAGCCGGGCTTGGTGGCCAGGATCACATCCTTTGGGAGCTCGGGTATGATTGTTAAGCGCTCTTCCAAGTTGTGTTTGGTTTCTCTTCTCTGTTTATCATAACTTGCGCCTTGTACTCACTGATGATGGCCTATGCTGGCGCATTTCTGACGGCGGATGAACACCTGTGAGCGGGTGGGCCTGGCGGCACCATCGGTCATGCCTCCCAGATTGACAACTTGCAGAAAGACAACAAGGCGCTCAAGGCGGAGGTCACCAAATACAAAGGCTTGTACAATAAGGCCAGAAATTCCATGGAGGTAGAGTCCAGCCAGCTCCTTTTTTTATGTTTCTTCTAAGCTTCACGTGACTCGTCTTGCTTACGATGAAGCTTGCATTCAACACTTTTGTGCTATGCAGCAGGTGGAGGAGAAACAGAATAAGGAGCTGGCGAACCGGGACATCGCCCACAAGGAGGAGGGCGAAAAGGGATCGCGCTCTGTCTGACGTTGACGCCGACAAGAATACTCTCTCCACCCGAGTGGCCACCCTGGAAAGTGATAATCAGAAGTTGGGGTATGATCTGGACAAGGCGTCCGAGAGGCTCCGGGAGGATGGCCTCGCTTAGTTAGAGGCGCGCAAGAAGCTGAAGACGAACTTGACCGCTCGCACCAAAATTTTAATACAGAGATGGTGTCCCGCTTAGGCGCGAGGATGCTTAGCACTGTGGACTCCGTTCTCGCCGTTGTTCGCCATGAGATGTGGGCCAGTCATCCTAATCTTACCTAGGACTCGGCGAACATGCTTAAGGCGGTGAACCGCCGAGTAACCACTGAGGCCTATCAGGAGGCCTCAGCGGATTCCGTAGAGTTCCCTCCCGCTGAGAAGGTGAAAATTTTGCAGGCGGCGCAGGGTGAAGGCCGCCAATTGGTGATACAGCGGAAGAAAGCGAACAAGTAGTCTGCCACTTCCTCTGGGCTTGACAAATCAGGCGCCTCCCATGAGCGGCCCTGATTTTATCTTCAATTGTCTTGTGTAATTAGTTTGCCTGGGGTTGTGCTCTTTTTATCTTTGTAAAGACAATTTAGGCTTTACGCCCAGCAACTAAAGATTTCATTTTCAGCTTTTTTTTTTTGCAACGCGTGTTAAGCCATGCCATTGCGTGGCATCAGGGCATTTGCTCTATCGGACGCCGTCACCATGACATTGGTGACAGGGCGTCGATGTTCGAGTCGTACCACCAAGGGGTATCAGGACTAATGAAATCGGACACGGCCACCGTTTTAGGTGTTCCAAGGCATCGATAGCTATTGTTTCGGTATTTGAGGTGTTTTGAGAATCCACCTTTTTTATTAAAATTCAGGCCTCTTGGGCGAATACAGGTAGAGCGATTTAACTAGATCGCCTAACTCAAAATACACGAGTTGAAACAAAACTTTTCTCCTTCAACCTTGTGGCTGAACTTCCGCCTCCTACTTCCTCAGATGCATAGAGTTTCATGTCTTATGCACGAGTTCCCCCGAGGGTCGTTGTAGCTTGAAAGTGCTTAGCCCAATCACTTCCCTAATCTGGTAGGGTCCTTCCCAAGTGGCGTTAAGTTTGCCGTGCTGGGGGATTGGCCTAAAAACCTTCCGTACAACCCAATCGCCTTCTACCAAGCGGTGAGGGCGGAGGTGAGCATTGTATCGGCGTGCTAACTGCGATTTTTCTGCAAGTAGGCAGATGCTTGCTTCCTCTCTTCTTTCTTGCAGCATGTGAAGATCATGCTGCAAGTCTTCCTCGTTCCTCTGTTGGTTGAAATGTTGCACCCTGAGACTTGGAAAATTGACTTCTACTGGGAGGACTGCCTCAGTTCCATAGACCAGCGTGTAGGGCGTCTCCCCCATGGCGTTTTATATGAAGTGCGGTGTGCCCATAAGACTTTGGGTAATTCATCCACCCACTTTCCCTTTGCTTCTTCAACCTTCTTCTTCAACCCTTCAATATGATTTTATTCACCGCCTCTGCCTGTCCATTGGCTTGGGGATACGCCACGGAGGCTAGGCGGACAATGATATCGTATTCCTCACAGAACTCCAGGAATGATGTACAGTCAAACTGTGTGACGTGGTCACATATGAACCCTATGGGTAGGCTGAACCTGGTGATGATGTTCTTCATTACAAACTTCTGAACCTGAAGCACCGTGATGGATGCTAGAGCCTCAGCCTCTACCCACTTTGTAAAATAGTCCACCGCCACAATGATGAATTTCCTCTTCCATGTTGGATCTGGGAATGGACCTAGGAGATTCATTCCCCAGAAGGCGAACGGCCAGGACGAGACTATCGACTGCAGAGCGGATGTTGGCAGGTGGTGCACGTTGGCGAAGATCTGGCACTTGTGACAGTGCTTGACTAAGGCTTTCGCATCTCGGCGGATGTGAGGCTAGTAGTATCCTTGGTGAAGGATATTCTTCTCCAGGCTCTTGGTGCCAATATGCATGTTGCATACGCCTTGGTGGATTTCTCTTAGTATGTACGCCGCCTCTTCTTCTCCTAGACATCGTAGGTAAGGTCCTGCGAAGGACTTTCGGTATAAGTTTCCCTCTAGGATTACACACCTGGCGGCCTGTCGACGGATCTTAGTAGCCGCCGCTCGATCCTCAGGTAGGACATCTGCCCCAATGTAAGCTCTGATTGGGGCCCTCCAATCCGCCCTGTTGTAGACCTCCACCTCTTCTAACGCCAGGCAAACCTCCTTTTCTTTCTCCACTATTACCATCCGCTCTTCCTCAAAGTTGAGGGCGGTGGCGAGTTTGGATAGGGCGTCTGCGTGGGCGTTGTCCTCTCTAACAATCTGAGTCAACTCTGATGCTTGAAAATTTCGCTATGCTGCCTTAGCTTCTTCACAATATGGCAACAACGATTCTTCCCTCACCTCGTATCCGCCAGTAAGTTGGTTGACAACTATGGCTGAGTCAGAGTACACCTTAATATGAGTTACGCCCATGGACTTCGCCATGTGCAGGCCTGCTATCACAGCCCCACACTCGGCGGCATTGTTGGTATGGTGCTTGGCAAATCTTAGGGCAGCCTCATGTAAGACCCCATGTGGTGTCTTTAGCACAATGCTTGCCCCTGCCCCATTCTTGCTAGAGGCTCCATCTACATATAACTCTTAGTAATCATCCAGTTTTCCTTCTGCCCTCACGCACCCTTCAACCACGAAGTCCGCGAGTGTTTGACCCTTGATCCGAGTGCCGTCATATTCGCTCAATTCGCTCAATTCCACCACGAACTTGTGGCTGGAAATGCACGTCATATTCGCTCAATTTCACTGCCCACTTGGCCATCCTTCCTGCCACACTCATTGATCCGAGTGCCGTCTTGATAGGTAGATTGGTCACCACATGTATGGTGTGGGCATGGAAGTATGGGCGCAATTTTCGGGAAGCTACTATGACAGCGTACGCTGCTTTCTCCAGGGGGTGTACCTGCCTTCCGCCTCTACCAACGTCTTGCTGATGTAGAACACCAGACGCTCCTCCTTATCCTCCCGTTTTACCAACACCGAGCTGACGACTGTTGTGGCTATGGCCACATACAGGTATAGCTAGTCACCCGGGACAGGGGCGGCTAAGACGGGTGGCGTTGTGATGAATGCTTTTAGCTCTTGAAACGCCCTGGAGCAGTCCTCTGTCCAGGCGAATTTTGATGCACCCTTCAGGGTGGCGAAGAAAGGGGCCTGCCTTTCAGCTGACTTGGGAATGAAACGGTTCATGGCGGCCAAGCGCCTTGTTAGAGTGTTGACATCCCTGACTGTTTTGGGTGGAGGAGTCTTTATGATTGCCTCTATTTTCTTTGGATTCGCCTAGATCCCTCTTCGTGTGATGATAAAACCTAGGAATTTTCCTGAGGAAGCTCCAAACACACACTTCTTGGGGTTCAGTCGAAGGCGGAACTTTCTTAGGGTGTCTAACGTCCGCCTCAAGTTCACGAGGTGATCATCTCCTGCCTTGGTTTTCACTAAGAGATCATCCGCATAAGCCTCCATGTGTTGTCCCAACTGGTCTTGGAACACCCAGTCGATCATCCGTTGGTAAGTGGCTCTTGCGTTCTTCAGGCCGAAAGGCATGACATTGTAGCAATAATTGCCGAAGGGCATAGAGAACGAGGTCTTTTCTTGATCCGCCTTGGCTAAAGGGATCTGGTGATACCCCGAGAACATGTCCAGGAAAGACAGCGTCTCGTGATTAGCCGTGGCGTCTACCAGTTGGTCGATGTTTGGGAGCGGATACGGATCCTTTGGACAGGCGTCGTTGAGATTGGTGAAGTCAATGCACATGCGCCAGCTGCCATCCGCCTTTCCCACCATCACCACATTGGAGAGCCATTCAGGGTATTGCACCTCCCGAATGAAGCCTGCTTCCAACAGCTTATTGATTTCTTCCTGGACAGCCTGCTTCCTTGTCCAGTTGACGGTCCTCTTCTTCTGAGATAGCGGGCGGGCATCCGCCCTTACTGCTAACTCGTGCTGAATGATCGATGGGTCCAGCTCAGGCATGTCATGGGGTCTCCAAGCGAAGAGATCTACGTACTCCCTAAGTAACGAGAGCGTTCGGGTTCGCTCTATCGCTGGGAGATGTGCGGAAAGCTTGACCTTTTTCTCAGGCTCGTCCGTGGACAAAGGTACTTCAATGTCGGCCTCCCCGGGCTCAGGGCGGACGAACATTTCCCCCCTCGTGTCTATCGTGAAGCACGCCTCGTCCTTTCTAAGGGCGACCTTATAGCACTTCCTTCTGCAGGGAACTTCATCACTTGGTATACAGGGGACGACACCGCCTCAAATGCCGCCAGACCGGGCCGTCCTAGTATCATGTTGTACGCTGAACTGCAGTTAGTGACGTAAAACTTGACACACTTTGTCTCTTGGAGTTTCTCATCCCCCAATGTGATCGGTAGCGAGACGACGCCGAGTACTGGTATGTCATTTTCGGCGAACCCCGTGAGCACGATCTTGGATGACTTGAGCCGCGCCGGGTCCAAGCCCATTCTGCTAAATGCATCGGCGGAAAGGATATCCGCCGAGCTTCCTTCATCCACTAGGACCCTTTCTACCAAGGTTTCCTCTACGATCATTCGGATCGCCATGGCTTGTGTACTATGGCTTCTCCCTCTTAAGTCCGCCACTGAGAACGATATGGGCGGACATCCTCCTCTCTGGTTCACTAAGGCGCACTCTCCCACGACTTGCTTTCCTTTGGGAACATCCTCCTTTCCCCCTAGTATCATGCTGCAGGTTTTGTTATACTTGACTTGCCTATCGTCTCTCTCTTCTTTTTGTCTCTCCTCAGCCTCTTTTCTGTCGCTTATTATGTCAAAAACGCTTCCCTTCTTGGTGGGGGGATTGTTCCTTCCTAGCCCTTCGGGGCGATTCCGACCTTTCCCTCTCTCTCCTTCGGAGGGATCTTGATCTGTCCTTGTCTCTCTTTCGGCGGTTGTCAATGATGTAGTCTCGGAGCTCCCCATTCTTCAGGGCGCGCTCGATTTCGTTCTGGAGCTCTCGACAATCCTCAGTGTCGTTGCCTCCTTGGTTGTGAAACTCGCAGAATTCGTGAGGGTTACCTCTTTTAACCGCAGCTCTACTCAACGGGGTGGGCCACCTGAGTCCAACCCGCTTCTCCTGGAGTACGTGCATGAGCCGCCTCCGAGACTCTGTCAGTGGCATGTATTTCTCTTCTGGTCTTCTCTCCATGTGTGGCCGGTAGTCACACCTATCATCGAGGCGTTTGTCCTTTCGGGCAGCGTAGCCCTTGTTCTGATCTGTCCTCCCAGATCCGCCTTGTATCATGGCTATGTTTTCCTCTACTTCGGCACTTTGGAGTATACAGGCTTCCAACTCTGTGTGAGTTCTTGGCTTCTTCAGTACAGGCTTTTGACGAGCTCCTTGCTGGTAGTGGTGGTCATGATGTGGTGCAGGGCGATATCCAGCGCGAGGTTGGGAACAGCCATCACCGCCTTGGACCACTTGTCGTAGTACTGACGAAGGGACTCGTTACGGTTCTACTGGAGTCCCCAAAACGCCGTCATGTTTCTCCCGACTTCCCTTTGATTGCTAAACTTGTGCAAGAAAAGAGTGCAAAAGTCCTCCCAGTTTTTGATGATACCGTCGGCCAGGGCGCCATACCATGTTAGCGCGGCCCCAACTAAGGTCCCTGGGAAGGTCCTGTAGTAGGTGGCGTCGGGGGCGCTAAACATCTGCATGGCGATGGTGAAGGTTAGAAAATGTTCATCTGGGGTGCCCGTCCCGTCATACGCCTTGATGGCGGGCGGCACAAATCCTTGTGGGGGTGGAATGATGAGTAACGCCTTGTCCAGTGGTTGGCGCATTGTCATCTGCTTAGGGCCCGACTGGTGTTGTGGCAGGAACAGTCTGATCATTTCGTCAGAGTCCGCCATACCAACCGCGGGGCTAGAGCTTGTGGGCCGGTCCGCCCTCCTAGTGGTCTGGGCGATTAGCATTCTCATCATTACCGCCATTTCGGCGTTTTGCTTTTGTAGTTCGGCGACCTGCCCAGCTAGGTCTGTCGCCACAGCATGGGCGTCAGTTACGGGAGTTTGAAAGGCTCCGGCACCCGAGCGATTGAACAAGAAATCTTGTGTCTCCTGGCTCAAAGGCGTATCTCTACGCTGAGGCGTGGCTTCTTCGTCTGTCCCCTGGAGTCGGGTGGTTAGCGGGACTCCGGCGGGGATAACTTGCTTTGCTGGGGTGATCATATCCCTCCCAGTATCCTCACTCGTTGATATTTTGGAGAGGTTCTGCATGTTGCTCTTCGTGATGATGAATCAGTTTGCACCCCTATCTGGCGCGCCAATTGATCCGCCCTGGTGGGCTCGTCAATAATGAGGAGATCCGGTCTTGGGGAAACTGAACCAATAGAGCCTGAGCCTTCCTTGCCGGGGTATGAGCGTGCAGTATCAGGCGTTTGGTTTGAGTGTGTCGTGTCGTCTTCTGTGCGGGGGACCTCCTATTTATATGTCCGAGCTGGAAAGGGGCCTGGTGCCAGGTGTCGTCGCCCTAGTGGACCTCGAACGGGTCCCATCTTGTCAACGACGCCGGTGGTGTCAGTGGTGTGACGGGTGGGTGTGCCGACTGACAGAGGGTTGCTGACGTCGGTGAAGCGCCTGGCGATGACTAAGCAAGCCTTGAGGCCTGCTTTTTGGGCCGAGGGCCCATCAGAGGGTTTGGAACTTTCCAAACCCACAAAAGTTTGGATGCTGATCTGTTGCCAAAATGTAGGGGTTGTTCGGATTGATATGATGGCTAGTTCAGTAATGCTAGGTGGTCATTTGTTTATAATCCATATGATCATGGTATAGTGAAAAACAAAGAACTAAAAATCGAGAAAAATTAAGATCTTCCTAAATAATTGAATCTCTTCCAAATTTTAATTTCACTACAATTCATTTCCACGCGAAAAACGCCTAGCAAAAATCATCTGCACATTTTTATTTTTGTTATAAACCTCAAACCGTCTGGGCCCACAGTTACAAACACAAGGGCAGGATTGGAGCAGATCAAAGCAAACACTACAGCCATTCAAATATTCATCACACGAATTACAACCCAGAAAAGCAGTTCTACTACCCAACAACTCTCTTCTCAATCCTAATGCTCCGCTTCCATCCAAACCCTAAACCATGGCGTCAACACTCACTGCTAACACCACTACTGGCCACGGCAACGACCCATAAACTGCTCACTCCATACATTCCACCTATAAGAGCTTCAAGCGATGATAACAGTAGAACCCAAGGTTCTGAAACGGGCAGTCTCAGGCGCCTGGTCCTGACCCAACAGGGCAGAGCCAAACTCAACCTCAAACCAGACCGAGACTTCTACTCATACCCAAGGTTCGTGACCCACGTCGACGACGGATTCATCTCCTCATTGACTGAGCTCTACAGCCAGAGATTGCGACCTGGATGCGAGATCCTTGACCTAATGAGCTCTTGGGTCAGCCATCTGCCCGAGAATATGGAGTTCAAAAGAGTCGTTGGTCATGGACTCAATGCCCAGGAGCTTGCAAGGAACCCTCGGCTGGATTACTTCTTCGTGAAGGATCTTAACAAGGAACATAAGCTTGAGCTGGAAAGCGCCAGCTTTGATGCCGTTCTGTGTACTGTTAGCGTCCAGTATCTGCAACCAGAGCAGGTAGTTTCCCTAAGGCAACACGTCCCCTGTAGGTCTCAATCATCTTTACTTTGCTCCTTGCTATTATAGGTTTTTGAGGGAAGTGTTCAGAGTGCTGAAACCAGGAGGTGTGTTCATCGTGAGTTTTAGCAATCGGATGTTCTTCGAAAAGGCTGTTGCTTCCTGGAGAGATGGTAGCGAGTATAGCAGAGTGCAGCTTGTTGTACAGTATTTCCAGTCTGTTGTTGGATTCACAGAGGCAGAAGTTGTCAGGAAAAAGACTGGCAGGAAGGGAGACGATGACAGAGAGAAGAAATCGTTGTCACCATGGTTCAGCTGGTTCAAGGGGTTGCTTGACCTGTTGTCTGGATCATCAGATCCCTTTTATGCTGTCATCGCTTACAAGAATTTTAAGCCTGTTTATGAATGAACAACATGCAAGAAGGGGGATTTCCCCAGAAGCATCAGGATTCTGGAAATTGTTATTTGTCTCTAGTTTTATATAATGAGGTACACTGTTCACCAGTGGGAAACCAACTGAGAAATGCAAAAGGAAACAGATGAAAAGTGGAGTTTCTATACAGGTCTAGTATTGAACACTCAAAGAAGCATTTACTGCCCACGAACAGCCGGTCAGGGTATGATTTTTTTAGCGCGCTCCACTACTTTAACATAGTAATAAAGCCTCCAGAGTGTGACATTATCCTGGGCAAGAAAAATGAACACATTACACATTATATGAAAAGACAAGGTAGCAAACCAGCGTGTATGCAGCTTACTTCTACTCACCTCTTGCTCCAAATTTACAAAAATTTCTTCACTTTGTTGCTTTTCATTAGACTTCTGGCGTTGTACTATATCAGCTACACGATTAAGGTTTTCCGTTGGCAGGTTCCTGATCATCTTCTGAAGCTGCAGCTTCTCTGTGTTCGTCATAGGTCTGTTCGATTGAAGTTAGTAGTTTTAGACAAGGTGATCAAAACGATCAATTGTTTATGGATGAGTAAGAAAACAACCTACACAAACTTAGCAATATATGTTGCTATACACTATCGTAGATCTATTAAGGAATATAAAGCTTAGTGTCCAATCTGAATAAATCTGCAGTGGCAAAAGATCTATTGGACTATCCAGATTTTCTTTTCTGAATAAAGATTCTTAACATTATCACCTGACTATGCTCATTAATTTGGCAATAAGAGCCGAGTCTACCTAAATTATGTGTAGCACCAAAGTAGGTACCTGCAAGTAGATGCAACAGTATCAAGAAGTTCTTCAATCTTATTCTCCATGTGCCTTAGCTGAAGAACATGCACATGTCAGCCTCTGTCATCAAACTATTAAACATCGAAGTACAACATTTATCTTGATATTACCAAATATACCATCAACAAAAGGAGATGATGGCGTGAAAGACAAATCTGGGGAACTTACAGTTGAAGATAACTCATTTGAATACTTATTTATACTCTCCTCAACAAGAGTCTTGTCAGTCCCAAGTAGGAATTCAAGATCCTCATCCTTCTACAAAATATAAAAGACTTCACAATAAATATGTGCAAAATGGTAGCCAAGTTGTGCAAAAGGTCAAAAACATAATCTCCAAAGTATGTAGCAAAGATTGCAGGCAGTCTACAGAGAGTATCAGAACTTTTATGGTCTCCACTTGCCACGTTCATCAAACTAAATTAGCAAATACCAAAAATGAAGCTCGTCGAAGTAGTAATGAGCAACATGAGCTAGTTTTTTTGGACCAGTGTATGTAGGTGATCTATATTACACATGGGATAGTCTTAAATGAGAAAATATTTTACCGGGTGAAGTGTATACAACGAACTTCACAACAACAATTTCACGGATAATGCATGACAGTTATCCAAGAAGTGCAAGAAAATCATATAGACTGATTCTACCTCGAGTTGCATGATAATATGATATTTGTGTGTAATAGATTAGTAACCGAGCATAAAATTAAACCTAAACAACAACAAAATTAGATAAAAAGGATAAACCTCTTCATGGGATCCACACTCGACAAACAAACAAGTGTAGTAGTGTTGCTTGAGGAGGAAGATGAAACCTGAAGGTCTGTGTCGGAAATTTGTTCTCCATCACCATCACGTTTCATACCCATGTTTCTTGATACAGACTCATTGCCCGTAATTCGCTCTTGTAACTCACGCATGGAAAGAACAGGAGCAATCATCTGCAATGGACAACCTCACAATTGATGAAATTCAGGCATCAAATATGCGTGCATTTATTTTGTCTGTACATAATAAATGCAATGTCTTGGGTTTCAAGTTCAGCCATTATGACCAGTAGCTCTGGCTATAATAACAGACACAGAAACGATCAGAGAGATAGATACCACCAGCTCAACTGTTACATCAAGGCTCTATTGTTGAGTGTCTGGATGGAGCATATCTCGCAAAAGCAACCTAAGATCCCAATTGGCAAAGTATCCAATGATAATAACATAAAACCTTATGGAAGCATCTTGGTTCTGTCCACTATACTTGACTTAATAAAACATATCCATTTTCCTAGATTCCATGAGTTTTCTTGCTTGTTACCTCATTAACTTCTGGTCTAAGAGCTTTCACAGCCTGCGGAAGCAAGGCAGTTAACCTTTCCTTATTGTAATCTGAAAGCGTAGCACCTGCACTGTTGCTAAATAATGAACGTGAACCACTGAAACCATGCCTAACAATATTTTGATAAAGTGCCTGGCCATTTTGATTTCCCTTTGATTCAATAGACGAAGGCAGGAAATCTGTTTCTTGTGAGAGCAAGTCCTTAACTTGACATGCATAGGAAGCAAAGTAGTCTGGGCCCTCTTTACTCTGACCATCCTCCTGATTTACGGAAGCTTCTTTCATGCTGAAACAAGCCACAGGCATAAGATTATAAGTAACTAATCTGAGCCAAAAAGATGGAAAACAGGGAGGTGCGAATGGAATAATTTCAGGGAAAAAGAGGGAAGGGGAAAGATAACATGGAGAAGAAAACAATTGGTATGACAAATATGATACTGAAACCGATTTTCTGCAACGTGTTTGTATCCAAATAATCTAACACAAAATATTTTGCTGGAAAACGAGGCAATTAATGAGAAACCAAGACACGACATGATTTCCTTGGGAAATTTCACCGAAGAAGAAAACATCAAACATAAAAAATTCACCAAAATGAGTGCTAGAACAGAAGAACTTCAGTTTCCTTCACCCAGACCGAGTTTGAGCAGCACACCTAGACGTAAAGCTCCATAAAAGAGGTGCGTACCATGAACTGCGAATTTCTTTTCTCGAGAAGTATCTCAAATGAATAAAACCCTAAAATTGTAACAATCTGTTCGCTTTCAGGAAAAATTATACGCGGACCGATTAACGAACAAACGCGTCGAAACTAGAAGAATTTTTGCTAAAGCACGAGAGGGAGAGAACTTCCATATAGTTTCTCCCTTTGAACTCACATCCTAATGATAATTGATAAGCATGCAAAAAATACGAAATAAATTCACTTAGCAATCCATTATAGATATAGGGAGAGAGGAGTGGGGGAGAGGGAAGAAATGTACGTGATTACAGAAACTGGAAAGTACGATCGGAGGGCGAAATTAAGATTCAGAGTCCCTGAGTGGTGGTGACTGTGACGATGGCGGGAGGAGAACAGAACCAGGAGGCGGAGATGAAAAAATGTTCGGAATCCAAACAGTTGGAATTAATAGCGGCTGCTATTTGCGGTCCGTGTTGAATTTCCAACATAGTCCCTCAACTTTTCCAGTTACGCAACGGTGCTCAGTAATTCAGAAAGTTAACAAAAGAGACCCATATCCTCATCTGCAACAGTTACCACAGTTAGGGACTAAACAGAAAATTTGCGGCGAAGTTCCCAATTGATCCACGAAGTTCCAGAATTTGAAGGATGGTCACTTAACTTTCGTATGAAACAAACTGGTCATGACTTGTGCAGATTAAGCACCCTTCTTCCCCGATGGCAGAATGGCTTAGGTACTGAAAGGGGATTTCGCCGCTGCAGCGGATAACTTGATCCAATGGTCAGCCTCTCATTAGGAAATCAATGGTTGTAATAAAACATGCGGGTCCCACTCCCTACTTTCTTCTAATTCTTTCTTGTTTTGTCCCTTACCTATTTTACATTACATGAAATTCAATATCTTGCGAATCCCTCATTCACAACAGAAACACATCTCTCCGAACAATAACCGAAATGCTCGTCCACCAGCTCAATCTCCCAGCCCTCCACCCATGTCCCACCCCTCCACCGGCATCCCACCGACATCCCTTTCGTTCATAGGCCCCTCCTCCCTTTGTCTGACGGCCGACCAGAAGCAGCAGTGCAGAAGATGCCTCTCTTCTATTTCCCTTCCGCCATCATCTGCACCGACCGGCCGTCGCACCGTCATCCCTCTGCCATCGTCTATCCACCATCCCTTTCTCATTGAGGTAATGTTTGTGGATTAGGATCACAGTTTAGCTTAGATTATGGATTTAGGTTAGATTAGTATGTACAATATTTTCATAAATGAGGGATTTCAGGTGTTGATTCAGATTACAATTACGATTTCAGATTACGGTAGTATTGGACAGCGTGAGGAGTTGTAATTCCACTTATTTGAAATTAGAGATTTTCATGAAAATGAAGAGAGAGTAAAAGGGTAAATTGTTATGTGATTGTCAATTGGTTGATTTGTTTTGTTGTTGTGATTGGGGAATTGGGATGAAATGGATTGACTAATGAATTGAGTAAAAAATGAATACACCCTAACCAAATCGATCTAAACCATCTAATCAAACCGGTCAACTTAACCTAAAACCAAAAAGCCCCAATCACTAGTTTTGTTTCCTTCTTCTCCTCCAATTTCTCAGCAACCAAACAAACTATGCTTTGCTGAAAGCTCCGAGCAACCAATCCTCTCTCCTTTCTTCTTCCTCCTATTCCTCATCTCCTCTTCCTCCGCCTCGCTAGAAAAATATCATCGTACATGATGACAGTCGAATTAACGTGATTATCAGCCTCATCTAAGCGACATTTCTTTGCTTGAGACATGGTTTTTATGGTAGAATAGCGAATATTCACTCATCTGCTCTATCTCGTGCCATTTGTGTTACCTTGGCCCTTCGGGTCTATTTGATGGTTTTCTAGTGTTTACATGATAGCACAGGGTTCTGCCGTCAAATAATGTAACCAAAGACGTGTCTAAGGCATTGAAGCCTCAAGGAACCTCACCCGGATCAATCAAGGAATCAATCAAAGTCAATACATCCCTGCCCGATTTTCACACCAGTTTTCGGCGAAAAAGATCTTGAGTTTTCGCCGAAAACTCAAGAGGAATTGACAGTTCATCACAAGGGGAAGTTTTCGGCGAAAACTCCAAAGTTTCTCGCCGAAAACTCCAAGCAATTTCGAACAGAGGAAATCGACGAAGCAAGCCACATATCTAAAGGGAGTTTTCGCCGAAAACTCCCCTATGTTTTCGGCGAAAAGTTGGCTGATTTCCAGCCAATCCGCGATCAAGTATAAAAGAGAAATCGCCGGCTGAAAAGAGGGAGCTCATAACTTACACTTTGGACAAAAATTCCAAGACGGAGACTAGAGAGAGAAAGAGTGAAAAGAGTTCGAGGAGCCAGGAACGGATCGTGACGCCATCCATCCATCTCGGAGAACCAGTGCTAGGAGTTGAAGATCCAGCAGATTAAAGCTTCAAGGATCCGTCGAAATTAGGTTTTGCAGTTCTTCTCTGTCTTTCCTACCTAAGATGTATTCTTTGTTTGTCTTTGATTCTCCTGTTTTGAATATGAGTAGCTAAACTCGCAGAGCTTAGATTAGATGAACCCTAAGTGACCCAGGGCTTTAAAGCGGTAACGGATCGGTGGTGATTAGATTCGAAATTCATTCAGTTCTCCTTCATGTTTGATTTGTTCTTTGTTCTCTGTGTTTCTTGTCTGGTTTGGCCACCTAGATTAGATTCTTGTTAAGCTAAGGATAGAAGTGAACGTTCGCCTTACTTTAAAACACCAAATCAAGCAATTAACCTATTCATTGGAGTGTGCCTTTCGTAGGAACCAGTTAGGGTTAATCCATTGCAAGAGTAACTCATTAATCACTAGTAATTGCACCAGTTAGTTAAGCCATTGCGAGAGGCGACCGTACCCGGGCAACTAATTAATCTTGGTAGCTAGATCGGATAGAGCGAACGTTCGCCAGTCTTAAACCTGAGGGTCAGAAGTTATGGTGGTGTCTGTGAACTGAATGAACTAGAATTTAAAATCGGTGGTCTGTTGACTGCCAATGCTCTGGTGATCTAAGGGGAATTCGAAGTCTAAGCTTGTCTGTCTTCTGTCTTAGTCAATCAATCAATCATTCTTCATTTTATTTCCATTTCAATTTACTTTGCTTTTTAGTATAGAAGTCGTGGAACTCACACCATGCACTAAGTGTTCAACCTTGAATGAAATTGCCAACATATTTGAGTAAGCAAATAGAAGAGGCCCGTGGAATACGATCTGTCCTGCTCTGTGCTTGACAGTTATTTGATTGACCGCTTCACAACGTTCATCAAATTGGCACCATTGCCGGGGAATTCTTCTATTTCGTTGAAAGAAGAGCTGGCATTTTTATTCTTCTATCTTTCCATCTTTCATTTTCCATCACATTTCGATTTTACACCAGTTGTGCTTGTTTTTGTCCCTTACAGAACATAGCAGGTACAGAACGAATCACTTCCGTTCCATCTTCCTTACCGTAATGGCTGCTCCAAAGAGTCTTGCGGACTACAGTAAGCCGAGCGCGTCTAACGTTCGGTCTCCCATCGTCGTACCTCATGACGACGACGATCCTGACTATGAGATCAAGATCCCCTTCCTAGGACTAATCTCTAGGGATGTACAATTTGAAGGAAAGCCAGATGATAATCCTTGCACACATCTATCTGACTTTCTGGCTGTCTGTGAAACTTTCAAGTCTGGGAACCTCAACAAGAACGCTTTATGTCTCCGAGCCTTTCCATTCTCTCTCAGAGGTGCAGCTAAGAGATGGCTTGGAAGCAAACCACCAGGGCATTACACTAATTGGGAGACTTTAGCTCAAGACTTCGTTGAGGAATACTTCCCTCCATCAAGGACGACTGCCTACAAGGACATCATCTCCAGGTTTACTCAGAGAGAAGATGCGAGCTTGTACGATACTTGGAATGAATTCCAAGCCCTGCTCTTCAACTGCCCTCACCATGGGTATGAACAAAGGCAGCTGGCTGAATTCTTTGCTCGTGGTATGCACGAAGAATCTGCAAAGTGGGTCAACTCCGTAGCTGGGGGAGATTGCACCGCTCTTACTCCTCAGGACGCTCTTCTTCATTTTGCGAGCTGTGCTTTAAAGTCAAGGAGCTGGGAGAGACAAAGAGAAGGTACCAAGAGTCAGATGAGCATTGCAGATCAGGTCAAAGCAGAAGTTCAAAAGCATCTACAGACAGTTGGCATCTCCCTCGATCCCCAGTCAGCCACCGTCTTTTCGGCTGACTGTGGATGGTGCGGAACCTGTGCTCATAACGGTGGAAGCTGCCTTAACTTCGGTAAAACAGATGACTGGTCTATAGAAGAGGTGAACTTCATTATTCAAGGTTTTTCCAACAATCAGAAAGGCTACGCCGGTTACAGGAACTATCTACCGCAGAACCAGAACAACCGGTTTGCAGATCCATACCAAAGACCTCCTGGATTCATTAGCAACAGCCTCGAGAAAAGCCGCATCATTACAATAGAGATGAGGACTTTGAGAGGAAGTTTGACCAAATCATGAGCAGACTCGACGAACATGACAACCAATTCAATGCTCAAGCTGCACTCAATCAAGGACAAAGGGCTCAAAGTCAAAGGATAGAGGATGCAATAAGCAATATGACTAGAATTCTTACTAGCAATCCTCTCCTTAATCAAGCAGCATTTCAAGGAGACTTCGGTGCAAAGAGTGAACACGCTCAAGCTATCACCACCAGGAGTGGCAAGCAAACAACTGACCCAAAGGCCCCAGAACCTGACATGATACAAGATACTACTGGCATGGATATGCCAGAGATTGAAGATATCACAGAAGAAAAAGAGGCAGCACCACCTCTTCCTCCCAAGACAGCTCCTGAGCCCGTCTTAGCGCCATATATATCGCGGATTCCCTTCCCAAAAGCTGCAATGATCAAAGCCAAGGATCACGACACCCAGTATAAGAAGTGGTACAATGTTCTCAAGACTGCAGAGATCAAGATACCAGTAACTGAAGCAGTAGAGATTATACCACCTCTAGGGAAGTTCTTTAAGGATCTCGTGAAGAAGGTGAAGAACGGAGAGGTGTACTCTATCACACTTACCAACGAATGCGCTTCTCTCTTCGGTGCGCCGTCTCCTATGCGACAGCCGCCACCACCGCCAGTTAAGTGCTCTGATCTCGGTCCTTTTACATTACCCTGCATCATTAATGGTATTAAAACTGACCGTAGTCTGGCTGATTCTAGTGCTTCTATTAATGTTATGCTTGTCTATCTGTATGAAAAGTTGAACCTAGGGAAATTAAAACCGCTTACTTTGCATCTCGTGCTAGCCGATAGGTCTGTCAAACTACCTAGGGGTATAATAGAAGATGTAGCTGTTTGCTGTGGCCCTTTTACCATAATTGCAGATTTCGTTGTTCTAGATACCCGTGAGTTAGACGGGACACTTATTCTAGGCCGACCTTTCTTAACAACTGCTGGCGCAAATATCAACTGCAAACAAGGCCTATTAACTTTACGTGTAGGACAGGACATTGTTACATTCCGCATTAAGGATAGCATGAGATATTCTGTTGCTCAAGATGATAATTGTTATAATGTTGATTTATGGAGTTGGCCTCGGCCAACTTCATCACTAACGCCTTATCTAGTGATCCACTAGAGTTGTGTTTGATTTCAGGAATCGACAGTGCACTAGAAGATCCAGAGCAGCGCCTGTGGCAAGATGAGTTAGACGATCGGAAGACGACATTTACAGCCACTTCTGCGCCTGCACACATCTAACCAGCATCGAGTCGGATCACTACCTCATATGAGAATCCGTCAGAACTCGACTTAAAGGAGCTGCCTGACCATCTAGAATATGCATTCATGGGAAGGAATGCCAGTTACCAGTCATCATCAATTCGAGTTTATCTCCCGAGCAGAAAGAGCAACTGATCAGGCTACTCAGGAAGCATGTCCGAGCTATAGCCTGCAGTTGGCCGACATTAGAGGCATCTCTGAAACCTTCTGCAAACACAGGATAGTTGTAGATGAAGAGTTCAAGCCAGTTAGACAACCGCAACGCTGTTTAAACCTTCTGATGCAGGAAGTTGTGAAGAAAGAAGTTCTTAAGCTCTTGGATGCCGGTATCATCTACCCTATGCCGACAGTCCTTGGGTCAGTCCGACTCAAGTCGTCGCGAAGAAAGAAGGAATCTCCATCATCCCTAATCCAAAGGGTGAACTCATTCCCACTCGCACGGTTACGGGATGGAGAGTCTGCATCGACTATCGACGACTCAATGACGCTACAAAGAAGGATCACTTTCCACTGCCATTCATCGATCAGATGCTAGAACGGTTGGATGGTCATGACTACTACTGTTTCTTAGATGGGATGTCCGGTTACTTCCAGATCCCCATCGAGCTTGATGATCAAGAGAAGACGACTTTCACTTGCCCGTTTGGTACATTTGCTTATCGTCGTATTCCCTTTGGTTTATGTAATGCCCCCGCTACTTTTCAGAGATGTATGTGAGGACACTTGATTTATCATGATTGTCAACCTCATTTAAGCGACATTTCCTTGCTTAAGACACGGTTTTTAGAGTAGAATAGCGAATATTCACTCAACTGCTCCATCTCGTGCCTTTTGTGGTACCTTGGCCCGTTTCGGGTCTATTTGATGGTTTCCTAGTGTTTTCATGTAAGCACAGATTTTTTTTGCTGTCAAATACGGTAACCAAGGACGTGTCTAAGGCACTGGAACCCCGAAGAATCGCACCCGAATCAACCAGAGAAGTCATTCATGTCAAGAAATTCCTGCTCTACTTTTCACACACATTTTCGGTGAAAATCTCCTTGAGTTTTCGCCGAAAAGTCAAGTAGAAATCGGCAGTCCCTCACAATGATAAGTTTTCGACAAAAACCCTAAAGTTTTCACCGAGAACTCCAAGCCATTCGGAGTAGGAGAAACAGACGGAGCAAGTCAACATTTTAACAGAAGTTTTCGCCAAAAACTTCCCCAATTTTCGGCGAAAACTCAAGGCAAAATCAGCAGAACCGCGGTTAGGTTTAAATGCAGAAACCGGCTGACTTAAATTATAGATCATAACTTACACTCAAAAGTGGAGGATAGAGATTAGAGAGAGGACGAGTGAATAGAGTTTGAGGAGCCATGAACGGATCGTGACGCCATCCATCCATCTCGGAGAACCAGAGCTAGGAGTTAAAGATCCAGCAGATTGAAGCTGCAAGGATTCGTCGAAATTAGGTTTTACAGTTCTTCTCTGTCTTTCCTACCTAAGATGTATTCTTTGTTTCTCTTCGATTATTCTGTATTGAATATGAGTAACTAAACTCATAGAGCTTAGATTAGATGAACCCTAAGTGACCCAGGGCTTTAAAGCGGTCACGGATCGGCGGTGATTAGATTCGAAATTCATTCAGTTTCTCCTTCATGTTTGATTTATTCTTTGTTCTCTGTGTTTCTTGTCTGGTTTGGCCACCTAGATTAGATTCTTGTTAAGCTAAGGATAGAAGCGAACGCTCGCTTGCTTTAAAACACCAAATCGAACAATTAACCTAATCATTGGAGTGTGCCTTTCGTAGGAACCAATTAGGGTTAATCCACTGCAAGAGTAACTCATAAATCGTTAGTAATTGCACCAGTTAAGTTAAGTCGTTGCGAGAGGTGACCGTACCCGTACGGCTAATTAATCGTGGTAGCTAGATCGGATAGAGCGAACGTTCGCCAGTCTTAAACCTAAGGGTCAGGAGTTATGGTGGTGTCTGTGAACTGAATGAACTAGAATAAAAAATCGCTGGTCTGTTGACTGCTAATGCTCTGGTGATCTAAGGGGGATTCGAGGTCTAAGCTCACCTGTCGTCTGTCAAAGTCAATCAATCAATCTCTTTTATTTCTGCATTTGATCTTTGTTTTATTTCACTTCGCTTTCTAGTATAGAAGCCATGGAACTCACACCACGCACTACGTGTTCAACTTTGAGTAAAATTTGTCATCATATTTGAGTAAGCAAGTAGAAGAGGTCCGTGGAATACAATCTATCCTAGCTTCTAGCTTGGTAGTTATTTGCTAAACCTGCTCTGCAAAGTTCATCAAATTGGCGTCGTTGCCGGGGAATTCTTCTATTTCGTTGAAAGAAGAGTTGGCATTTTTATTCTTCTATCTTTCCATCTTTCATTTCCATCACACTTCAATTTTACACCGGTTGTGCTTGTTTTTATCCCTTGCAGATCTTAGCAGGTACAAAATCGAATCACTTCCGTTCGATCTTCCCTTACCGCAATGGCTGCTCCAAAGAGTCTTGCGGACTACAATAAGCCGAACGCGTCTAATGTTCGGTCTCCTATTGTTGTACCTCATGACGACAACGATCCTGACTATGAAATCAAGATCCCCTTCTTGGGACTAATCTCTAGGGACATACAATTCGAAGGAAAGCCAGATGATAATCCCTGCACACACATAGCTGACTTTCTGGCTGTCTATGAAACTTTCAAGTCTGGAAACCTCAACAAGAACGCTTTATGTCTCCGAGCTTTTCCGTTCTCTCTCAGAGGTGCAGCTAAGCAGTGGCTTGGGAGCAAACCACCAGGTCATTACACTAATTGGGAGACATTAGCTCAAGATTTTGTTGAAGAGTACTTTCCTCCAGCAAGGATAACTGCTTACAAAGACCGCATCTTCAGGTTCACTCAGGAGAAGATGCAAGCCTGTACGACACTTGGAATGAATTCCAATCCCTTCTCTTCAACTGTCCTCACCATGGGTATGAACAAAGACAGCTGGCTGAATTCTTTGCTCGTGGTATGCGTGAAGAATCTACAAAGTGGGTCAACTCCCTAGCTGGCGGAGATTGCACCGCCCTTACTCCTCAAGATGCTCTTCTGCATTTTGCTAGCTGTGCTTTAAAATCTAGAAACTGGGAGAGACAAAGAGAAGGAACCAAGAGTCAGTTGAGCGTTGCAGAACAGATCAAGGCAGAAGTTCAGAAACATCTACAGGCAGCTGGTATCCCTCTCGATCCCCCGTCAGCTACCATCTTTTCGGCTGACTGTGGATGGTGTGGAACCTGTGCTCATAACGGTGGAAGCTGCCTCAACTTCGGTAAAACAGAAGTCTGGTCTGCAGAAGAGGTGAACTTCGTTGGTCAAGGCTTCGCCAACAACCAGAAAGGCTACGCCGGTTACAGAAACTACGTACCGCAGAACCAGAGCAACCGGTTAGTAGATCCTTATCAGAGACCTCCGGGATTCATTGGAGGACAACAACAGTTTCAAGCAAAGCCGTATTACAATAGAGACATAGATTATGAGAAGAAGTTTGATTAGATCATGAGCAGACTTGACGACCACGACATTCAGTTAAAATCTCAAGCCGCACTCAATCAAGGACAGAGGGCTCAAAGCCAAAGGATAGAAGATGCAATAAGCAATATGACAAGACTTTTCACTAGCAATCCTTTCCTTAATCAAACGGCATTTCAAGCAGATCTCGGTGCAAAGAGCGAGCACGCTCAAGCTATCACCACCAGGAGCAGTAAGCAAACAACCGACCCAAAGGCTCCGGAACCTGACATGATACCAGATACCAGTGCTGCCATGGATATGCCAGAGATTGAAGATATCACAGAAGAGGAAGAAGAAGCATCGGCTCCTCCTCCCAATACAGCTCCTGAACCCGTCTTGGTGCCATATATACCTTAGATTCCCTTCCCAAAAGCTGCAATGAGCAAGGCTAAGGATCACGACACTCAGTATAAGAAGTGGTACAATGTTCTTAAGACTGCAGAGATCAAGATACCAGTAACAGAAGCTGTAGAGATCATACCACCTCTTGGGAAGTTCTTTAAGGATCTCGTGAAGAAAGTGAAGAACGGAGAGGCATACTCTGTCACGCTCACTAACGAATGTGGTTCTCTCTTCGGTGCGCCGTCTCCCATAAGACAACCGCCACCACCCCCAGCTAAGTGTTCTGATCCCGGTCCTTTTACATTACCGTGCATCATTAATGGCATTAAAATTGATCGTAGTCTGGCTGATTCTGTGCTTCTATTAATGTTATGTCTGTTTATCTGTATGAAAAGCATAACCTAGGGAACCGCTTACTTTGCATCTCGTGTTAGCCGATAGGTCTGTCAAACTACCTAGGGGTGTGATAGAAGACATAGTTATTTGTTGTGGCCCTTTTACCATAATTACAGAGTTTGTTGTTCTAGACACCCGAGAGTTAGACGGAACGCTTATCCTAGGTCGACCCTTCTTAACAACTGCTGGTGCAAATATTAACTGCAAACAAGGCCTGTTGACTTTAAGTGTAGGACAGGAAAGTGTTACTTTTCGCATTAAAGATAGCATGCGATACTCTGTTGCTCAAGATGATAACTGTTATACTATTGATCCCCTGGAGTTGGCCTCGGCCAACTTCGTCACTAATGCCTTATCTAGTGATCCGCTAGAGTTGTGTTTGATTTCAGGGATTGACAGTGCATTAGAAGATCCAGAGCAGCGCCTATGGCGAGATGAGTTAGACGAGCAGAAGGCGACATTCACACCCATCAATGCGCCTACACACATCGAGCCAGCATCGAGTCGGGTCACTACTTCATATGAGAATCCGCCAGAGCTAACCCTAAAGGAGTTGCTTGACCATTTAGAGTATGCATTCCTGGGGAAGGAATGCCAGCTGCCAGTCATCATCAATTCGAATCTATCTCCCGAGCAGAAAGAGCAACTGATCAGACTACTCAAGAAGCATGTACGAGCCATTGCCTGGCAGTTGGCCGACATCAGAGGAATCTCTAAAACCTTCTGCAAGCATCAGATAGTTGTAGATGAAGAGTTCAAGCCGGTCAGACAACCACAACGCTGCAAGAAGTTGTGAAGAAAGAGGTCCTTAAGCTTTTGGATGCCGGTATCATCTATCCTATTGCCGACAGTCCTTAGGTCAGTCCGACTCAAGTCGTCCCGAAGAAAGGCGGAATCACAGTCATTCCTAATCCGAAGGGTGATCTCATTCCAAGGCGCACGGTTACCGGATGGAGAGTCTGTATCGATTATCGACGACTCATTGATGCTACCAAGAAGGATCACTTCCCATTGCCATTCATTGACCAGATGCTAGAACGATTGGATGGTCATGACTACTACTGCTTCTTAGATGGGATGTCCGATTACTTCCAGATCCCCATCGAGCTTGATGATCAAGAGAAGATGACCTTCACCTGCCCGTTTGATACGTTTGCTTATCGTCGCATTCTCTTTGGTTTATGTAATGCTCCTGCCACTTTTCAGAGATGCATGCTAGCTATATTTGGAGATCTGGTAGAGAATGTGGTAGAGGTATTCATGGATGACTTCTCCGTCTATGGAGACTCATTTTCCAAGTGTCTGGCCAATCTGGACAAGGTGCTAGCTCGTTGTGAGGAAACCAACCTAGCTCTTAGTTGGGAGAAGTGTCACTTCATGGTTACCGAAGGCATTGTTCTTGGACATAGGATCTCTAAGCTCGGTATAGAAGTCGATCGTGCCAAGCTTGAAACCATCGCTAGCTTACCGTCGCCGACCTCGGTTAAGACAGTTCGAAGCTTCCTCGGTCATGCTGGATTCTACCGGAGATTCATCAAAGACTTCTCCAAGATCACTCTTCCAATGACGAAGCTTCTTGAAAAAGATGTTCCTTTCGTTTTTGATAATGCTTGTCTTGAAGCCTTTGAGACATTGAAGACTTAGCTCACCACCGCACCGATCCTTACAGCACCAGATTGGAATCTCCCATTCGAGATCATATGCGATGCTAGCGACTTCGCCGTTGGCGCGGTTCTTGGTCAGAGAAAGGAGAAGAGATTTCATCCTATATATTTTGCTAGCAAGACACTGAATGATGCTCAAAGGAACTACACTACTACAGAGAAAGAACTCTGGCCATCGTTTTCTCCTTTGACAAGTTCAGATAGTACCTGGTTCTTTCACATACCATCGTCTATACAGATCATGCTGCTCTGCGCCATCTGTTAGCCAAGCAGGACTCGAAGCCACGTCTCATTCGATGGATCCTTCTTCTCCAAGAGTTCGATATAGAGATTAAAGACAAGAAGGGAGCTGAGAACCTAGCAGCCGATCACCTCTCACGACTCGAGGAATCACAGACAGGTAAGTCTACTACTACCCCTATCAATGATTCTTTCCCTGATGAGTTGTTGCGTGTCGAAACTATGAACAGGTTAACATCATAGCTATCGAGCCCTGGGCAATCCCTCACGCTCAAGAGTTGAGTAACGCAGCCGATTCAGAAGAACCCTGGTATGCAACCCTGGCTAATTATCTCTCTCATGGCATCGTACCTCCTGAGCTGGACTACAATGCACGCAAGAAGCTCTTCAAAGAGGCCAAGTCATACTTCTGGGATGAGCCTTTCTTATACCGCATTAGTACCGACGGGATGATCCGAAGATGTGTCTCTTACATCGAAGCAGCTGACATCATGCGTAAATGCCATGAAGGACAGTTTGGAGGACACTTCGGCGGGAACCGCACTGCAAGAAAGGTACTTGAAACTGGTTTTTACTGGCCTTCGATCTTTAGTGATTGTGATGCTTTTGCTCGTCATTGTGATGCGTGCCAGCGATCAGGTAACATCTCTAATCGTAATGAGATGCCCCAAATTGTTTCTTTAACTGTTGAAATCTTCGATGTTTGGGGAATTGATTTTATGGGTCCGTTCACACCCTTCAACGGAAACAAGTACATTCTTGTGGCCGTTGATTATGTTTCCAAGTGGGCTGAGGCTGAAGCTCTACCCACTAACGATTCAAGAGTGGTGGGTCGGTTCCTTACCCGTCTTTTCACGCGTTTTGGTTCACCACGCTTTATCATAAGCGATAGGGGTACCCACTTCCATGGACATTTCGACCGGGTGTGTAAACGCTTTGGCGTCACCCACCGTATGTCCACAGCTTACCATCCCCAAGCTAATGGTCAAGCGGAAGTGACGGACCGTGAGCTCAAGCGAATTCTTAATAGGACAGTTGGCCGGTCTCGCAAGGACTGGTCATCTAAGCTCAATGATGCCTTATGGGCTTATCGAACTGCCTATAAGACTCCCATCAGTACCTCGCCGTATCAGCTAGTCTATGGCAAGGCATGCCATTTGCCAGTTGAGCTTGAGCACAAGGCATTCTGGGCTAATAAAGAGTTGAACATGAGATATGCAGTAGCAGGTAATATGCGTCACGACCAGATCGCTGAGCTTGAAGAACACCGTCTCCACTCATACGAGAACACGAAGCTTTACAAGGAGCGTACCAAGAGAATTCATGACTCCCAATTGAAGACGATCAAGCAGTTCTACCCTGGAGATGAAGTCCTCTTAAATAACTCTCGATTGAAACTCTTCCCGGGTAAACTGAAATCCCGTTGGTCCGGCCCTTATACCGTGGTTCGACAGACGTCCTTGGGCAGCGTCTTAATTAAATTGCATGATCAAGAGCCATTCACGGTCACCGGCCACAAGCTAAAGAGGTATCTGCAAGGATTAGCTGTCTCTTTCATTGACGTGCACTACTTTATGACAGAACCATGACACGAATCCAGGTATCGTCCAGCTCACGGACGTTAAACAAGAGCGCTTCGTGGGAGGCAACCCACGGTTGGAGTCAGTAGTTTTCGTGTCGAGTCATTTTCCTTTTAAAACCCTTTTGAAAAATAAAAAACTGTCGTGCCGATTTTCAAGCAAGTTTTCGGTGAAAACTTCCCCAGATTTTCATCAAAATCTCTAGTTTAAAACCTCCTGATCCTCCTGTTTCTCGCCGCCGCAGACTTCTCGCCGAAAACACGGTTCCACCCAAACGAGTTTTTTCAAGCTTTTCGTCGATTTCTCGGTTTTCCAATCATTTTCTCGAGTCATGTCTTCACGATTAGTTGTTCAACCCTTGATTTTGAATCTTTTGGCTTTTTGACTTTCGATTTTTGGCATGGTTGACTTTAGTTGACTTTCTGGATTTTCCTCGTTTTGCGTGTTTGCTATTTCAATGTCGTTCGGCTAGACTTTGGCATTACCACTTGATCTATTTGGCCTCGTGAATTGTTGTCTGTGCGATCGTGCAAATGGATTCTTTCGTGCTCTTTGATTATCGGTCCGCGTTATTCCTCATGCTTGATTGATTGAATGTCGTTTCCCTCTCTATGTGCTGGCCGTGCCTTTGCTGTTATGTTTTGTTTGGTGATCTCTCGGTTAATTTGCTTGCCCCCACTGGTCAACCTAAGTGTGGGGTAGGATTCTTGTCTTCTGATGTTGGTCTCCCCTAAGTTTTGTTTTACAGGGCTCCCAAAAGATTCAAGACCACCAGTGCAGATAGAGTGCAGCGATCCTCGGCTCGACAGAACCGGGCTCAATCCTCCCATCCACTCACACCGGCTGCACCGAGATCGGTGGTTGTGACCGTCATTCCACAAGCTGTACCGGCCCCCGTGATCCCTATTGCTAGTATTCCAGCTACAACTACTGGGGCCTTACATCCTTTCATCGCTGCCCTTGAGCCACACCAGCTAGCGGTGTATCAGAAGATAAAGGACATTCCTCCGGCCAAGACGGTAGTGCTTTCCCTCGACAGTCTCAAGAACCACAATCCGGCTTGGCACTCCACCATCGACCGCCACCTTAATCAAGCCGGTTTGCGAGCTCTAACCACTCTTGGTTCACCCTATCCTCTGGTCTCCCTTCAAGAGTTCTGGAGTTCGTTCCAGCGCCTCACTCCGAAGCCCATAAGCTGTCAGAAATTCGTATCCTTTCACCTCGGTGGTGTTCTCCACGAGAAGTCCACCCATGAGTTCGGTCGCCTGCTGGATCCGTACGCCAATCTCCAGGATACATCCCTTGGTTTCGCGGACACCTACTCCATCACGAGTGATCCTTACCCAGAAGTGTGGAAATGGGCCTCCTGCGAGCCTGACATCACACCTATCGTTAACCCAACGGTAGGTGACATGCTCACCCTATTCTAAAATTCTTGCATTATGTTTGGGTGCAGTCTTTGTGTTATTGCAGCAAGACGAGCCGTCACTATGTTTCTTTGGAGGAGCTAGTGCTATTCCGTGTTTTAGCGGAGGACGCAAACCTCCATCCCGGATGGTGTCTTGCACGATTCTTCCACAAACGCACTACCACCAAGAAACTTCCTTCTGAGCTTCCGGGCGGACCTTTCATTTCATGTCTGATCGACAACCTCCAGCTCGGTGACAAATGGGGCCCCGATATTCCTTGTGTCCCGATTGAGCACATAGGTGCCGAACTCGCCGTAGCACGGGGCATCGACCTTTCGTTGGACTTTGAGAATTGCAGATTGCTTCCTCACCGCCTCCCACAGCCGGTTGCGCGCCCACCACCGCGCCCACAGATGGCCGCTGAGATTACTGAGCGGCTAGCGCGTATTGAGCAGTGGCAGCTCGACTACTCGGCTGGTTCACTTCAATGGCAGAAGGATCGAGTAGCACATGAGGAGACCACGAACGAGCGATGGACCATTCTACAACAGTTCATGGCCGACCAGACAGCCAGACACAAGGATGAGCTCGCATGGCGACAGCAGATGGAGCAGCGGCTTGGCATTTCAACCCCATCCCCACCTACGGAACAGTGATCAGGTTTTTCTATCCTTTCCATTTCTTTTCTTTCTTCTTTTCGGGTTTCGATCCAATTTTTTTTCTGTGTGGATCCGGGGCACTTGTCCCGGTATCCTTTTGATCTTTTCGTTGTTTGTGTTTTGTAGGATCTTGAATAGCTACTCCGCTCCGCTCCGGGCCCTCCGCGTTCATCCACTGCACCACCTATCACCTTCCAGGTTCTTCGTAACTCTCAACCTCTTTTTCGTCCTGTGAGGACACAGAACAGTTTAAGTGTGGGGTACGATGTTAGGATTATGCATGATCTTGTTCGATTTTCTGTGACTCTGTGGTGCAATTTTGAATCCCTCTAGCATGGAATTGCTCAATTCTTGACTTGTGAAGTTAAATTGACTTCAATTTTGAACAGTCTAAACCAAATTGTTAGGATTGAATCTCAGTTTAATCTCGTGTCATTTGTGAATTCTTGACTTGTGAAGTTAAATTGACTTCAATTTTGAACAGTCTAAACCAAATTGTTAGGATTGAATCTCAGTTTAATCTCGTGTCGTTTGCTTATCGTCGTATTCCCTTTGGTTTATGTAATGCCCCCGCTAATTTTCAGAGATGCATGTGATGACACTTGATTTATCGTGATTGTCAACCTCATTTAAGCGACATTTCCTTGCTTAAGACACGGTTTTTAGAGTAGAATAGCGAATATTCACTCAACTGCTCCATCTCGTGCCTTTGTGTTACCTTGGCCCGTTTCGGGTCTATTTGATGGTTTCCTAGTGTTTTCATGTAAGCACAGGTTTTTTTGCCGTCAAATACGGTAACCAAGGACGTGTCTAAGGCACTGGAACCCCGAAGAATCGCACCCGAATCAACCAGAGAAGTCATTCATGTCAAGAAATTCCTGCTCTACTTTTCACACACATTTTTGGTGAAAATCTCCTTGAGTTTTGCCGAAAAGTCAAGAAGAAATCGGCAGTCCCTCACAATGATAAGTTTTCGACGAAAACCCTAAAGTTTTCACCGAGAACTCCAAGCCATTCGGAGTAGGAGAAACAGACGGAGCAAGTCAACATTTTAACAGAAGTTTTCACCGAAAACTTCCCCAATTTTGGCGAAAACTCGAGGCAAAATCAGCAGAACCGCGGTTAGGTTTAAATAAAGAAATCGACGACTTAAATTACAGATCATAACTTACACTCAAAAGTGGAGGATAGAGATTAGAGAGAGGACGAGTGAATAGAGTTCGAGGAGCCAGGAACGGATCGTGACGCCATCCATCCATCTCGGAGAACCAGCGCTAGGAGTTGAAGATCCAGCAGATTGAAACTGCAAGGATTCATCGAAATTAGGTTTTAAAGTTCTTCTCTGTCTTTCCTACCTGAGATGTATTCTTTGTTTCTCTTCGATTCTTCTGTATTAAATTCGAGTAGCTAAACTCGTAGAGCTTAGATTAGATGAACCCTAAGTGACCCAAGGCTTTAAAGCGGTCACGGATCGGCGGTGATTAGATTCGAAATTCATTCAGTTTCTCCTTCATGTTTGATTTGTTCTTTGTTCTCTGTGTTTCTTGTCTGGTTTGGCCACCTAGATTAGATTCTTGTTAAGCTAAGGATAGAAGCGAACGCTCGCCTTGCTTTAAAACACCAAATCGAACAATTAACCTAATCATTGTAGTGTGCCTTTCGTAGGAACCAATTAGGGTTAATCCACTGCAAGAGTAACTCATAAATCGTTAGTAATTGCACCAGTTAAGTTAAGTCGTTGCGAGAGGCGACCGTACCCGGGCGGCTAATTAATCGTGGTAGCTAGATCGGATAGAGCAAACGTTCGCCAGTCTTAAACCTAAGGGTCAGGAGTTATGGTGGTGTCTGTGAACTGAATGAACTAGAATTGAAAATCACTGGTCTGTTGACTGCCAATGCTCTGGTGATCTAAGGGGGATTCGAGGTCTAAGCTCACCTGTCGTCTGTCAAAGTCAATCAATCAATCTTTTTTATTTCTGCATTTGATCTTTGTTTCATTTCACTTCGCTTTCTAGTATAGAAGCCGTGGAACTCACACCACGCACTACGTGTTCAACTTTGAGTAAAATTTGTCATCATATTTGAGTAAGCAAGTAGAAGAGGCCCGTGGAATACGATCTACCCTAGCTTCTAGCTTGGTAGTTATTTGCTAAACCTGCTCTGCAGAGTTCATCAAATTGGCGCCGTTGCCGGGGAATTCTTCTATTTCGTTGAAAGAAGAGTTGGCATTTTTATTCTTCTATCTTTCCATCTTTCATTTCCATCACACTTCGATTTTACACCGGTTGTGCTTGTTTTTGTCCCTTGCAGATCTTAGCAGGTACAGAATCGAATCACTTCCGTTCGATCTTCCCTTACCGCAATGGCTGCTCTAAAGAGTCTTGCGGACTACAGTAAGCCGAACGCGTCTAACGTTCGGTCTCCTATTGTCGTACTTCATGACGACAACGATCCTGACTATGAGATCAAGATCCTCTTCCTGGGACTAATCTCTAGGGACATACAATTCGAAGGAAAGCCAGATGATAATCCCTGCACACACATAGCTGACTTTCTGGCTGTCTGTGAAACTTTCAAGTCTGGAAACCTCAACAAGAACGCTTTATGTCTCCGAGCTTTTCCGTTCTCTCTCAGAGGTGCAGCTAAGCAGTGGCTTGGGAGCAAACCACCAGGTCATTACACTAATTGGGAGACATTATCTTAAGATTTTGTTGAGGAGTACTTTCCTCCAGCAAGGACAACTGCTTACAAAGACCGCATCTCCAGATTCACTCAGAGAGAAGATGCAAGCCTGTACGACACTTGAAATGAATTTCAATCCCTTCTCTTCAACTGTCCTCACCATGGGTATGAACAAAGACAGCTGGTTGAATTCTTTGCTCGTGGTATGCGCGAAGAATATGCAAAGTGGGTCAACTCCCTAGCTGGCGGACACTTGTCCCGATTTCCTTTTGATCTTTTGGTTGTTTTTATTTTTGTAGGTGTCTTTTGGTAGCTACTCTCCTCCGCTCCGCGACACGCTCTCCGACACCGTCCACTACACTCCCCCTTTCCAGGTTCCCCCGTTCCTCTCAATCTCTTTTTAGTCCTGTGAGGACACAGAACATTTTAAATGTGGGGTAGGATTCTAGGATTCTACACGATCTTGCTTGATTTTCTGTGATTCTATGGTTCATTTTTGAAATTTCTCTAGCATAGAATTGCTCAATTCTTGACTTTTGATGTTAAATTGACTTCAATTTTGAACAATGACGTCTAGACTATTCCACTTAGAACCTGTAACCAACGTGTTGGCACTAAAATCAAATGAGTCCAGGTCAGAACAGATCATAAATCACTCTTGTTGTTGAAACTTTAATCTATTGACTTGTTAATAACAAAGCTCGATAACACCATTCTAAGATGATAAATGCTAGCTTCTCCCATGTTTTTCACTCCATATTTGTTCACCTGTGATTGTGGCTAGAGATTAGACGGAAATCCAATTCGAAATCGTGTGTAAAAAGTTATAACTAGCTAGGATCAAGTGGCTAAATTGTTAAATCAAGTACTTGAGTTGTTCGAATTAATTGTTAAGTTCTTTAAAGTGCTGAAAATAAAGCTAGGCAAGCCCGACACCTAAGTGAAGTGTTCGGGTTGAGCACTAGCCTAGGCACAAATACTGTGAGCTAGGCAGGTCCAACACCTAAGTGAAGTGTTTGGTATCGAGCACTAGTATGCAGTAAATAAATTGAAGGAAGAAGTTGAACTTGAAATAAATTGTTGTTTAAAGCCGTCCTAGCTAGAACATGTAACGTACAGATCTAGAAATAGATGAAGTCGAGTCGATAGCCATGTCACTTTTCCTACCTCCGCATCCACATCATGGCTAGAGCTTAAAGTCTTTTTTATTGGAATTGGTGTTATCGTAGTCGGTTAACTATGATAAATTATTTTGCCAAGAAAAGAGCTTTGTTAAAACTACTACTTGAAGTGTGCAGAAATTAGTGAGATCGAAAACTTGTCTGGTTAATGTTCTTGCATGTGTAGGTCACTTTTTCTACGTGGAACAGTCTAAACCAAATCGTTAGAAATTGAATCTCAGTTTAATCTCGTGTCATTCGTGAATTTGAGTGTGTTCTACTTCAGTTTGCTTGAGGACAAGCAAAAGCATAAGTGTGGGTATTTCGATGACACTCGAATTAACGTGATTATCAACCTCATCTAAGCGACATTTCTTTGCTTGAGACATGGTTTTTAGGGTAGAATAGCGAATATTCACTCATCTGCTCTATCTCGTGCCATTTGTGTTACCTTGGCCATTTTCGTGTCTATTTGATGGTTTTCTAGTGTTTACATGATAGCACAGGGTTCTGCCGTCAAATAATGTAAGCAAAGACGTGTCTAAGGCATTGAAGCCTCAAGGAACCTCACCCGGATCAATCAAGGAATCAATCAAAGTCAACACATCCCTGCCCAATTTGCACAGCAGTTTTCGGTAAAAAAGATCTTGAGTTTTCACCGAAAACTCAAGAGGAAATTGACAGTTCATCACAAGGAGAAGTTTTCGGTGAAAACTCCAAAGTTCTCGCCGAAAACTCCAAGTAATTTCGAACAGAGGAAATAGACGGAGCAAGCCACATATCTAAAGGGAGTTTTCGCCGAAAACTCCCCTATGTTTTCGGCGAAAAATCGGCTGATTTCCAGCCAATCCGCGGTCGAATATAAAAGAGAAATCACCGGCTGAAAAGAGGGAGCTCATAACTTACACTTTGGATGAAAATTCCATGATGGAACTAGAGAGAGAAAGTGTGAAAAGAGTTTGAGGAGCCAGGAACGGATCGTGACGCCATCCATCCATCTCGGAGAACCAGTGCTAGGAGTTGAAGATCCAGCAGATTGAAGCTTTAAGGATCCGTCAAAATTAGGTTTTGCAGTTCTTCTCTGTCTTTCCTACCTGAGATGTATTCTTTGTTTGTCTTTGATTCTCCTGTTTTGAATATGAGTAGCTAAACTCGCAGAGCTTAGAGTAGATGAACCCTAAGTGACCCAGGGCTTTAAAGCGGTCACGGATCGGTGGTGATTAGATTTGAAATTCATTCAGTTCTCCTTCATGTTTGATTTGTTCTTTGTTCTCTGTGTTTCTTGTCTGGTTTTGCCACCTAGATTAGATTCTTGTTAAGCTAAGGATAGAAGCGAACGCTCGCCTTACTTTAAAACACCAAATCAAGCAATTAACCTATTCATTGAAGTGTGCCTTCGTAGGAACCAGTTAGGGTTAATCCATTGCAAGAGTAACTCATTAATCACTAGTAATTGCACCAGTTAGTTAAGCCGTTGCGAGAGGCGACCGTACCCAGGCGACTAATTAATCTTGGTAGCTAGATCGGATAGAGCAAACGTTCACCAGTCTTAAACCTGAGGGTCAGGAGTTATGGTGGTGTCTATGAACTGAATGAACTAGAATTGAAAATCGCTGGTCTGTTGACTGTCAATGCTCTAGTGATCTAAGGGGGATTCGAAGTCTAAGCTTGTCTGTCTTCTGTCTTAGTCAATCAATCAATCATTCTTCATTTTATTTCCATTTCAATTTACTTTGCTTTTTAGTATAGAAGTCGTGGAACTCACACCACGCACTAAGTGTTCAACCTTGAATGAAATTGCCTACATATTTGAGTAAGCGAATAGAAGAGGCCCGTGGAATACGATCTGTCCTGCTCTGTGCTTGAAAGTTATTTGATTGACCGCTTCACAACGTTCATCAGTACACGTTTCCAAATCCCACAGGCCATCCTCCAGCTTCTCCTACTTCTACTCTCGCGCCACCTTCAGTTTCCCCGCCTCTCTCACCACTGATCAGGCCAACAACCTCCGCTGCATCCTTGACATCCTCTTCATAGTTTTTGACCAGATCCAACACCTCAACACCATTCACACCCTTCCTTCTCCGCCTCTTTCACCAGAATCTGGCCTCAACACCCTAGCTTCCAGGACCACGGCTTCTCCGACAATGTCCTCTTTTGGTCCTAACTCTTGGATTCCGTTGCGATGACAATGCCACCATTGACTCGCTCCCTTGAGGCTGACAATATTTCTCTCATCTTCCCATCGCTTTTGAGCCTGCCGGTGAAGCTCTGTCCAGCTGATTGCATCCATCCTCCTCCCCCTGGAATCAATGTTAATTAATAATCTCCAATTATACCTAATCCCTAATTGCAGTTCAATACATACTGGAATCAATGTGAATTTATAAACTCAAATCAAATCAAGTCCCTGTTTACAGTTCAAATACATGAGAGGGAGGGAGGTGGAAATGTGGTTGAGACTATGCAGCGATAGGATGATCGTTCCGGCAGACAAGTTGGATGGTTTCGGTTTTCGGATAGGATTCAAGATTTTTGGTTTTAAGTTAAGTTGACCGGTTTGATTAGATGGTTTAGGTCGATTCATTCAGGGCCTATTATTTAATTGTTATTTAGCTGATGTGGACCAAATGACATGGCGAATCCATCGTTAAAAGTTCTGATCGGTATGAATAGGACCACGTTGTAATGTAGTCCATACTAACGGGACAAGGCTGCAATAAAACAAAGTGTCAGGATGATTTTGTTACCTGCCCCAAAGTTCCAGGACTAATTAAGTATTTGACCCGTAAGAAAAGAGTGTAGGTTAAATTGGGGTTTGGGGTAATTGCTCAATATTATGTGTATGCCAGTTGTGGTTGCAGGAAGATGGCCTTGCCAATGTGGGGTCGTCTTATGAAGGATGAACAGGTGGGTAACCCTGGACATGTGACATGGCTACCCTTATATTGTGTGCATGTGCGGTGGCCGTCAAGCCAGCCGATTACCCTTTAATTTGTTGTGAATGTGATGATGATAGTGTGGAATATAGATGAGTTGGGGAATTCGTGAGATGTTGTGATGGTGCGGACGATTGTAAATTGTGACATGAGTTGTATGAATTGTGAAATGAATATGAATGTAGAACCGGAATGAGCCCACACTACCCCACTCAAAATACTGGTTGTGTTGAGTTCGATTCACCATGGTGAATCCCTTGGTCGGGTAAAAAAGGTTGGTTGATTTTCTCCCTCGTCGAAGGATCCTTTATGGTTGCGTCGGAATATATTCTCCCTCGGGGAAGGATCCTTGATAGATGCGTCAGAATGATGCGGTGGTGGTGTGGATAACTCCTTGGCGCCTTAATAACTGATGAACGCTGCAGAGCGGTGATCAAATACTACCAAGCTAACAAAAGCTAGGGTAGATCGTATTCCAGGGGTCTTCTAAGATTGACTACTTCAAAACTAACAAAATACTCGAATGCAGACAAGTTTTGCGTGGTGTGAGTTCCACGACTTCTAATTCTAAGAAATGCAGAGAAATTAAAAAATTAAACTAAAGCAGATTGGAAATTAGGGTTTTAAAACAGAGATGACAAACGAACTTAGACTTTGAATCCCCCTTCGTTCCCCAGAGCAATGGCAATTAACAGATCAGCGGATTTCGATTCTCATTCAATCAATTACTAAGACACCACCATAACTCCTTACTCTTAGGTTTAAGACCGGCGAACGTTCGTTCTATCCGTTCTAACTACCAAGATTAACTAGCCGCCCGGGTACGGTCGCCTCTCGCAACGACTTAATTAACTGGTGCAATTACTAATGATTAATGAGTTATTCTTGCAGTGAAGTAACCCTCACCGGTTCCTACGAAAGGCACGCTCCAATTATAAGGTTAATTGTTCAATTTGATGTTCTAAAGTAAGGCGAGCGTTCGCTTCTATCCTTAGCTTAACCAGAATCTAATCTAGGTGATCAGTCCAGACAAGAAACATGAACAATGAAGAACAAATCAAACATGAATGAGAAACTGATTGAATTTCGAATCTAATCACCGCCGATCCGTGACCGCTTTAAAGCCCTGGGTCACTTAGGGTTCATCTAGTCTAAGCTCTAACGAGTTTAGCTACTCATGTTTATCACAAAAGAAACAAAGACAAAGAAAGAGTTCATCATCCAGAGGAAGAACAGAAAAGAATCTGAAAAACCTAATTTAGACGACTCTGACAGACTTCGATCTTCAGTAAACTACACTCCTAGCTCCGGTTCTCCGAGATGAAAGGGATGGCATCACGATCTCTTTCTGGCTCTTCGAACTCTAACTCTTCGCTCCAGAACTCCAGAGAATTCTTGGAAAACGTGATTAAGAATGATATGTTATGATCTCTCGATCTGGGCCGCCGGGTTAAGTATTTATACTTAACCCTAATCAGTCCAGATTTCCGTATTATTTTCGCCGAAATTCTTGAGGAATTTTCAGCGAAAATTCCTTTGCAGTTGAGGGCTTTTCCGGCTGATTCTCCTGAACTTCTTTTTTGGATCAAAAACCTGATCGGTTTCGCTGAAAATTCCATCAGTTACCAACAGTCGATTTGTGATGATATTTTCGCCGAAAATACAAGGATATTTTCGGCGAAAATTCCTTTGTAATCCGGGCAGGAATTTGTTTGAACTTGATTGGCTCCTTTGATCGATCCTGGTGCAATCCTTCGAGATTCCAACGCCTTAGACACGTCCTTGGTTACTTATTCGATGGCAAAAACCTATGCTAACATAAAAACACTAGAAAACCATCAAATAGACCCAAAACGGGCCAAGGTAGCCCAAATGGCACGAGATAGGGCAATCGATTGAATATTCGTTATTCTACACTAAAAACCATGTCTTAAGCAAAGAAATGTCGCTTAAATGAGGCTAATAATCACGTCAAATCGAGTGTCAACAAATACCCCACACTTAAGCTTTTGCTTGTCCTCAAGCAAACTGAATAGAGACGCTCATGTTCACAAATGATAAGATCGATTAAATTGGAGCTCAATCAAACACAATGAATTATTAGATAGATCGATCCTAGAACAAGAAACCTAACATGCATACCGATCAGGCAAACTACCTGGTCTCACTAATAAACTACACACGACAAGTAATTAGCAACCAATGATGCACGTATTTGACCTGATCGACCAGACTCCTCACACAGGATATATATAGTACAATGGGAACTCTCACTCTCTGTGTTTAAGGACGTGTTTCTGCTCTCGATCATTTTCTGTTACCGAATTCTGTCATAGGTTTGCATTTCGACCACATCTCCACCACTGTGACAACACGAGTATCTAGTCAAGAAGGACTTCCCTGCTAGGACCGTAATGAATTCTACACTACTTGGGTTTATAATGAGATGGATGATGGGAATGAATGATGATGGCTTTGTGCGGTGTAGCTTTCGACTAACTTCCCTCGAATCTAATCTATGGCTTCCTACCGTCTAACCAAACACGGGTGGAATAATGAACGCTCGTCCTATGATACCCTCAAGCAACCCAGCACTTATTTTCTTTTTCTTTACACGATTTTTTTCTTTTCTTTTGAACTTTTTCTTTTTGACTTCGTTCTTCCATTTGTAGGGAGAAGAACGTTTTATTGAACTAGAAACTTTGAAACTTTTCTGATTTTTCTTTTCTTCACTTTTTTTCAAAATTTGCTTCTTTTCTCTTTTTCTATTTTTTTTTCTTTTGTGCCGATTTTCTTTCAGTTGCTGGAGGGATTTACACGTCTGGACATATTAGCTAAGACCACCTGTTTAATGGCTATAGGCAGGTTACCACAAACTGACTTCTGGTAGGTCAATCTAGAACTACAACCACAGGGGATCAACGGGGAAGAAATGGGAAATGGCTGTAATGTATTATCCGTGTCTTCAAGTTCTCCTTGTCCGGGATGGATTCCCTCATGTGGATGGATTCTTAGGTAATATGTGTCACGGTCGGATTTTTGTGGTGCTGTCCTGGCGCGACATCAGCGTCCTGGGGTCCAGCATCCGCGTCTTGGCTCGGTCGACATCAACATCTTGTCTCGGCCCGACATCAGCATCAGGTCTCGATCCAGCATCAGTAGCAGGTCTCGGTTCGGCATCCGCATCAGGTCTCGGTCCTTGGGGCCTAGTTCCTTTATTTTAGTGTGTCCATCTTCTCTAGGCTTTAGGTCTTCTTTTCAAACTGTTCCATTATCTAGTTGTGGAGTGGCGTGTCCCGTCTTTGGCATGGCGCGTCCAGTCCATGGCTTGTCTGTGGCGAGTGGCGTCTGTGTTCACTTTTGATCCAGCTCCAGTGTGGCCCTTCCTTTCGCTTCCTTGGGCATGAAACTCCTCAGGAATGTGTGTCCTCCTCTCCTCAGACTTCCTGCATTCTCCTCATGTCCTCTTTTTCTCCAAGCCTCTAGATATGCATTGAGGATTCGTGTCCACGGTGTTGGGGTCACGTCGGGCTTTGTTGGGGCGATCACGTCATTCCCCTCTTCTTAAGAAGGATTCATCCTAGAATCAGGAATTCCACAAACATTATACACAGGGGGCAAGTTAGTAACATAGAGATTGGTTCTTACACCATATGAATCAAACAAAATAAAAATATAGGTTTTGGGAAAGATCCGTGGTGGAATGGTGATGAGTCTATTTCCTTCATGTAGCAACTTGTAGGTTTTCAGCTCTTCCGGTTTGGCTTGGTGGACAGCCTTGTTTGGACGATGAGCATCTGACACCAAGTCAGTTCGGTGCTCATGGTCTCGAGAGGATGGTTCTTTGCTTGGTGTCTCCTTGGTGACCACATCCTTGTAATCCTAGAGTAATAAGACAGCAACATTATAAAACGAAGGGTTAGGGTTAGGGCATTCCTTATTAAGGATCGCCATTAAAGAATTCTTCGCAACCAGGACTTGTCTCCTCTAATGGGGTCTTACTATTGGGTTTTCTCTCTTCTAAAGCCTCACTTTTTTGAGCTCTTTGATCTCGTGGATCTTTTAATTTCTATTTTTTGCACTCGTGGGCTCACTCTTTTCTTGTCTCATCTCTTGTTTCTTGAGCTTGCTCTCTTTCTTCTCACGGCTTGCCTTTTTTCTATTTGATCTTTTAGGATTTCAGTTGGGTATAAGGGCTTGAGCTTGTGCACTGAATATCCATGAGTTAGGAGGTATTTATTTGTCTTCCTATCATGTGTTGAGTACCTATCAAACTGCCAAGGTCGTCCAAGTAGTATGTGGGCAGCTTCCATAGGAACAACATCATATAAGATAACATCCGTGTAACTTCCAGTTCTAAAGGGCGCATGAGCTTGTCGTGTCACACTCAGTTCTCCACAATTGATGTGCCAATGTAGCTTGTAAAAATTGGGGTGTTTCTGAGTAGGAATCCCTAAGCCTTCCACCAATCCTAGGCTGACCGCATTGGTGCAACTCCCTCCAACGATCACCATGTTGCATACCTTGTTCGGAATAAGTTATCAATTTTCTCCCATCCATCCTCCACTGGTTTGGCACTCAGAATATGTTGTGACATGGCTGAGAACCGTGTGGTGTGGTCTGGCGTTGTGGCCCGCGCCACGGATCACGCCAAGGCGTCTCCCAGACCATGGGTCGGCCTAGGTGTCCATGGCGTGGCTCGCTCCATCTCCTGCTCGCCTTCCTACTCCAGCATCTCCTTCTGACTCCAGCTCCAGGCGGGGTATGGTATCCGTGGTAGACAGGGTATCCACAGGGTGTACATGTTCTTGGCTCCCGTGGCGGACAGGGCGTCCGCACCGGGTCCGCGGTCCGCGTCGGCCAGGGTGGTCGCATAGGATCCAGTGGCCTGGTCAGCTCCATCTAGTGCTCTAACACTCCTCTCTGTGGCTCCACCACGTTCATCATCTTCTTCTGGGACGGCCGCTATGTGGGGCACGGTGTCTGAATCGGTGTCCGTGTTCGTGGTGTCTGCTTCGGACAGTGTGTCCGTGTCGGGCATTCGGGCCGCATCAGCCAGTATGACCGCTTTGGCTTCAGCATCCGCGCTTGGGGTTCGGATGTAAATGGATGAGAACTTCTCCAAGGCTTCATGGGCGACTTCTTCTCCATCTTTTTAGCCGGTGTCCACCTCCTCTTTAGCCGCCTCTTCTTTATCATCTGACACCACCTCTCCTTCTCGGATCACCATGGCTCTTTGATTTAGACAGTCTCTGGTCACGTGTCCTCTCTCTTGATATTTGAAACACACGTGTTCTACTGGGTCGTATGTTAGAAGTTTGAACAATAGTAGTAGAATTGGGCTTTACCCTCGGTGTCAACCCTTGAATGTTAGGGTTTGGTCGTGGGCCACCACTCCTATTAGAATTCAGCTTCCATATTGTGTTTCCAGCACTAAAACTCCCTCTCCATGTACTGGTCTTGGGTGGCGTGGTCGTGGTCGTAGGTCTTCATAATCAATGTAGTTGATTATGTTGACTTGATCTAGGATGTCCCTTTGGAGTCCACCTGTGAATCTAGCCACTCTTGCTTCCTCATTGATGACACTCAATTTTACGTTATTATCAGCCTCATTTAAGCGGCATTTCCATGCTTGAAACATGGTTTTAGGGGTAGAATAGCAAATATTCACTAAATTGCTCTATTTCCTATGGATTTTTTTTACTTTGGCCCTTTTCGGGTCTATTTGATGTGTTTTCGAGTATCTCTATGAGTACACAGGTATTCATCGTCAAATACGTAGCCACGGACGTGTTCAAGAAGCAATGGAGCCTCAAGAATGACCCGGAATCGAAACCAGAAGTCAAACCGAGTGAAGAACCAAGTTTCCACTGCCCAGCACAAAGTTTTCGGCGAAAATATTACAAAGTCTTCGCCGAAAATACCTTCAGAAACCCACTGCTGCTTTATACTAAAGTCTTCGGTGAAATGTTCCATAGTCTTCGCCGAAAAGTCTTGAAGAAACCCACTATCGATCCAGGAGCTTTATGAAGAAGTTTTCACCGAAAATTTTATCCTTTTCCAAGATAGAAATGACTACCCTAAACCCTTCTTATTTAAAGCAAGCAGCGACAGAACCTAGGGAGGAGAATTCAATCATTCATTCAACCAATAATTATTCACACATACTTTTGAGAGTCAGCCGACTCTAGGATCGATAGATAGAGTTTAGAGAGTTCGAAGAGTTCGTGGAGAAATCGTGACGCCATCCTTCCACCTCGGAGAGCTCGGAGTTAAGAGTAAAGATTGTCGGAGTCGAAGCTTCACGGATTCGTCGGAATTAGGTTTTTCAGTCCTTATCTGTTATCCTTTTGTATGATGATCTCCTTTGTTGTGTTTGATTCTTCTGTTATCGATATGAGTAGCTAAGCTCGTAGAGCTTAGATTTGATGAACCCTAAGTGACTTGGGGCTTTAAAGCGGTCACGGATTGGCGGTAATTAGATTCAAGTTCAGGCAGTTTCTCTTGCGTGGTTGTTTGTTCTTCATTGTTTACTGCGTTTCTTGTCTAGTTGACGCCTAGATTAGATTCGTTGTTCCTGTGTTTCTTTTCTGGTTGATCGTCTAGATTAGGTTTGTGTTAAGTTAGGGTTAGTCGCCAGACAGCTTCCTTGCTTTAAAACATTAAACTTGTCATTCTTGATCACCTAGATTAGTCTCTTGTTAAGTTAAGGATAGAGCAAACGTTTGCCTTACTTTAGAACATCAATTCCATCAATTAACCTATTCATTGGAGTGTTCCTTTCGTAAGAACCATTTAGGGTTAATCCGCTTTGAGAGTAACTCATAAATAACTAGTAATCGCACGGTTAGTTTTCCGTTGAAGAAGTCAATGCACGGGCGGTCAATTAATCTTGGGTGTTAGATCGGATAGAGCGAATGTTCGCTAGTCTTAAGCCTAAGGGTCATGAGTTATGGTGGTGTCTAAAAACCGAATGAATTAGAATTGAAAACCGCTGGTCTTGTGATGCTAATGCTCTGGTGATCTTAGGGGGATTCGAAGTCTAGCTTGTCTATCTTCTCGTTAGTCAACCTTTTTAATCTTTCTGTCTTTTACTTTCCTGCGTTATTATATTAGAAGTCGTGGAACTGACACCACGCACAACTTGTTAAACTTGAGTAAATTGCCAGCACATTTGAGTAAACAATTCGTAGAGGCCCGTGGAATACGATCTATCTTGCTTTGTGCTTGATAGTTATTTGACTACACGCGCGTGAAAACGTGTACATCACTCATCCTCCCTTAGATCCAGCCTGGTCACCAACATCTCTAGCTCCTTGTTGTACTCCTCCACCGACATGGTTCCTTGCTTCAAGGATTGAAGCTTGGTGTGCAAGTCTCTTGTATAGGCGGCAGGTACGAACAAAGGCCTCTCAAATCTCTCAACCTGGAATTATGAACTAACTCACACGCTCTGATTTTAACACTCGTGTTTAAATTTAAGTAGTCACTCAAATTAGGGTTTGAAAAACAGAACAAAGTTCAAGCTCAATTCAATTAGTTGCAAGTTTCTTCGAAGCTACCACGTTAAGAAAACTATGACGTGTAGCACAATAAGACCTATAACCTAGAGTTTACTCTAGGACACAACAACAAACATTTCTACGACTCGATTATCTAACACACAAGGAAATGGTAAAAAAATTAGGGTTTTTGGTTCAAAAATTTGTAAGCAACGAAAGTTATCAACTACTAGAATCCCTCTTCTTGAATTCAACCTATAACAAATACTTGGCAAAAATAGCCTTGCTTTGTTTGGGTCGATTTTTTTTCTTTTGACCTCTGTATATTTTTCTTTTCTTTTGTATTATTTCGTAGCCACCAGCTTTTTCACCTTACAATCGATGGAAAAACTGAAAACAAGATGAAATTTTTTAGGGGTTTTCGAAAAAATTATAAAAACATAAACATAACTAGATAGATATGGTCCTAGTGTTGAATCGTGCTCTGATACCGGATGATATGAATTGATCCGCAACCATGGGTGCCAACCCTATACCAATAAGCCAAATGTAAAACAATCGAGTCTAATCTTAGAACACTAGGGCTGGAGAGTACTTGGACCCACTAGCTATAATGAGCTAGGAACCCTAAGTGTCCAGGTCGAACGGAGCCACGCAGTCAAGGGTGAATACCTTGAGTCACGATAAACCAAATCTTAAGCTAAGCAACAACGAGCAAAAAGTTGAAGGAAACAAGAACAAATGTTCTAAAATTTATGTGTATTAATCTTCAAACTTGTGTCTTACATCGATGGCCAAAGACCTCTATTTATAGTACAAGGGTCGGCCAAAAGGCTCTCCTATTCCGACTTGTATTCTAATTCTAGAACTTAGAATAATCCTAAACAATCTACTAAAAAGGAAGAAATTCGGAAAGAAAGAAAAAAACTCCTAAAAATAGCTAAAACCTTAAGGGTGGACGTGTCTAGACCCGTGTCTGTGTCCAATTCCACTCAGGATTTTACTTCCGTGTCCTAGTCCGGCAAGGACTATGTGTCCTCTAGATTTCCTACTCCTAGAAGGACTTGAAAACTGAAGGTTGATCCCGTGTCTTCAAGTTCTACTTGTCCGGGATGGATTCCCTCATGCGGGCGGATTCTTAGATAATCCATAACGCGGTCGAATTTTTGTGGCACGATCTTGGACGGATTTTTTCTTGGGGGCAATTGGGTTTAGAATGGGTTGAGTTGGTTAGTTGGGTTGAATATAGGTTCAATTAAGTGACGTGGCAAGGGGTGAGGTGGAAAAAAAATGTTGAGTTGATATGCTAATATAAGCACTTAACAAAAATTTGGATGGAAAGTTGACGGAATGGCCAAAATGTATAACACTATAGCAGAATGACAAGTAGGTTACAAATTAAAGGTTAATGATTAGCCTGTTACAAACCTCATATGTTAATGACCAAAATGGATATTAAGCCTTGACCCTGTTCTTTCTACTTTCTTTTGGTGGTTTCTAGTGTGGTCTTCAAGTACTGGAGCTGGAGTTGGATCGTGAGTTGGCGGCCAGCAAGGATCTTTTGGGTTATTTTAATGTTTTCCTTCTTTTATTTATTTCAAGTCTTTTATGTAAAGAACACGTGTATGGGTATTGGTATTGCCGTATTGGTGTAAGTGTTTTGGCTATTGATTGAGGATGGTATTGTATTGTATTGTAATGGTTTATTGGTTATTAAGTATCAGTTCATGTAGTGGAATTGTACTAGTTATTCGTTTATGCGAATGATGATTGTGTGATAAAGTATATGGCTGCAATGAATGTGAGTCAGCTAGTGTATGCATGAGTTGAACCAATGCTTCTATTTTATGTTGTTTTTATACATTTATTGAGTTTAAATAATATTTATTGGTTTCTTTATGTTTTGAGTCAAACCGTAACCTCGGTTCCTGGTCTAACCATGGGTTCGACCCAGGCGATTTGGGGCGGGTGTTACATTGGGCCTGGTAGGAAGAGTGGCCCATGAACTAAGGAGTAGAACCGACTGTACCTGGTGATGAAGAACAACCACGAAAAGATGGACGACGGCCCCGTCCTCGGTTGGACGAGCCACCCCGATCGGCAAAGTTGGCAATGGGGGTACCTGGAAGGGACAATGATTCCTCGGCAGAAATCTCCAATTTCTCAGTGAGCAGCAAGCCATGGAGTTGAATAGAAGTCAAGAGAGCAATCTGATTTCGGAGAGATCGAACAAAGGACCTCTATGTGAGACTTAGGCCGTGTAACACTAATAGGCTGTAAAACAACGTTTCAAATACTATCCAACAAGAGTAGGACATATCGTATTCCACAGGTTTTCTTCTTCACGTTTACTCAAAGGAATTGAAAACTATTCGGGTTTTAAAAAGTTGAGTGGTGTGAGTTCCACGAGATTCTAATACTAACATGCAAAGAACGAAATAACTAATTAAAGTTTAACATGTTGATTAATTGATTGGGTTCAATTTATGAGAAGGTATCTTAGATTTCGAATCACCCTAAGATCACCAAGGCATCGGTAATCACAAGACTGGCAGGTTTCAGACTTAATTCATTCAATTCTTAATCACCGTTGTAGCTCCTTACCCTTAGTCTAACTCCACAAAAGCTCGCTACTATTGAACTAGCTACCAAGATCATTGATTCGTCCGTGCGTTCGCTTCTTCAACGTATAACTGACTGGTGCACCTGAATTGATTCTATCAGCTACTCTTGAAATGGATTAACCCTAAACGGCCCCTATTGGTCAGGTGAATTCGTTTAAAAGGTTAATTGTTCAATTCGACGTTCTAGAACAAGGCGGACATTCACCACTATCCTTTATTCTAACAAGAATCTAATCTAGGTAATAAGGCCAGAGAAGAAACAGATTTTAAGAATGAATTAAACTTGAAAAAGAAAAGTCTGAAATAAAGTCTTACTTCCCGCCGATCTGTGACCGCTTAAAAGCCTCGGGTCACTTAGGGTTCATCTAATCTAATGTAGAAGAGTTTAGCTACTCATATCTAACAAACAAGAATAAAAGACTACAAGAAAATTCATCTTAAGAAGGAAGAACAGAGAGAAACTGAAAAACCTAATTTCAATGATTATAGCGTCTTCGATCTAAAAAAATTTCAAATCCTATGCTCTGAGCGTCTTTTGAGACTCCTAAATATGCTCCAAACTCTCTCCAAGTCGTGGCTCTCCTTAGAAAATTGAATGTGTCTTCAATTGGGGCTGAAGGGGTGCTTTTATACAGCTGAAACTTATCCATTTCTGCGTTGGATCTAGAAAAGGGCAAGTTCTCAGTGAGAACTTTTTCATAATGATTCAGAAATTGTCAACGAGATTTTCAACTATTTTCCCGCAAGGTTCTCGATAAGAACTTGGAAGTTCTCGCCTAGAACTTCACTACTGGTAGATTTCTTGCTTTCTTCTTCATGCTTTGGTTTCTGTAATGACTCCAGACTCTTCCTCGAGGCTCCATTGTATTGCGAACATGTCTGACGGTGACTTATCTGATGGAAAAAACATGTGTAACCAATTCGGTAGGAAATTGGCAAATGAACCGAAATGCACTAAAATACCCCTAAAACGTTCTACAAACAATGCAAAGTCGCTTTATTGGAGGCTGATAATCACGATAATTCTAGTGTCATCAAACATAGATTGGATGAAGTCGTCGGTCACCACTTGAATATTAAGAGCGGTAAGGTTTTCGGCAAAGGATTTTGCTCGGTGTAAATACAAAACAACAGATTCGTTATTTTGTTTGAGATGAAAAAGTTGAGCTTTGTAAAACCTGGCTTGTGGCTGAGTTTCATGCCCATATGCAGCGTCTAATGCGTTCCAAGTATCGGCTACCGTAAAGACTCCAGCGAGATTTTGTAGGACACCCTCGAGGTAGAGAATTTAATCAAAATGGAATTATCCCATAAAGGGTCATTGTCCGTATCAAAAGAGATATGAGAGCCAACTGTATCTCTAGTCTTAAGTAATCTATTTTAAACCCAAGAGAAGTTTTGGGAGCTTGTATAGTCCCAGAAGGACTTCCTCGGAGTCCTGTAGTAAGAAACCCAAACCACACACAAGGATCCACCTTTAGCAATAAGGTCACATATATGTCGAGCAAGGCAAGCTAAATAGCTAGCCATGTCTTTCAGACCAAGGCCACCCTCAAATTCATGAAAAGAATGCTTATCCCATGCAACCTTTTCATTTGAATTGCAAGAATCAGTAGACCCCAAAGAAACTTCCTACAGACATGTTGAACATGAAATCAAGTGGTGTGGGACACAAAAAAAAAAAATTAAGAGCCCATTTAGTGTAACATCCCCGCCCAACCGAATGGTTTAGAAATTGAGTTTGGATGGTTTCGACATTGGAAACAATGTTCTTGAGGACCCATCGAAGTCCGGGACGTTCATGGTTGAGTCGGGTTAAAGATACAAGCGAGTACGTCAAAATTCGTCAAAGTTGGCAGACTACAAAACATGGCTGTGTGTTATAGAAATACACCATGTTGTTTGAAACAACACGCCATGTGTTATAAGAAACACGCCGTGTTTCTTGTGTCTGCCATAAAATGCATTTTTTTGCACAGAATTCCATACCTTTCCCTCTTTCTCTTTCCCCGAAAATCCCTTTGACGAACCAAAAAACCCCCAAGTTTCAATCCTTGATTCCGGGAGTTGTAGAGCTCCGATTGGTGATATGTTTCTTGCTATGGGTTCGTGGTGACGAGAGGAAGAGATCGCATATCGTGGTTCTGGGTATTTCAGAGTAGAATGCTATCAGTGGCAGAAGGAAGAGCTACGTTTTTGGAGCTGTAGAGCTTGGCTGTTCGGGTTTCTAGAAGTTGTTTAGAGCCTCGTCTTCTTGTCAGGTGAGGGTTTACCGTATGATAGTATGGTCAGTGTGAGGAGTTGTAACTTGACTTAGAAGAATATAGGGATTGCATGAAATTGAAGAGAGTAAAAGGGGAAAACTATAGTGCAACTGATTCTGATGTGAATTGTGATGATTGATGCTTGTTGTGTGGTTGTTAATTGATGAATTGATTAATGGTTTTGGGCTGTTGTGTTGTTCTTGGATTGGGGGAAATGATTAACAATGTTGCTAAATAGATCAGGCTTAGTAAGGAGTGTAGGAGGGTTGGGACGTGATACTTGTAAACTGTATCTATATCTTGTGCTGTCAGTGGTGGTTGCAGGAGGGTGGTCCTGCCAATGTGGGGTCACCCTTTAAATGATGAACATGTGGATGGCCCTGCCAATGTGGGGTTGTCCTATGAAGGATGGACAGGAGGGTAACCCTAAGACTCACGACATGGCCATCCCTGTACTTGCAGGTGGGGGTGGCCGGTGAGCTAGCCGTTTACCCTTAAATTGTTTGTGTAATGTGGAATTATTGAATGAAGTGTGATGTGATTGGAAATGTGTGAATGGATCAAATGATGCTATGTGATATTGGATGGATTGATGTTACGTGTTGTTGGCTGAATTGATGTTATGCAATGGCTTGGGTGGAATTGATGTTGTGTGTGAAGATGGTTGTTAATGTGTTTAGGGGGGTAGACTTATGACTTATAATTGGCTAATAGAATTGGTAAGGGAATTTGTACGGGGAAGTGGACAGTAGAATTGGTACGTGGAATTGACTAATGGAATTAGTTAAGGGAATTGGACAATGGAATTGGTACATGGAATTGGCTAGAGGAATTGGGACTCGGTTTGATTGATTGAAATTGAATTGTTGATGTGTGTAGTTGATTGGATTGTGATAAGTAGAATGTGGTCTGGCATTGGTTTAATGATGGAATTGAGGGTGGACTTGATGTGAGACTTGATGATTGAATTGATGGTGGAATTGATGTTGGACTTGATGATTGAATTGATGTTAGAGCGGATGAGGGAAATGAGTAATGGATTGATGTATGAACTTGATGCATGTTTAAGTAATGTAATAAATTGAAGTGATAGAACCGGATTGGAGCCTACACTGCCCCCAAATTGTCACCTCTTCTGGAAGAGTGAGGTGCGGTCACGCCTCCTGGAAGATTGTCGTGATCCATTGTTGTGGTTGATGTGTCGATGTAAGTTTGGGTCCTGGATCCTTCTGGAAGAAAGGATGCGTTTTGGACCCTCCTGGAAGAGTGGGTGCGTCTGGCCGGCAGGGGTGGTGTATGGGCAAACTCCAATGGCACCTAATGAACTCACATTGATAAATGAATGTGTGGTTATGTGTGGTGGTGTATGTGTGTGTTTGTGAGTGTGTGTATATGAGATGTGTACGTGTTTTATGTATGATGTGTGTATTGGACGTGCTTGTGAGATGCTTCTGATGAGCGTTGGTCGGTGTTTGATTGTATGTGAATGGATTGTGTGGTTAAGCTGATCTGTAAGTGTGATATTGAATGCTTCGTGTTAGGAGGTGGTGAACCGTCCGGTCGTTGTTATGCGGACATTCAACCAAATAACTAACAAAGCTCACAAAAAGCTAGGGTAGATCGTATTCCAGGGGTCTCCTATGATTGACTACTTCAAAACTGACAAAGTACTCAAATGCAAACACGTTGTGCGTGGTGTGAGTTCCACGACTTCTAATTCTAAGAAATGCAGAGAAATTAAAACAATTGAAACTAAAGCAGATTGGAAATTAGGGTTTGAAAACAAGGATGACAGACGAACTTAGACTTTGAATCCCCCTTCGTTCCCCAGAGCATTGGCAATCAACAGATCAGCGGATTTCGATTCTCATTCAATCAATTACTAAGACACCACCATAACTCCTTACCCTTAGGTTTAAGACCGGCGAACGTTCGCTCTATCCGTTCTAACTACCAAGATTAACTAGCTGCCGGGTACGGTCGCCTCTCGCAACGACTTAATTAACTGGTGTAATTACTAATGATTAATGAGTTACTCTTGCAGTGAATTAACCCTAACCGGTTCCTACGAAAGGCACGCTCCAATTATAAGGTTAATTGTTCAATTTGATGTTCTAAAGTAAGGCGAGCGTTCGCTTCTATCCTTAGCTTAACCAGAATCTAATCTAGGTGATCAATCCAGACAGAAACATGAACAATGAAGAACAAATCAAACATGAAAAAGAACTTATTGAATTTCGAATCTAATCACCGCCGATCCGTGACCGATTTAAAGCCCTGGGTCACTTAGGGTTCATCTAGTCTAAGCTCTAACGAGTTTAGCTACTCATGATTATTACAAAAGAAACAAAGACAAAGAGAGAGTTCATCATTCAGAGGAAGAACAGAAAAGAATCTGAAAAACCTAATTTAGACGACTCTGACAGACTTCGATCTTCGGTAGATAACACTCCTAGCTCCGGTTCTCCGAGATGAAAGGGATGGCGTCACGATCTCTTTCCGGCTCTTCGAACTCTAACTCTTCGCTCCAGAACTTGAGAGGATTCTAATTCGAAAAGTATTTTCTGATGTAAATTATGAGGTGTATCTTTCTTGGGCCGCCGGGTTAAGTATAAATACTTAACCCTAACTGATCCAGATTGGCCTGATATTTTCGCCAAAACATAGGGATATTTTTGGCGAAAATCCTTGTGTAAATGGCCGGTCACTCAGCTGTTTCTTTTGTCCTTTTCGCCGAATAGGTTTTGGTCCGAAAACATATTGTTTTCGCCGAAAACATTCTTCAAGTGGCATCAGTTGATTTGTACTAACATTTTCGCCGAAAATAATAGGTTATTTTCGGCGAAATCTTCTTTGTAAACGGGCAGGAGATTGCTTGAACTTAATTGGCTCATTTGATCAATTCCGGTTTAGTTCCTCGATGTTCCAATGCTTTAGACACGTCCATGGCTACTTTATTTGACGGCAAAAACCTGTGCTAACACAAAAGCACTAGAAAACCATCAAATAGACCCGAAAAGGGCCAAGGTAACACAAATGGCACGAGATAGGGAAATCGATTGAATATTCATTATTCTACCCTAAAAACCATGTCTTAAGCAAAGAAATGTCGCTTAAATGAGGCTGATAATCACGTCAAATCAAGTGTCATCAAATACCCCACACTTAAGCTTTTGCTTGTCCTCAAGCAAACTGAATAGAAACGCTCATGTTCATAAATGATAAGATCGATTAAATTGGAGCTCAATCAAGCACAATGAATTATTAGACAGATCGATCCTAGAACAAGAAACCTAACATGCATACAGATCAGCCAAATTACCTGGTCTCACTAATAAACTGCCCCCGACAAGTAATTAGCAACCAATTATGCACGAATTTGACCTGACCGACCAGACTCCTCACACAGGATATATAGTACAATGGGAACTCTCACTCTCTGTGTTTAAGGACGTGTTTCTGCTCTCGATCATTTTCTGTTACCAAATTCTGTCATAGGTTTGCATTTCGACCACATCTCCACAACTGTGACAACACGAGTATCTAGTCAAGAAGGACTTCCCTGCTATGACCGTAATGAAATCTACACTACTTGGGTTTATAATGAGATGGATGATGGGAATGAATGATGATGGCTTTGTGCGGTGTAGCTTTCGACTAACTTCCCTCGAATCTAATCTATGGCTTCCTACCGTCTAACCAAACACGGGTGGAATAATGAACGCTCGTCCTATGATACCCTCAAGCAACCTAACACTTATTCTTTTTCTTTACACAATTTTTTTCTTTTCTTTCTTTTGAACTTTTCTTTTGACTTCGTTCTTCCATTTGTAGGGAGAAGAACGTTTTATTGAACTAGAAACTTTGAACTTTTTCTGATTTTCTTCTTTTCTTTATTTTTCGAAAATTTTCTCATTTTCTTTCTTTTACTTACTTTTTTCTTTTGTGCCGATTTTTCTTTTAGTTGCTAGAGGGATTTACACGTCTGGACATACTAGCTAAGACCACCTGTTTAATGGCTATAGGCAGGTTACCACAAACCAACTTCCGGTAGGTCAATCTAGAACTACAACCACAGGGGATCAACGGGGAATGAAAGAAATGGGAAATGGCTGTAATGTATTATCGAACCGAAAGAACAGGCCAAGCTCAAGGGTCTAAACCTAGTGGATTTATCGTTTGGTAGGCTATCTGGCTTAGTAGCTGAATCTAGGTGCCCCTATCCTTCTAGAACTCGTGTCATCATGTGGTCTCGAGTAGGTCTCATGCAAATTCTAACTCATTCAAGTAAACAGAAAAACCACTCAGAAAGAATTAAAATTGCGAGTTACGTGCAATGGATCAAAAGCTCACAGTTGGTTTGCTAGTCGGATTCGGTCATTTTCATGCAATCAAGGCTACAAACTACAAGTGTGATTTAAAAATTCTGTTCTGACCAGGCAATTTAGCATCAAAGTATACAAGTTGGTTCTCAAGTTCTAGGTTAAGCAGTCTAAGCATCATTATGAAGGTTTGAACAACAACTTAACATCAAAAATCAAGAACTGAGCCATTCTAATGCTAGAGATACTGGAATGGAATCACGAGGCACACATAAAACACAATCAAGGGCAATCAAGTTCATGCAAGGTTCTCTAGCATCCTACCCCACACTTAAATCGGACTGTGTCCTCACAGGACTAATTCTAGACTTCAGAGTGAAGTAGAAGAACCTGGACCGAGATGATTGGCGTAGGGGATGAGCACGGGTCCTCGGAGCGGAGGGAATCTACCCAAGCGAAGCAAAGGGAATCTCCCAACTGCCTACAAAACAAAAAACAAATGAAACATAAAAAGGAAACCGGGACAAGTGTCCCGGATCCACACAGAAAAAAGTTGGATAGAAATCCGAAAAGAATAAATAAAAAGAAGACACCAGAAAAGGAATACAACCCGATCACTGCTGGTCCGGTGAACCGGGAGGTGGAAAGTGGAGAAATTCGCCGAGCTGGCGTTGCCACGCCATCTGTGCCTCATACCGCCTGTCGGCGCGGCGCATATGTTGCTGCATAATAGTCCATCGCACCTTTTGAGTGGCGTTGTCGGTGATGCGCCACTCCTGCAGTCGCTCATACAGCTCTCCAACATCCGCGGGGGTGGTGTCGGGGCTGATGAGTGGGCGCCGAATATGGATCGGGAATGCGCAGCGGCGACTGGTGAGCATACCCTGCCTGATGATGCGGCGAGGGTATATAGTCTTGGAATTCTGGCAGCGGCTGGGGCTGCTGCTCCTCAGCATCATCTTCTTCTTCCAACTCGATCACAGGCTGGAGTGGAGGATCTGCTGCTACATGGGGACTGAGGTCGAGTTCTAAGTCGTACTCAACCGCCAGGTCTCCTCCAACGGTCCTAACTCGGTGTCGTGGAATGTTCGGGCCATATTCATGGCTGATGCCGAAGGAGAGGATGAGCTGTCCTATGAAGTTGCCCCCAGGAGTCTGCGAGGTGGCGTCTTCCTCCTGGTCTTCTGGCGGAAGATGCGGGCCAGTACCCAGCCGGGGTGTAGAGGGTAGCTCTCTCGGATGGCTCGAAGAAGCATGAGCTCCTTCTTGAGGATATGGTGGCGATCCTTATCTGGAACATATAAAAGCGACCTACGCCAAACCATATGAATAAATTTAAAGAGAGGGTGAGAGAGAGACTTAACTGAGTTGCCCGCCCCGAGGCGATCTCCAGGCACGCCTGTCATGTGGCTCCAGAGCGCATGGTACTCCTCCTCGTTATCATCTTCGCGCCAGCCTAGATGATGATCGTGATAATGCTCGTAGGGGATGCCAAGATGAGCAGCAAACTCATCGTAGGTGAGCTGCCTGTAGACCCCACCAAGATAGAAGGTGACAACCTTCTGGCGCTGCTTCCTCTTGTGCTCGTCCAGATCAAAGGTCGCCCAGAACTTCTGGAGGGCAATGTCTGGGAACTCGGCGGTGATGGTGGTCAGCTCGAGGAGACCAGCCGGTGCTAGGGCGTCATGCACGTTTCGGTGGTAATCCTCATCATGATCATGGAGTGACTCCATGGAAAGAGGGCGCACGTCAGCTCTCCGAACGTGCTCGAGCTTCTGGAAGCACTCGAAGTAGAAGTCAGATAGACGGGCGATAGTGCGATGGTACCCAGCCCGGCGAGGGAGTGCGGGTGGAGGACCCAGAACGGCAGGTGTGACGGGAGCGGCAGCTCCTGAGCTCGAGGCTCCATCAAGTCGCGCCTTAGTCCTGCGCTCATAAGTGGTGTTCCTAAAACCAGAATGAAACCAGATTAGTCAACCAAAACCCTACCCCACACTTAGTAGAAAAACTCAATTTCACAAAGAAATGAGGGAAACTAAGTGGGGTAAGCAAAGCAGAGTAACCGGTAATCATAGACAGTAAAATACATACTTAGGAACAGCCAGTATTGGATAAGCACAATCACAGTTCAAAAAGTCAAACCGACATTCAGAAAGTCAACATTTATAGCACAATGAACCCTAATCATGGCAAGACTATCATAACTTGGAGAATGACGGTAAAATATGATCTCAAATGGCAAGCACGATACTATGAACGAGAAAGAACACATACGACAGCCAGACGATCAAATACAGTTCATGGTCAAACCGACATTTCTCACAAGTCAACATAACAAGGAATCAATCCTATGCATAGCAACACTTGATCAAATGATATGGAAATTAAGCACGGAACTCCCTAAGCATGCTAGAACAGTTCTATAAGTTCAGCTAACCTAGTTCACACGAAATCAGTCAGCACACAAAACGAGGCAAACCAAAAAGTCAACCGAAAGTTAACCCCGACAAAATTCAGCAATCCATATGTCAAAAGATTTGTATTGAAAATCTCTACAACTTACCTTGAAGCCATGACTGCTAAAAATGAACGAGTTGAGAGGAATCAGTGAAAAACTTTGAAAACGAGGGTTTCAGTGAACTAGAGCTGTAGAGCTCCGATTCGGCTGTTCTAGGGCTCGATGGAATCGGAATGGGGAGGGGAGTTGAGCGGCGGTGGTCGGCGATGGTGGCGGGGGCGGCGAGTTTAAAATGGGTGGTGGTGGTCGGCGATTTGAAAACGAAAGGGGGAGGTTTTCGGGTTGTTTGAACGACAATGAAAGAAGGAAAGGAATGAGAGAGAGGGAGACCGGATTTTAAAGGAATAGTGGGGTGATTTTCAAAAGAGTTTTCGGCGAAAACAAAAGGGTGTTTTCACCGAAAATTTTAGTTCAAATACACTGCTGAATTTTCAAGTGCGTTTTCGCCGAAAACAATAACACTTTTTCGCCGAAAACTTTAGTTCAAAAGCACTGATTGGTTTTCAAAATCGATTTCGCCGAAAACATAATACATTTCGGACCGAAAATAAGGAACAGGGAGAATCAGTGAAAACGAAAAGACGATTTTGCCGAAAATGATAGTGATAATTCGCCGAAAATTTTGAAATCTACGAGTTGAAAATATTTTCGCAAATCCGGCCAACTTCAGAAAATCACAGTTAAATCCACAAAAATCGGAACGACCTCAATCAACTTGTAACTGACTCTATGACACACAGACTACACACGAAAAATAATAAATCAAACAAACGGACACTTTTGGCTCCCCCGAACCGACTCTAAAATACCAAGTTCGACAATAATTAAAAACAGACTCCAGCCGTGGGTTGCCTCCCACGAAGCGCTCTTTTATTAACGTCCTTGAGCTGGACGATACCTGGACGGTATTAGGAGACATCCCAACTCAGATTCTCCTTCACGCTCGCGTCGGAGTTCATAAAGTACAGCTTCGGGACTTCTCCGGTAAACATGAATTTCTTCCCGTTCGCATGTAAGAGCTTGGTACGTCCATCGGGAAGATGATCAATGAACTTGAACGGTCCGAACAGTTCTCTGGAGAGATCATCCTTCTTGATTGTTACGATGGAAGGAATGAAGACTGTCGGCTTCTTATTTTCTTTTATCTTCGGCTTGGTATCACCAGGATCGGTGATCGTCAGTACTTCCTTAGGAGATGCTTTCGGCTTCTCCCTCCATACTTGTTCTGGTGCCGGTTTCTCGGAACTAGTTGGTGGTGCAGCTGGCTCGGTGGAAGACGGCAGAATCTTTGGCCTCCAGACCATTTGGGTCTTTGTCTTCTTGTTCTTTCCCCGAGGCCTGCTCGATTTAGTGCTCGGTGGCTTAGAAGAGGCTTGCAGTTCCTTCTTCTTCTTGGGCAGCTTCTGAACCGAAGTTTCTGGCTTCTTCTTAGTAACCTGTTCAATACCTGCAATGACAATTGATCTAGAAACACTGGAAGAGACATTAGAGATGAAGTTGACCGAGGCCAACTCCACAATCTCTACAGATAAACAATTTAATTCTTCCTTAGGAATGTATTTCATCTCGTCCTTGAGACGGAATGTTGCAGTATCCTTCCCAACCCTTACAGTTAGAGAGCCATTGAGAACATTGGCATTAATTTCGGTCGGTCGCCATGAATGGCCGGCCTAAGAGAAGGGTGGAATATGTCTCTTGAGTATCCATAACTATATAATCAACGAAAAACCGGAACGGGCCACAGCAAGTGATTATATCCTGGATCATTCCTCTGGGTTCCCTTAGAGTCTTGTCAGCGAACATTAAATTCATGTTGGCAGGTTGTAGTTCCCCTAGGTTCAGTTTCTTATATAGACACATAGGCATGACATTTATAGACGCCCCTAGATCAATTATACTACGTTCAACTTCAATGCCATTAATGATTAAAGGTAAAGTAAAAGGGCCAGGGTCGGGGCACTTAGCTGGAATAGGTATGGGTGGTGGTCGAGGGACGATATCCGAGCACTCTCCCTTATTGGAAGCGAGAAGTTCTTCCTTCTTAGACGGGCTGTTCTGCTCACTGCTCCTGGTTGTTACGGCTTTAGCATGCTCGTTCCTCATGGTGGAGTTGTCTGGAGGTGGCGCCTGATTGAAGAGAGGAAGGCTAGCCATCACACTAGCAACTTTATTTATCATATCCTCTATTCTCTGTCCTTGTGCGATCTGCCCTTTGTTAAGAGCATCCTGCGCTTTAAACCTTTCCTCGTGATCATCAAGCCTTGCCACAATGAGATCAAACTTCCTGACTATTCTCCTCTCCCAATTGTCCTCAGAGATTAGATTCGGAGACTGCTGCACTCCGGGGAATCTGGAAGGATCTTGATAACCATTGTCCAAGTATTGATTCTGACTCTGGTCGAGTCGGAAGTTGTAAGGAGGACGCTCATAGAAGCCTTCCCGTTGTTGAGGCGGTGTTCTGAACTGACCAGTGGTGAATCTGGGGTAGTTGGAGTAGCCTCTTTGATCCCTGGTGAAGCTGTGATCAATGAAATTGACTTCCTCTTTAGGCCAGTTATTAGTTGTACCGAGGATCTCTTCAATGTGTTTCTGCACTGCGATCTTAATCTGATCTTCACTGCTTCGCTGACTCTTGGCTGCTCCAAACTGTCTCTCCCAGTTTCTGGACTTAGATGCGCAGTCCGCAAAGTGAAGAAGAGCAGCTTCTGGTTCAAGTGCTGTGCAGTCGCCCTTAGCTAAAGTGTTGACCCATTTAGCTGTTTCTTCATTCATACCTTGGGCAAAGATTTCGGCTAGCTGACTCTGGTTGAATCCATGATGAGGGCATTCAGAGAGAAGCTCCTGGAATTCGTTCCAAGCATCGTATAAGCTTACTCCTTCCTTCTGAGAGAATCTAGCGATGCTATCCTTGTAGAATGTCGTTCTTGAAGGGGGGTAGTATTCTTCTATGAAGTCCTGAGCTAGATGATCCCAGTCAGTGTAGTAGCCAGGTGGTTTCGAGCCGCGCCATATCTTGGCGTTGCCTTTAAGAGAGAATGGGAATGCTCGCAAGCAAAGATTGTTCTTGCTGAGATTCCCGCTCTTAAACGTCTCGCACATGTCTAGGAAGTTCGCCAAATGTGTGCGGGGGTTTTCTTACGGCTTTCCTTCGAATCGAAGATTCTTAGAGACCATGTTCAGGACGAAGATTGTGATATTATAATCAGGGTCGTCATCGTTGTGCGGTACAATGATGCTAGCTCGAAAGTTAGTCGCAATTGGTCTACAGTAATCTGCCATGGTGCGCTGAGCAACTAGTACGGGAGGAGAAGGTGGTGGTGAATCTAAAGTAGTGGATGAAGCGGATAAAGATGAGGAGTTCTCCTTCAACTCCTCAATCTTATTAGGGATAGGTGGTGTAGGCGGAATGACTATGACTTGCTTCTGAGCTCGTGGTTTCTTCGGCGGAGTAGAATTACTCGGCTTAAACTGAGAATGAGCGATCGAGTGGTTCATAAACCTGTAGAACAACCTACAAGCAACAAAAGCAAACATACCGGCGTAAAATCGAAGTGGGTGGAAAAATGAAAGATGGAAAGTAGAAGAATAAATTGCCAGTTCTTCTTTCGAACAATCAAAGAAGATTCCCCGACAACGACGCCAATTTGGTGAACCTGTCGTTGGCGATTCACACAAATAACTAACAAAGCTCACAAAAAGCTAGGGTAGATCGTATTCCAGGGGTCTCTATGATTGACTACTTCAAAACTGACAAAGTACTCAAATGCAAACACGTTGTGCGTGGTGTGAGTTCCACGACTTCTAATTCTAAGAAATGCAGAGAAATTAAAATAATTGAAACTAAAGCAGATTGGAAATTAGGGTTTGAAAACAAGGATGACAGACGAACTTAGACTTTGAATCCCCCTTCGTTCCCCAGAGCATTGGCAATCAACAGATCAGCGGATTTCGATTCTCATTCAATCAATTACTAAGACACCACCATAACTCCTTACCCTTAGGTTTAAGACCGACGAACGTTCGCTCTATCCGTTCTAACTACCAAGATTAACTAGCCGCCCGGGTACGGTCGCCTCTCGCAACGACTTAATTAACTAGTGTAATTACTAATGATTAATGAGTTACTCTTGCAGTGAATTAACCCTAACCGGTTCCTACGAAAGGCACGCTCCAATTATAAGGTTAATTGTTCAATTCGCTTCTATCCTTAGCTTAACCAGAATCTAATCTAGGTGATCAATCCAGACAAGAAACATGAACAATGAAGAACAAATCAAACATGAAAAAGAACTGATTGAATTTTGAATCTAATCACCGCCGATCCATGACCGCTTTAAAGCCTTGGGTCACTTAGGGTTCATCTAGTCTAAGCTCTAACGAGTTTAGCTACTCATGATTATTACAAAAGAAACAAAGACAAAGAGAGAGTTCATCATTCAGAGGAAGAACATACAAGAATCTGAAAAACCTAATTTAGACGACTCTGACAGACTTCGATCTTCGGTAGATAACACTCCTAGCTCCGGTTCTCCGAGATGAAAGGGATGGCGTCACGATCTCTTTCCGGTTCTTCGAACTCTAACTCTTCGCTCCACAACTTGAGAGGATTCTGATTCGAAAAGTATTTTCTGATGTAAATTATGAGGTGTATCTTTCTTGGGCCGCCGGGTTAAGTATAAATACTTAACCCTAACTGATCCGGATTGGCCTGATATTTTCGCCAAAAACATAGGGATATTTTTGGCGAAAATCCTTCTGTAAATGGCCGGTCACTCAGCTGTTTCTTCTGTCCTTTTCGCTGAATAGGTTTCGGTCCGAAAACATATTGTTTTCCCCGAAAACATTCTTCAAGTGGCATCAGTCGATTTGTACTAACATTTTCGCCGAAAATAATAGGTTATTTTCGGCGAAATCTTCTTTGTAAACGGGCAGGAGATTGCTTGAACTTAATTGGCTCCTTTGATCAATTCCGGTTCAGTTCCTCGATGTTCCAATGCTTTAGACACGTCCATGGCTACTTTATTTGACGGCAAAAACCTGTGCTAACACAAAAACACTAGAAAACCATCAAATAGACCCGAAAAGGGCCAAGGTAACACAAATGGCACGAGATAAGGCAATCGATTGAATATTCGTTATTCTACCCTAAAAACCATGTCTTAAGCAAAGAAATGTCACTTAAATGAGGCTGATAGTCACGTCAAATCGAGTGTCATCAGGAGGATGTTGTGATACGTGAATTGTTAGTATGGAAAGCTGCACTTGAGTGTTGACTTGGACTGTTTAAGGATGCTTAATAACTCATCTATTAATTGAGAGAGGAATGGGAGTAAGTGATCATGAGCATGTGAGTGAACTTGTGTATATGGGTGACTTATGTGTATCTGCTAGCTTTGGATGGATTGTGAGACAACTTGTTATGTGATTTTGGAGGATGTGTATTATGCATGATGTTTCTCTGTTACATAATGCTGAGCTTAAGCATGTTAAACCCTTGTGTATTGATGTTATCTTGATGTGTGGATGTTCATTTGAGATTGCGCTTATGTGATCGCCTAGTATCATGTTAGGAATTAAAATATTAATGGTTGTGTCAGATTCCACTGTTGTTTGTGTGCGGAATTGAGATCGCTCTTGAGGTTAGGTTCGGTACATAGTTAAACATAGTGGGTTCACTCAGTTTCATTAGGAAGCTGACCCCCACCCCAGTTTCTCTGTTCCAGGTGTGCGTGAGAGTGAGTGGAAGTTCAGGTGTTCAGTTGAGTTCAGAGGAGTTGCAGGCTGGACTTGTAAAGTGAAGATTAGTGGACTACTTTGGAGTGACCATCATTTTTGTTTTGACACCTTTGGTTGGGGGGATTTTGTAATCATTTTGAGTTTGGATTTTGGTTTTGGTTTATCGGATTTGTACTCGATTTTATTTAATAAGGCTCCTTCAGTTTTGGTTATTCAATGGAAGTTGCTTCGTTTTCCTTTGTCGTTTTGCTCTTTTTGATTAAACTATACTTCAGGTAATGTTCATTATTGGTTCGACCATGAGTTTAACCGAGTCGGTTCAGGATGGATGTTACAGATGGTATCAGAGTCTGGTTAGTTGCTGCTATGTTTGTGATTTGTCTCTTCTTCTGGAGAAGTAATTAACATCATAGGGAGAAGGGATAGAGCATCGGCACAGGACCAACTTTCCAGGGATTTTTAAACTGTTTTAAAGTGGGTGGGAAGTTTGAGAGGAAAAGTGTATTGATCTCGAAAGAAAGGTGATTTGAAATGCAATGTCGATTTCTAAAATGGTCAACTGAAACGTTTTGTGTCCTCCTGTAGTGAAGAGGGTGTCGGAGTAGTTTGAGAGTGGAAGTGGTAGTAGACTAGGAGGTTGGTTGGAAGAGTAGAGCTGATGCTGCAGTTTTAGCGATATCAAATAACTAACCTACCGAAGAAGACTAGATCGTATTCCACAGGGTTTCTTCTAATCGTTTACTCAAATATGCTGGCAATTTATTCAAGTTTGAACAAGTTGTGCATCGTGTGAGTTCCACGACTTCTAGACTAAGATGCAAGAAAATTAAAATGAAATTAAAAGACAGAATGATTTGCTGGTTTAGACAGACGACAGCAAGCTTAGATTTCGAATTCCCCTTAGATCACAAAGGCAATAGCAATCAACAGATCAGCGGATTTCAATTCTCGTTCAATCAATTTCTATACACCACCATAACTCCTGACCCTTAGGTTTAAGACTGGCGAACGTTCGCTCTATCAGATCTAACTACCAAGATTAATTAGTCGCCCGGGTACGGTCACCTCTTGCAACGACTTAACTTAACTGGTGGAATTACTAACGATTTATGAGTTACTCTTGCAGTGGATTAACCCTAACCGGTTCCTATGAAAGGCACACTCCAATTATAAGGTTAACTGGTTGAATTGATGTTCTAAAGAGAGGCGAGCGTTCGCTTCTATCCTCAGCTTAACAAGAATCTAAACTAGGTGATCATGAAAGACAAGTTTATGCGCCAAAGCAGGGAGATGTCTGGCGACTAACCCTAGCTTGCAAAAACCTAATCTAGGCGACCAGCCAGAAGAGAAACATAACAAAACAACCATGCAAAGAGAAACTGATTGAACTTTGAATCTAATTATCGCCGATCCGTGACCGCTTAAAAGCCCTGGGTCACTTAGGGTTCATCTAATCTATGCTCTACAAGTTTAGCTACTCATATCTGACAAACAAGAATCAAAGACGACAGAAGGATTCATCTTAAACAAAGGAAGAACAGAAAAGGATCTGAAAAACCTAATCTCGGATGATCCGTGAAGCTTCGATCTTGAGAATCTTCAATTCCTAGCTCCGAGCGTCTTCCGGGATGGATTGATGGCGTCACGATCTCTCTGATAGCTCCGGAATACTCTCTCAACTCTCCTCAAGTCGTGGCTGATCTCTCTAGGTTGTATGTTTCTAATCTGGCTTCAAAAAGTCTATATATACCCCCAGAAACCCTTTGGAAGTTGGAAAAGGCTGAAAATTAGGGTTTCTGCCCGGATTTTCAAAGGAATTTTCGCCGAAAATATCACCACATTTTCGCCGAAAATATTAGTTAAAAACCAGCTCCAACTTGTTTCGATGATTCCCTCTCCGTTTGAACTCCGATTTGGTCCCCGTTTGAAGCGCTGGACTCGTGAGAGAGTCCTCTATAATGTGGTAACCTGGAGGCTCAACATAAAAGCTCACAAAAAGGGTAAAAATAGCCAATAAATGGACAATGTATGCACTAGGAGCCTAGAATCACAAAGTTATGACAAATGCACCAAATACTCATCAAAATGGCATCAAAGGGTATGAAATGTTGCTTAAATGGGGCTTATAATCACGTCAAATCGAGTGTCATCAAAATACCCCACACTTAAGCTTTTGCTTGTCCTCAAGCAAACTGAACTAGAACACACTCAAATTCACAAATGACACGAGATTAAACTGAGATTCAATTCTAACGATTTGGTTTAGACTGTTCCACGTAGAAAAAGTGACCCACACATGCAAGAACATCAACCAAACAAGTTTTCGATCTCACTAATTTATGCACACTTCAAGTAGTAGTTTTAACAAAGCTCGTGTCTTGGCAAAACAATTAATCATAATTAACCGACTACGATAACACCAATTCTAATGAGAAAAGACTTTAAGCTCTAGCCATGATGTGGACGCGGAGGTAGGAAAAGTGACGTGGCTATCGACTTGACTTCATCCGTTTCTAGATCTGGACGTTACATGTTCTAGCTAGGACCGATTTAAACAACAATTTATTTCAAGTTTCAACTTCTTCCATTGATTTACTGCATACTAGTGCTCGATACCAAACACTTCACTTAGGTGTTGGACCTGCCTAGCTCACAGTATTTGTGCTTATGCTAGTGCTCAACCCGAACACTTCACTTAGGTGTCGGGCTTGCCTAGCTTTATTTTCAGCGCTTTAAAGAACTTAACCTTTAATTCGAACAACTCAGTTTACTTGATTTAACCATTTAGTCACTTAATCTTAGCTAGTTAAAACTTTTTACACAAGATTTCGAATTGGATTTCCATCTAATCTCAAGCCACAATCACAGGTGAGCAAATATGAAGTGAAAAACATGGGAGAAGCTAGCATTTATCATCTTAGAACGGTGTTATCGAGCTTTGTTATTAACAAGTAATTAATTCAAATAATTCATGTTTCAACTACCGAAGTGATTTATGCTCTGTTCTGACCTAGACTCATTTAATATCAGTTCCGACACGTTGGTTACAAGTTCTAAGTGGAACAGTCTAGACGTCATTGTTCAAAATTGAAGTCAATTTAACATCAAAAGTCAAGAATTGAGCAATTCTATGCTAGAGAAATTTCAAATTTGAACCACAGAATCATAGATAGCAAGCAAGATCATGCATAATCCTAGACTCCTACCCCACACTTAAACGGTTCTGTGTCCTCACAGAACTAATCTAGAGTAGAGAGATACGAAGAACCTGGAAGGTGATGGTCGGTGTAGCGGATGAGCACGGAGAGTCCGTAGTGGAGCGGAGTAGCTACTCAAGTTCCTACAAAACAAAAATAACAAAAAGATCAAAAGGATATCGGGACAACTGCCCCGGATCCACACAGAAGAAAAGTGGATCGAGATCCGAAAAGAAGAAAGAAAAGAAATGGAAAGGATAGAAACAACCTGATCACTGTTCCGAGGGCGGGGGTGAAAATCAGAAGTCGAAACAGGTATAAATAGTCGGCGAAAAACAAATGATTTTCGGTGAAAATGATTGAAAATTTTCGGCGAAAATGATTGAAAATTTTTGGCAAATATGTTTTGTAAAATCAAAATCCGGTTCGGCGAAAAGTTAAGTTTTTTTCGGTCGAGAAGTAGAAACAGAAGAACAGGCCGATTTTAAACACATATTTTCGGCGAAAATATGGGTGAATTTTCGCCGAAAATAATCTTGAAAATGGTCGGCAGTTTTTTTTAAAAGAGGGGTTTTAAAACAGAACGACTCAAAATGAAAACAACTGACTCCAGCCGTGGGTTGCCTCCCTCGAAGCGCTCTTGCTTAACGTCCTTGAGCCGGACGATACCTGGATGGCGATCAAGAGATATCCCAACTCAGATTTCTCTTAGACCCGAGTTGGAGTTCATGAAATATGTCTTTGGGGATCCTCCGGCAAGTGTGAACTTCTTCCCGTGTGCGTGAATTAGCTTGGTTCGTCCATCGGGATGATGACCAGAGATTTCAAATGGCCCGAACAGTTCTTTCGAAGAAACGTCCTTCAGAGGATCGTTCTTCTCCGGTGGCTCGGTAGACGGGGGCTGAGCAATTGGCTTCCAAACCGCCTTCGTCTTCTCTTTATTCTCCTCCTTTATCTCGCCAGGATCTTTAACGTTTGGTGATTCATGAGGGGACGCCGTCGGATCCTCCTTCTTTCTCGGCCTTTGTGCCGGCAGCTCATTCTTCAGATTAGGGACCTGTCCAACACCTGGCAAGACGATTCCTGCAGAAACTCTAGATTTTTCATTAGAACTAGAATTGACCGAAGCGAACTCCACAGCTTCAACAGATAAACAATGCATCTCTTCTTTGACTGGGACTTGCATACCGTTCTTGAAGCGGAATGTCATGGTGTCCTTGCTGACCATTAAGTCAACGAGCCATTCGGGACATTAATGTTAATGCCGGCTGTTGCCATGAACGGTCGGCCTAGGAGAAGAGTGACATCTTCCTCTCGAGTATCCATGACAACAAAGTCAGTCAGAATAGTAAAAGGACCACAACGGACAACCACGTCTTCTATCAATCCCCTAGGCAGTTTAACAGATCTGTCGGCAAACACTAAATGCATGCTAATCGGTTTCAATTCTCCTAGGTTCAATTTCTCATACAAGCAGGTAGGCATGACATTAATGGAAGAACCTAGATCAATTAAACTACGATCAATTTTCACATCATTAATAGTGCAAGGCAAAGTAAAAGCACCAGGATCGCGACACTTAGCTGGGGGAGGTATGGCGGTTGTCTGGCTGTGGATCGCGGAGCATTCTTCCTCGAGGGAGATGAAAGACAACTCTCCCTTCTTCTTGTTCTTCGTAAGATCTTTCGCGAATTTTCCAACCTCCGGTATCATCTGGATAGCATCAGTAACTGGTATCTTGATATCTGTGTTCTTCAAGTATCCATGCCACTTTCTGTACCGGGTATCATGATCTTTCTCCTTTGATTGCGCAGCCTTAGGAAACGGAATCCGAGGCTGATATGGAGGGAGAGGTGGCGCAGGTGCTGCCTTTGTCAGGGAAGGCGGGGCAGTCACCTCCTCTTCTTCTTCTCTATCCTCCTGCTTGATCTCTGGCTTGTCAATGGCTATAGCATCAGGATTTATGGCCGGTTCAGGAGCTGCAGGATAAGCTGATTGTTTGTCGCTTCTTGTGGAGACAGCCTTGACGTGTTCCTTCCTAATGGTAGAGTCGACTTGAACCGAGGATTGATTAAGGAGGGGGCTACTAGTTATCAAGCTAACCATGTTATTAATCATGCTCTCCATTCGTTGACCTCGAGCTTCATGTTCTTGATTTATGACGGCTTGAAGCTTGAATTTCTCCTCATAGTTATCGAGCCTTGCTATGATCAGGTCGAGCTTCTTGTCTACCTCGATATCCCTTGTGTTCCCTGATGTAGATCTCTGAGGTTGATCTTGATAACTATCGCTCAAGTACTGATTCTGACTCTGGTTGAAACCGAAGTTGTAAGGAGGGCGCTCTTGGAAACTTCCTTGTTGTTGAGGAGGTTGTATGAACTGACGATAATCGGGGTAGCCTCTTTGATTGCTGGTGAAGCCTTGATCAATAAAGTCTACTTCCTCTGAAGACCAGTGGTGAGACCTCCGGTCATTGTTCGGACGTTCAGCCAAATAAAAACTACTAATGCTAAGAAAAAGCGTATAGCAGATCGTATTCCACGGGCCTTCGAATGATTGGCTACTTCAGAACTAACAAATTATTCAAGGAAAAACACGTTGTACGTGGTGTGAGTTCCACGACTTCTACTTCTAAGAAATGCAGAAAAATTAAAAAGATTAAACTAAAGCAGATTGAGAATTAGGGTTTGGAAACAAGAATGACAGACGAACTTAGACTTTGAATCCCCCTTCGTTCACTAGAGCATTGGCAATCAACAGATCAGCGGATTTCGATTCTCATTCAATCAATTACTAAGACACCACCATAACTCCTTACCCTTAGGTTTAAGACCGGCGAACGTTCACTCTATCCGTTCTAACTACCAAGATTAACTAGCCGCCCGGGTACGGTCACCTCTCGCAACGACTTAATTAATTGGTGTAATTACTAGTGATTAATGAGTCACTCTTTTAGTGAATTAACCCTAACCAGTTCCTACGAAAGGCACACTCCATTATAAGGTTAATTGTTTAATTCGATGTTCTAAAGTAAGGCGAGCGTTCGCTTCTATCCTTAGCTTAACAAGAATCTAATCTAGGTGATCAATCCAGACAAGAAACATGAATAATGAAGAACAAATCAAACATGAAAAAGAACTGATTGAATTTCGAATCTAATCACCGCCGATCCGTGACCGCTTTAAAGCCCTGGGTCACTTAGGGTTCATCTAGTCTAAGCTCTAAAGGGTTTAGCTACTCATGATCATTACAAAAGACACAAAGACAAGGAAAGAGTTCATCATTCAGAGGAAGAACAAAAAGGATCTGAAAAACCTAATTCAGACGACTCTGACAGACTCCGATCTTCGGTAAGTTACACTCCTAGCTCCGGTTCTCCAAGGTGGAAGGGATGGCGTCACGATCTCTATCCGGCTCTTCGAACTCCAACTCTTCGCTCCCGAACTTCAGAGAAATCTGATCTCGAAAAGTTGTATTATGATTAATTATGATCTCCCCTCCGTTTGGGCCGCCGGGTGAAGTATAAATACTTAACCCTAAATTGGCCGAATCAGTGTATTATTTTCGCCAAAATTCTTAAGGAATTTTTGGCGAAAATTCCTTTGAGTTCAAGGGATCCGCCGGCTGTTCATTATTTTCGGTCCGAGCAGTTGAATCTTTTCGCCGAGATCATCCTTCTGTGTCCAGTCGTTGATTTGTGATGATGTTTTCGCCGAAAATACAAGGGTATTTTCGGCGAAAATTCCTTTGTACTCGGACAGGGATTTGTTTGACTTTGATTGGCTTCTTTGATCGATTCCGGTTTGATTCCTCGTGGCTCCAATGCCTTAGACACGTCCTTGGCTACTTTATTTGACGGCAAAAACCTGTGCTAACGTAAAAACACTAGAAAACCATCAAATAGACCCGAAACGGGCCAAGGTAACACAAATGGCACGAGATAGGGCAATCGATTGAATATTGTTATTCTACCCTAAAAACCATGTCTTAAGCAAAGAAATGTCGCTTAAATGAGGCTGATAATCACGTCAAATCGAGTGTCATCAAATACCCCACACTTAAGCTTTTGCTTGTCCTCAAGCAAACTGAATAGAAACGCTCATGTTCATAAATGATAAGATCAATTAAATTGGAGCTCAATCAAACACAATGAATTATTAGACAGATCGATCCTAGAACAAGAAATCTAACATGCATACAGATCAGCCAAACTACCTGGTCTCACTAATAAACTGCACACGACAAGTAATTAGCAACCAATTATGCACGAATTTGACCTGACCGACTAGACTCCTCACACAGGATATATATAGTACAATGGGAACTCTAACTCTCTGTGTTTAAGGACGTGTTTCTGCTCTCGATCATTTTCTGTTACCGAATTCTGTCATAGGTTTGCATTTCGACCACATCTCCACCACTGTGACAACACGAGTATCTAGTCAAGAAGGACTTCCCTGCTAGGACCGTAATGAATACTACACTACTCGGGTTTATAATGAGATGGATGATGGGAATGAATGATGATGGCTTTGTGCGGTGTAGTCGATGCTTCCCTACACAGGTTACTAGCCAAACACGGGTGGAATAATGAACGCTCGTCCTATGATACCCTCAGCAACCTAGCACTTATTTTTTTCTTTACACGATTTTTTTCTTTTTTTTGAACTTTTTTTCTTTTGACTTCGTTCTTCCATTTGTAGGGAGAAGAACGTTTTATTGAACAACACTTTGAAACTTTTCTTATTTTTCTGATTTTTCTGCTTCTTCATTTTTTTTTTCGAAATTTTTCTCTTTTTCTTTCTTTAATTTTTTTTTCTTTTGTGCCGATTTTCTTTTAGTTGCTAGAGGGGTTTACACGTCTAGACATATTAGCTAAGACCACCTGTTTAATGGCTATAGGCAGGTTACCACAAACCGACTTCCGGTAGGTCAATCTAGAACTACAACCACAGGGGATCAACGGGGAATGAAAGAAATGGGAAATGGTTGTAATGTATTATCGAACCGAAAGAACAGGCCAAGCTCAAGGGTCTAAACCTAGTGGATTTTATCGTTTGGTAGGCTATCTGGCTTAGTAGCTGAATCTAGGTGCCCCTATCCTTCTAGAAACTCGTGTCATCGTGTGGTCTCGAGTAGGTCTTATGCAAATTCTAACTCATTCAAGTAAACAGAAAACCACTCAGAAAGAATTAAAAATTGCAAGTTACGTGCAATGGATCAAAAGCTCACAGTTGGTTTGCTAGTCGGATTCGGTCATTTTCATGCAATCAAGGCTACAAACTACAAGTGTGATTTTAAAATTCTGTTCTGACCAGACAATTTAGCATCAAAGTATACAAGTTGGTTCTCAAGTTCTAGGTTAAGCAGTCTAAGCATCATTATGAAAGGTTGAACAACAACTTAACATCAAAAATCAAGAACTGAGCCATTCTAATGCTAGAGAGACTAGAATGGAATCACGAGGCACACAAAACACAATCAAGGGCAATCAAGTTCATGCAAGGTTCTCTAGCATCCTACCCCACACTTAAATCGGATTGTGTCCTCACAGGACTAATTCTAGAGTTCAAAGTGGAATGGAAGAACCTGGAAGAGGACGGTTGGTTTCAGAGGGTAAGCACGGATCCTCGGAGCGGAGGGAAGTGTAACAGAACCTGAAGCAAAGGGAATCTCCCAACTGCCTACAAAACAAAAACAAATGAAACATAAAAAGGAAACCGGGACAAGTGCCCCGGATCCACACAGAAAAAAGTTGGATCGAAATCCGAAAATAATAAATAAAAAGAAGACACCAGAAAAGGAATACAACCCGATCACTGCTGGTCCGGTGAACCGGGAGGTGAAAAGTTGAGAAATTCGCCGAGCTGGCGTTGCCACGCCATCTGTGCCTCATATCGCCGGTCGGCTCGGCGCATATGTTGCTGCATAATAGTCCATCGCGCCTCTTGAGCGGCGTTGTCGGTGATGCGCCACTCCTGCAGTCGCTCGTATAACTCTCCCACATCCGCGGGGTGATGTCGCGGCTGGTGAGTATGCGCCGGAAATGGATCTGGAATGCGCGGCGGCGACTGGTGGATGTACCCTGCCTGATGGTGTGGCGAGTGTATATAATCTTGAAACTCAGGCGGCGGCTGCGGCTCCTGCTCCTCAGCATCATCTTCGTCCTCCGACTCGACCGCAGGTTGGAGTGGAGGATCTGCTGCTACATGGGGACTGAGGTCGAGTTCTAAGTCGTACTCGACCGCCAAGTCTCCTCCAATGTTAGGGCCATATTCATGGCTGATGCCGAAGGAGAGGATGAGCTGACCTATGAAGTTGCCTCCCAAGAGTTTGCGTGGTAGCTTCTTCCTCTTGGTCCGCTGGCTGAAGATGTGAGCTTGCACCCAGCCGGGGTGGAGAGGTAGCTCTCCCGGATGGCTCGGTGAAGCACGAGCTCCTCCTTAAGGATATGGTGGCGATCCTTGTCTCTGACATATAAAAGTGACCTCCGCCAAACCATATGAATAAACTTATAGAGCGGGTGAGAGAGAGACTTAACTGAGTTGTTCTTCCCGAGGCGATCGCCAGGCACGCCTGTCATGTGGCTCCAGAGGGCGTGTAACTCCTCGTCGTCATCATCATCGCCCCAGCCGAGGTGGTGATCGTGATAGTGCTCGTAGGGGATGCCCAGATGAGCGGCAAACTCATCGTAGGTGAGCTGCCTGTACACCCCACCAAGAAAGAAGGTGATCACCTTCTGGCCCCGTCTCCTCTTATGCTCGTCCAAGTCAAATGTTGCCCAGAACTCCTGGAGAGCAATGTCTGGGAACTCGGCGGCTATGGTGGTCAGCTCTAGGAGACCGGCCGGTGCTAGGGCATCATGCACGTTCCGGTAGGAATCCTCGTCATGCTCCTGGAGTAACTCCATGGATAAAGGACGCACGTCAGCTCCACGGATGTGTTCGATCTTCTGGAAGTTCTCAAAGTAGAAGTCCGGTAGACGGGCGATGGTGGGATGGTATCCAGCATGGCGAGGAAGTGCATGTGGAGGACCCAGAATGGCGGGTGTGACGGGAGCGGCAGCTCCTGAGCTCGAGGCGCCATCGAGTCGCGCCTTAGTCCTGCGCTCAAAGGTGTTCCTAAACCAGAATGAAACCAAATTAGTCGACCAAAACCTTACCCCACACTTAGTAGAAAAACTCAATTTCACAAAGAAACGAGGGAAACTAAGTGGGGTAAGTAAAGCGGAGTAACCGGTAATCATAGACATTAAAATACATATTTCGGAACAGCCAGAATCGGATAATTACAATCAGAGTTCAAAAAGTCAAACCGACATTTAGAAAGTCAACATTTAAGCATATTGGACCCTAATCATGGCGAGACTGTCGCAACTCGGAGAATGACGGTAAAATATTATTTCAATTGGCAGCACGATAATATGAGCAAGAATGAACACTTGGGGCAGCCAAATGATCAACACAGTTCAAAGTCAAACCGACATTTCTCACAAAAGTCAACATAACAAGAAATTAAGCGTATGCATAGCAACACATGACCAAATGATATGGAGATTAAGCACGGAACTTCCTAAGCATCCTAGAACAGTTCTATGAGTTCAGTCAATCCTAGTTCACACGAAAAGTCGGCACGCAAAACGAGGCAAACTAAAAGTCAACCAAAGTCAACCTCGACGAAATTCAGCAATCTATATGTCAAAAGATTCGTATTGAAAATTCATACAACTTACCTTGAAGTCATGATTGCTAAAAATGAACGAGGTGAGAGGAATCGGTGAAAAACTTGAAAACTGGGGTTTCGGAGAACTGGAGCTGCAAAGCTCCGATTCGAACGGTCTAGGGCTTCTTGGGATCGGAATGAGGAGAGGGGAGGTGCGGCGGCGGTCGGCGACGGTGGCGGCGGGGGTTTTGAAATGGGGCGGTCGGCGATATGAAAAGGATAGGGGGTGTTTCGGGTGGCTGAGCAAAAATGAGAGTGGATGAGAGAGGGGGTGGTCCGAAATTTTAAAGGGGATTTTTGGGTGATTTTTCAAATCAGTTTCGGCGAAAGTAGGGGGTGGTTTCGCCGAAACTACAAGTAAACATGGATTGACCGATTTGAAAAAGGCGGTTTCGCCGAAAATGGAAGCTCGGTTTCGCCGAAAATTTAGTTGGGATGGTTTCGCCGAAATCAGAAAATTTTCGAACCAAAAATAAGGAACAGGAGAAACAGGTTCGAAATTTGAAAATCAGTTTCGTCGAAAACAAGGGTGGTTTCGCCGAAAATTTTGAACTGTTCGGGTTTTAAATATTTTCGTAAATCTGGCCAACTTCAGAAAATCACAGTTAAATCCAAAAAAATCGGAATGACCTCAATCAACTTGCAACTGACTCTACGGCATGCAGACTCTACACGAAAAATAATAAATCAACAAACTGACACTTTTGGCTCTCCTGAACCGACTCTAAAATACCAAGGTTGAAACAAAACAAAACTGACTCCAGCCGTGGGTTGCCTCCCACGAAGTGCTCTTTTATTAACGTCCTTGAGCTGGACGATACCTGGACGGTATTAAGAGACATCCCAACTTAGATTCTCCTTCACGCTCGCGTCGGAGTTCATGAAGTACAGCTTCGGGACTTCACCGGTAAGCGTGAATCTCTTCCCGTTTGCATGTAGTAGTTTGGTGCGTCCGTCGGGAAGATGATCAACGAACTTGAATGGTCCGAACAGCTCTCTGGAGAGATCATCCTTCTTGAGTGTGACGATGGAAGGTATGAGGACTGTCGGCTTCTTCTTATCTTCAATCTTCGGCTTGTCATCACCAGGATCGGTGATCGTTAGTACTTCCTTAGGAGACGCTTTCGGCTTCTCCTTCCATACTTGTTCCGGCGCCGGTTTCTCGGAACGAATTGGTGGTGCAGCTGGCTCGGTGGAAGACGGTGGAATTTTTGTTCTCCGGACCATTTGGGTCTTCGTCTTCTTGTTCTTTCCTCGAGGTCTGCTCGGTGATTTAGAAGAGGCTTGCGGTTCCTTCTTCTTCTTAGGTGGCTTCTGAACCGATATTTCTGGCTTCTTCTCGGTACCATGTCCAGCACCTGCAGTGTCAATTGATCTCGAAACACTGGAAGAAACATTAGAAATGAAGTTGACCGAGGCCAACTCCACAATCTCTACAGATAAACAATTTAATTCTTCCTTAGGAATGTATTTCATCCCGTCCTTGAGACGGAATGTTGCAGTATCCTTCCCCACCCTTACAGTTAGAGAGCCATTAGGAACATTGACATTAATTCCGGCTGTCGCCATGAATGACCGACCCAAGAGAAGGGTAGAATATGTCTCTTGAGTATCCATAACTATATAATCAACGAAAAACCGGAACGGGCCACAGCAAGTGATTACATCCTGGATCATTCCTCTAGGTTCTCTTAGAGTTTTGTCAGCGAACATTAAATTCATGTTGGCAGGTTGTAATTCCCCTAGGTTCAGTTTCTTATATAAACACATAGGCATGACATTTATAGAAGCACCTAGGTCAATTATGCTATGCTCGATTTCAATGTCATTAATGCTCAAAGGTAAAGTAAAAGGACCAGGGTCGGGGCACTTAGCTGGAATAGGTATGGGTGGTGGCCGAGGGATGATAGCCGAGCACTCTCCCTCATTGGAAACGGGAATTTCTTCCTTCTCAGATGGGCTGGTCTGCTCACTGCTCCTGGTTGTTACGGCCTTAGCGTGCTCGTTCTTCACGGTGGAGCTGTCTGGAGACGGAGCCTGATTGAAAATGGGAAGACGAGCCATCGCACTAGCAATTTTATTTATCATATCCTCTATTCTCTGTCCAGATGCTATCTGTTCTTGATTGAGAAGAGCTTGCGCTTTGAATCTTTCCTCGTGATCATCAAGTCTTGTGTAATTAGATCAAACTTCCTAGCTATTCTCCTCTCCCAATTGTCCTCAGATCTAAAATTCAGAGGCTGCTGTACTCTGGTGAATCTGGAAGTATCTTGATAACCATTGTCCATGTATTGATTTGGCTCTGGTCGAGTTGGAAGTTGTAGGGAGGACGCTCATAGAAGCCTTCCCATTGTTGAGGAGGTGTTCTGGACTGACGGTAGTCGGAGTAGCCTCTTTGATCCTTGGTGAAGCTGTGATCAATGAAGTTGACTTCCTTTTTAGGCCAGTTATTAGTTGTACCGAGGATCTCTTCCATTTGTTTCTGTACTGCGATCTTAATCTGATCTTCACAACTTGGTTGACTCATGGCTGCTCCAAACTGTCTTTCCCTATTTCTGGACTTAGATGCGCAGTCCGCAAAGTGAAGTAGAGCAGCTTCTGGTTCAAGTGTTGTGCAGTCGCCATCAGCTAAGATGTTGACCCATTCAGCTGTTTCTTCATTCATCCCTTGGGCAAAGATTTCAGCTAGCTGCCCCTGGTTGAATCCGTGATGAGGGCATTCAGAGAGAAGCGCTTGGAAGTCGTTCCATGCGTCGTGTAAACTTACTCCTTCTTCTGAGAGAATCTAGCGATACTATCCTTGTAGAATGTAGTTCTTGAAGGGGGATAGTATTCTTTATGAAGTCTTGAGCTAGACTATCCCAGTCAGTGTAGTAGCCAGGTGGTTTCGAGCTGAGCCATACCTTGGCGTTGCCTTTAAGAGAGAATGGGAATGCCCGCAAGCAAAGATTGTTCTTGTTGAGATTCCCTTTTTTAAACGTCTCGCACATGTCGAGGAAGTTCGCCAAATGTGTGCGGGGGTTTTCTTGCAGCTTCCCTTCGAATCGAAGATTCTTAGTGACCATGTTCAGGAGAAGGTTGTGATATCATAATCAGGGTCGTCATCGTTGTGCGGCACGACAACGCTAGCTCGGAGGTGAGCTGCACTTGGTCTACAGTAATCCGCCACGGTGCGCTGAGCAACTAGTACGGGAGGAGAAGGTGGTGGTGAATCTGAAGTAGTGGATGAAGCAGATGAAGATGAGGAGTTCTCCTTCAACTCCTCAATCTTTTGAGGGATAGGTGGTGTAGGCGGTGTGGTTATGACTTGCTTCTGAGCTCGCGGTTTCTTCGGCGGAGCAGAATTGCCTGGCTTAAACTGAGAATGAGCAATCGAACGGTTCATGAACCTGTAGAACAACCTACAAGCAACAAAAGCAAACATACCGGCGTAAAATTGAAGTGGGTGGAAAAAAATGAAAGATGGAAAGTAGAAGAATAAATTGCCAGATCTTCTTTCAACAATCAAAAGAAGTCCCCGGCAACGGCGCCAATTTGGTGAGACCTCCGGTCGTTGTTCGGACGTTCAGCCAAATAAAAACTACTAATGCTAAGAAAAAGCGTATAGCAGATCATATTCCACGGGCCTTCGAATGATTGGCTACTTCAGAACTAACAAATTATTCAAGGAAAAACACGTTGTACGTGGTGTGAGTTCCACACTTCTACTTCTAAGAAATGCAGAAAAATTAAAAAGATTAAACTAAAGCAGATTGAGAATTAGGGTTTGGAAACAAGAATGACAGACGAACTTAGACTTTGAATCCCCCTTCGTTCCCAGAGCATTGGCAATCAACAGATCAACGGATTTCGATTCTCATTCAATCAATTACTAAGACACCACCATAACTCCTTACCCTTAGGTTTATGACCGGCGAACGTTCGCTTTATCCGTTCTAACTACCAAGATTAACTAGCCGCCCGGGTACGGTCGCCTCTCACAACGACTTAATTAATTGGTGTAATTACTAGTGATTAATGAGTCAATTTTGCAGTGAATTAACCCTAACCGTTCCTACGAAAGGCACACTCCAATTATAAGGTTAATTGTTTAATTCATGTTCTAAAGTAAGGCGAGCGTTCGCTTCTATCCTTAGCTTAACAAGAATCTAATCTAGGTGATCAATCCAGACAAGAAACATGAATAATGAAGAACAAAATCAAACATGAAAAAGAACTGATTGAACTTCGAATCTAATCACCGCCGATCTGTGACCGCTTTAAAGCCCTGGGTCACTTAGGGTTCATCTAGTCTAAGCTCTAAAGGGTTTAGCTACTCATGATCATTACAAAAGACACAAAGACAAGGAAAGAGTTCATCATTCAGAGGAAGAACAGAAAAGGATCTGAAAAACCTAATTCAGACGACTCTGACAGACTCCGATCTTCGGTAAGTTACACTCCTAGCTCCGGTTCTCCAAGGTGGAAGGGATGGCGTCACGATCTCTATCCGGCTCTTTGAACTCCAACTCTTCGCTCCCGAACTTCAGAGAAATCTGATCTCAAAAAGTTGTATTATGATTAATTATGATCTCCCCTCCGTTTGGGCCGCCGGGTTAAGTATAAATACTTAACCCTAAATTGGCCAATCAGTGTATTATTTTCGCCGAAATTCTTAAGGAATTTTCGGTGAAAATTCCTTTCAGTTCAAGGGATCCGCGGCTGTTCATTATTTTTGGTCCGAGCAGTTGAATCTTTTCGCCGAGATCATCCTTCTGTGTCCAGCCGTTGATTTGTGATGATGTTTTCGCCGAAAATACAAGGGTATTTTTGGCGAAAATTCCTTTGTACTCGGACAGGGATTTGTTTGACTTTGATTGGCTCCTTTGATCGATTCCGGTTTGATTCCTCGTGGCTCACAATGCCTTAGACACGTCCTTGGCTACTTTATTTGACGGCAAAAACCTGTGCTAACGTAAAAACACTAGAAAACCATCAAATAGACCCGAAATGGGCCAAGGTAACACAAATGGCACGAGATAGGGCAATCGATTGAATATTCGTTATTCTACCCTAAAACCATGTCTTAAGCAAAGAAATGTCGCTTAAATGAGGCTGATAATCACGTCAAATCGAGTGTCATCAACCAGTTACCGAAAATCTTCTTCAGTTAGGACGGGATGCTTGTAAACTGTATCTATATCTTGTGCTGTCAGTTGTGGTTGTAGCAGGGTGGTCCTGCCAATGTGGGGTCACCCTTTAAATGATGAACAGGTGGATGGCCCTGCCAATGTGGGGTCGTCCTATGAAGGATGGACAGGAGGGTAACCTTAAGACTCACGATCATGGCTATCCCTGTACTTGCAAGTGGGGGTGGCCGGTGAGCTAGCCGTTTACACTTAAACTGTTTGTGTTATGTGGAATTATTGAATGAAGTGTGATGTGATTGTAAATGTATGAATGGATGAAATGATGCTATGTGATATTGGATGGATTGATGTTACATGTTGTTGGCTGAATTGATGTTATGCGATGGCTTGGTGGAATTGATGTTGTGTGTGATGATGGTTGTTAATGTGTTTAGGGGGGTAGACTTATGACTTAGAATTCGCTAATAGAATTGGTTAGGGAATTTGTATGGGGAAGTGGACAATAGAATTGGCACGTGGAATTGGCTAATGGAATTAGTTAAGGAAATTGGTACATGGAATTGGCAAGAGGAATTGGGACTTCGTTTGATTGATTGAAATTGAATTGTTGATGTGTCTAATTGATTGGGTTGTGATAAGTAGAATGTGGTCTGGAATTGGTTTAATGATGGAATTGAGGGTGGAATTGATGGTGGACTTGATGTGAAACTTGATGATTGAATTGATGGTGGAATTGATGTTGGACTTGATGATTGAATTGATGTTAGAGCGGATGAGGGAAATGAGTATTGGATTGATGTATGAACTCGATGCATGTTGAAGTAATGTAATTAATGGAAGTGGTAGAACCGGATTGGAGCCTACACTGCCCCCAAATTGTCACCTCTCCTGGAAGAGTGAGGTGCGGTCACGCTTCCTGGAAGAGTGGCATGATCTATTGTTGTGGTTGATGTGTCGATGTAAGTTTGGGCCCTGGATCCTTCTGGAAGAAAGGATGCATCTTGGACCCTCCTGGAAGAGTGGGTGTGTCTGGCCGGCAGGGGTGGTGTATGGGTAAACTCCAATGGCGCCTAATGAACTCACATAGATAAATGAATGTGTGGTTATGTGTGTGTTTGTGAGTGTGTGTATATGAGATGTGTGCGTGTTTTGTGTATGATGTGTGTATTTGACGTGCTTGTGTGATGCTTCTGATGAGCGTTGGTCGGTGTTTGATTATATGTGAATGGATTGGTGGTTAAGCTGATTTGTAAGTGTGATTTTGAATGCTTCGTGTTAGGAGGATGTTGTGATATGTGAATTGTTAGTATGGAGAGTTGCACTTGAGTGTTAACTTGGACTGTTTAAGGATGCTTAATAATTCATCTATTAATTGAGAGAGGAATGGGAGTAAGTGATCATGAGCATGTGAGTGAACTTGTGTAAATGGGTGACTTATGTGTATGTGCTAGCTTTGGATGGATTGTGAGACAACTTGTTATGTGATTTTGGAGGATGTGTATTATGCATTATGTTTCTCTGTTACATAATGTTGAGCTTAAGCATGTTAAACCCTTGTGTATTGAGGAAATCGGTAGATGCAAAACTAGAAATGTAGCGGAAATACGAATCAACATCTAACATCCTAGAATAGCTCGATATGCATATTAATCAATAACAAGGGATATCACGACAAACCTCTTGAAGCGTGATATTAGCTCGAAAACCAATACCTCCGTAGCCTTTAGATCGATCCAGAGAGCTTCAAGTGTAGTTCCTCTACTTAGTCCACGCTAGCTGGGATCCGGATCTTCCTCGCCAAAGCCTGCTAGAACTTTTGGTGGAAGAATGGTTTTTAGGGTTATGGCGGCTAGGGTTTTCCACAGAGAGAAAGTGTATTCTGGCTTAGGATTGACTGCTACCCTAGCAGTCTTAATTATATGATTAGGGCAGAAACCTTAATCTCTTCCTAACCCTAATGAGCCGCCAGCCAGTAGTCCCAATCCACCATGGATTAGGCCTATTAATGATCCGGTCCATACTATAGGCGTGTGACCTTGTAGGACCCGGTCCGATTAGCCGTGGCCCAAACCACTAATTAATATTGGTCTCTAGCAAGACATATTAATCCCTAACCGGCCCGAATTAATTCTATTAATTAGGTCCAACACTTAACTAGTTCCTATGCGGATTTAAACCGATGGACATAAATCCTTCAGTCTCCCACTTGGCCGAGGGACAAGTCCGCACGTTAAGATTTCATGTGTCTCCTGGTCGACCGTTTTGAAACGTGATAACATGGAGCGGTTACTCACTTATAGCTCAAAACTTTTCTACTTGTCACTGAGATTCTTGAACTATTTTAAAAACAAATGATTGTAACAACAATCCATTTGAGCATGGCCATGCATTTCCACAGTTCTCACTCTACAAGGGGCCCGGGTCACCATATCCTGCCTTCCGGCATGAGAGACATCTCCAGTCTTGTATCGATTATGCTCCCACTCAAATCATGACTACCCCGAAAACAATGTCTTTATAACTCCCTTATTCAGGTGAGCGTTTAACAAAATCAAAGGTGAGTCACTCCTTGAATGAGCTCATACCATACTCATGTCGGAGGAATCCACTAGAAGTGTATAACTTCAGAAAGTCTTGGGATACTTTCCCAAGCAGGTCATGTCCAGTATGCAACACTTATACATACCCATGTAGATGGCAGGACAACACTTTGTCTCTATAGTCCGTGAAACTCGCGACTATCACAACCATCATACAAACTAGTCCTTTATGGGAGTTCGTTTATGTTCAGTTTAACAACTCCAGACTAGGGACAAAACATAGCTTGAGAGGTTCAGTTCACATATGGGATTTCATGCATCAGCGACTTGTGGTGATGATCCCATTGAACGCTACTCAACTATTGAACATTTCATTTGATTCTAAGCCAAAATCAAATGAGAAGGAAACATATTTCCTTTTGTTGAAACAATAACTCCAATGTCATATATCTCATGTAATAAACTCTATTACATAATGTATACATCAAATCTAAGCAAGGTCTTCCAAGACAATCTCCAACAACTTGTCCGAGTCCTTTTGCCAGGTTATGCTACTTATGCCTAGCACCACTTAGAGGCTTAGTCAACAGATCGACCAACTTGTTATCTGTTGAAGCTTTGCACAATCTGATCAAGTGTTGCTTCACATAGCCTTGAAGTAGAAATTACTTCATATCAATGTGGCTTGACCTAGCCTTTGGGGCTTGGTTCCTTCAAACAAGAAGTGGCTTCATTGTTGTCACAATGAAGACATACTTACTTTTGACGTGAAGGAACCACATCAAGCTCTGTCAGAAACTTATTGATCCACATAGCTTACATTGTCGCTTCTACTGCAACAATGTACTATGATTTCGTAGTAGATTGAGCCACCAAAATCCATTTGGTGCTCTTCCAGCATACTACTCCTTCATCTCCATGAAGACGTATCTGGATTATGACTACGTGCCATCACGATTAGTCAAATGGTTGGCATCACAATACCATTTATGGTCAACTTCCTTTTCACCTCCAATCACTGGAGAATAATCCTAAGTCTTTAGCAAGATACTTAAGGTTACTCTTGACAATCCAATGAAAAATCACTTGGATTCGATTGGAATCTGTTGCACATGATGCAACATCTCTTCGAGTACATGTCATGGCATACATGATGAGTTTATAGCCAAACCATGTGGAACACTCATCATATCTCATTTTCAGCTTGTGTCTAAAGACATGATTCTTAGCTAAAATGTATGTCGTGGTTCATAAGAAGGTATCTCCTCTTGGATTCCCTCATATCGAACCTATCAAGGACCTTATCAGTATAAGTCTCTTGACATAGACCAATGAGCTTTCTTGACCTATCTCTATAGATCTTAAAGCCCAATATGCACTCTACCTCACCCAGGTCTTTCATTGAAACACATTTTCAAATGACTAGTATGTCATCTACATACAAGACCAAAAGACTACATTGCTCCCACTGAATTTCTTGTAGACACAAGTTTCCTCTATACATAAGATGAATTCAATTTCCTTGACAGCTTCATCAAGTATGAGGTTTCGACTCCTTAATGCTTACTAAAGTCCATACATGGATCTCTCAAGTTTGCATACCTTCCCAGGATTTTAGAATCTTCAAAACCTATTGGTTGTGTCATGTACACATCCTCTTCCAGAAATCCATTCAGGAAGGCGGTTTTTATATCCAATTGCCATATTCATAATCATGAAATGCAACAATCGATGGGATAATCCGAATAGATCAAATCATAGCCTCTTGCCAAGATCAGGAGTCTGAACTCGTCATTGCTCGATTGTAGGTTATTGGTTCTTGAATTTCAAGAAGTAAGATGTCTAGAGTTCCTAGTCATAACGAAGATTACAAATCTTCTTAGATGGAATTCTAGTCCATTTAGATTAACGAATTTGGGTGAACAACAATAAATTGAGTATATTGCCCATCCTTTGGCGTTTCCTCTACATCTTCACTGTCTTGACAATTCTTATTCAATCGGGTTCTCAGATGTAATTGGATCAATATCCATTTGTTGCTCATCATCTTGAGTCTCTTCAAGATGAATATTTCTCCACTTGTTTTCTTGAAAATGAACTCATTTTCCAAGAAGACACCATCACGAGCAACAAACACTTTGTTCTCTTGAGGATTGTAGGGGTAATATCCCTTCGTCTCTTTAGGATAACCTACAAATAGGCACTTTGTCTGATTTTGGTGCTAGTATATCGAAAAGCATACGCTTAACATAAATTTCGCGATCCCAAACTTTTAGAAAAGATATCACTGGTACCATACCCGTCCATATGTGATATGGTGTCTTTTCAACAGACTTAGAAGGAGTTCTATTCAGTGTAAGCGCAGTAGTTTCATGTCCCCAGAAAAATATTTGGAAGGTTAGTGAAGCTCATCATAGATTGAACCATGTCTAACAAGTTTCAATTTCTCCTTTCCAACACGCCATTCAACTATGGCATTCTGAGAGGAGTGAGTTTGTGAAATGATTCCACAACTCCTAAGATGATCAGAAAAACTCTTGGCTAAGATATTCACCATCTCGGTCAAACCAAATAGCTTCTATCTTCTTTCCAATTGGTTTTGTACTTCATTTTGGGAATCTTTGAACATTTCATAAGATTCAAACTTCTGATTCATTAAGTAGATGTACCCATACCTACTTAAGTCATCAGTAAGAGTGATGAAGTATCTAAACCCTCCACGAGCCATTGAACTCATAGGTACACACATCGGTATGTGTGAGGGCCAAAAGATCATTTGCTCTTTCACCTTGGTAGAAGAACAACGACCTAGTCATCTTTCCCATTAGGTAAAGCTTCGCATGTATCAAAACTCTCATATGAAAATGAGATTGAAACACCAACTGTCTAAAGTTGTTTCATGCGTAGCAAACTAATGTGTCTAAATGCCAAAAGTTTATGGGTTATGAGTTTGTCTATTGCTTCTTGGTGTTATTAGAACTAAAACTCCCACTGGAATGCATGCCATCCTAGCATCATTGTCAATGCGGAGTTTTATTCTACCACTAACTTCTTCCAAGTTACAAATATGATTCTGTCTGAAATCCATTTTCATTTACGATCTCTTGCTCGTATAGTGCTCAGTGGGTATTACACCTCTTATTCCTTTGTTTAATACTTTAAATGCGGCTACCCTTAACACCATATCCGAAGTGGTTCACAAGAATGTGTATAAACCAGCCAACTATGGACGAGAGGCAACCATTGCTTCTAGTTCTCCTCCCACTTAATTCATGCAGTCATTGTATGAATTTTGGGAGAGTGGCTCATTTGGGGTACCAAGGATAGAGTATGCATTCATAAAGTTCACTCCAAGTGGTTCTATGAATGACAAGCACGTGGCACATGACAATCAACTATTGTCTTTTAAAATTCACTTATAGTCTTCTCTTCCTCATATGAGGTGACTATTTGAATTTTAAAGTATGGATTTCAAGGACATTTCCTTAAGAACACTACTTTGTTCTATGTGTGGTGAGGGCTTCAAAAGCCTTTAGCATTCATAATGCTTTGAACTTCTCCTTCTTAAGGATAAGTTCGTTAATTTGGTGATAGGATAAACGAGTTGACTAACCATAATTCTACGAAAATAAAGTGCAAAAACTATTATTGTTTCAAATATACATAGCTCAATAATTTTCTCTAAAATTAAGCGCATATGTATACTTCATTCACACAAAAGTGTGTCCCCTTGTATGAAATACTTCCCAAGATCCTAAATCCATCAAAAAGTTAGCCGTACTTTGGCACTACAACTTGATGTGACTATATTTGGTGCATTTTAAGCCTTTGATTAGCCTAAGAATCTCCCATGTTTGATCCTATTTTGCCATGATTTATATGTTTTTATGGAAGTTTTATGCTAAGTGCTCTTTTGATGTCCAAGTGCCACTTTGAGGCCAATTCCGTATCTATTGGAGTTGTTTTCTTTGCATTTTCAGGTTTTGGCATTGAAGTACTGGTGACAAGGAGCACGTAGGATCAAACGGGAGGTCAATCGGAGCTAGGACGGAGGAGTTATGGCCGATGCAAGTTTGGGAAAAATGCACCTTATAGCTGAAGAAGTTTTCGGCCGAAAACTCTAAGTTCTCGGACCGAAAACCTTAAGCAGAAGGCGGAGGCTTGGTTTATGAAGACATTTTCGGGAAAACAGCTCAGTGTTTTTGCCAAAAATATTAGAAGAAATGCCCAACCGTTTTCAAAGACATTTTCGGCGAAAATGTTACACAATTTTCGCCGAAAATGCCAGGCAATTCCAGCACAGTATATAAAGAAGAAGGAGGCGAAAATAGAGGAGGCAATTCATAATTTCAGATTTCACACTTCATCAAAACCCTTTTCTCTCAACTTCTCAAATACTTTTCTCCTCATCTCCAATCCACAACCCTAGAGCAAGGTGCAAATCAAAGTAGAGGAGCTTGGATTGAAGTCCACAACCTTGGAAGAGGAGCTTGCAAGAGGAGGATTGCCATGGTGTTCTTGGTGATCATCTTTCTTTCTCTTTCCTTCATTTCCTTGGCCATGTGTGGCTGATTTCTTAGGTTTCCTTGGATTGATAGATTAGTTGTGCTAGGATAGAGGTTGATTGTACAAATATGCCATGATTGATCTTGGATTGTAAGAAGATGGTCTCTAGACTTGTTGTTAATTCCAAATTGTGTTATGGCTTGATTTGGTCTATCATTTGTGATTTAATGCATGAGAGTGCTTAGATTACATGGATTGTAGGTCTAGGGATTGAAGAGAGTGTTTTCTAAGAGATTAGATCATCTCAATTCAACCATAGTTGCATGATTTCTCACTTGTGCATTTTATCGAACACTTGGCGTGCATTAGGTTTTTCATTCAATTGAACTTTGATTAGTCTTTGGATGATTCTCTTAGTGTTAGGACATTGACATGAGAGTGTGGTGTCTAGCCTAGTGGTCATAGAGTCATAGGAGAGGGTTTTGTAGCTTGGCATTTCATCAAACACCTTTAATGCATCCTTAGTCACTTAGCTTGAGAGCGAGAGCCTAGGTTGAGTGGTTCTAGGATAGGGATTTATTGCGACGAGAGTGCATTGAGTCTATAGAAGGGATTTACGTGGTCATTCGATTGCATCCTCGATCATGTTTGGCTTGTTTGTGCATTTTTTCCTCTTGAGCATGATGAAGCTATCTTTCCAAGTGAACCTCATTTACTTTTGATTTGTACCCTTTTGATTTGCTTGTTTGTTTAGTTTCTTTTATGTTTTCAATTTTTCTATTTCAAACCAAAACTTATTTTAAATGAATAGACCGTCCATGAACCGTGTGAGTATTAGCTTTTGAGAGAGCCCTCGTGGAATACGACCTTGTATGTTGTGAGTTAAATCTCGCGCATCAAGTTTTTGGCGCCGTTGCCGGGGAACTTTCTCAATCCTTTGAAAGCATTTAGTAGTGGACCGTTCTATTCACTTCCTTCCGTTTTAGTTTTGCTTCTTTGTTATTCTTTTTGTGGTGTTGTTATCCCGCATTGTTGTACTACTTGGTTGTGTTTGTTGTGCGTGTTTGTAGGTCCCTTATCCACTTATCTAGTTCATGGGAGCAAGGTTGCAAGTAAGATGAACTCGTGGAATGGAGGTAATGGTTATGGTACCTATCAAGGGTGGAATCCATCTCCTAACCCATACTATGGTCATCCTACTTCATCCAACTACTACTAAGAAACTTGTGAGGGAGATAGCCAATGGTGGGGTCAAGAACAACAAGCTTCAACATCCATGTGGAATGAGCAATGTCCTTATCCATCTCCATTCTACCATCAAGTCTTGCCGGAGTATTATCAAGAGGATTTCACAAGTTATGAACAACATTCTCCACCGCCTTCCATGCTAGATGAGCTCTTTAAGACGGTTGAAGAAAGTGAGCGTCCTCGAGAGGAGTTTGTAAGCTATGAGGAACCTCCTCCACCTTTGCCCACGCTTGAGGAAGCTTTGAAGATTGCGGAAGACAATGCGAATCAACTTAATCGCTTAGCTCAAAGCATGGCGCACATCAATGGGATGCTTGAAAATGAACATCAACCCCATAAGGTGGAGCAACACTCTCCCTCTCCATCCATGCTAGAGGAGTTCTTAAAGATTGCGGATGACAACGCGGCTCGGCTCAATCGCTGGCCCAAAGTATGAATCTCATCACAGAAGCTCTAGAGGATGAGAATCAGCCCAAGAAGGTGGAGTACGTTTATGATGATGAAGATTACACTTGTGAATCCGAAGAGCTTGACACGGAAGAAGATTTGGTAGTGGAGGAGATTGAAGAGCATGTTTTTCCCATGGAAACACCATGTGACAATGATGTGAGGATAGAAGAATCAAGGAGACTTGAGGATGATGACCCTTTAGAGGAGGTGAGAGATGATTTGGAGACGCTTCAAGAAGAGGTGGCACCGAGAGTGGAGCACGAAAGTGAACAACACCACCCTATTGAGGTCCCACCAAAGGTTGTGAGTACTCTTCAATCTTCTTGCTTGATCATGAAGTACTTGTGTCAAGAGACGGACACAAGCTTCATAATCTCCCCTAAGGTGATAATGGAAGAGAAGTCGTCCATGTGTGAACCGGAAGACTCCTTGAGTGGCATCACCAACTTGGAGACGATGGATCTCAATGGAGGCTCCCTACCATACTTTCTTCCTCAAGCTCGACACTCAAAGGTAGCAAGCCACCCCAAGGTCTCAAGTGCTATACAAGCATCAATGTGCATTGGCTAGTCTACCATTCCTCCAAGATGCTACTTGGAGCTCAACTTTCATCATGGAAGAAGCTACTTGACATCAAGGAGGTACTAAGTTGGACACCATAACACAGGTATCGTCGAGCTTAAGATGGTAACCAAGTGCTTCTTGGGAGGCACCCCATGTTATCTTTAATTTTTCGCTTTTAACTTTTGTTTGAGGTTTTTGTGTTGTTTTAGCTTTTTGAATAAGGTTTGACAAGCAATTGGGATCACTCTTCACCAAGGATCATTATGGAACTCTTTCACCTCTATTACGTCCTATGCTCCTCTCTACCAACGCGGTAACTTCGTTCCACCTTACCCTCTCTCTCTTGATCATTGAGGACAATGCTCATGTTAGTCGTAGGGGAGTTTGAGGTTTGGTGTGATTATTTGAGGTAGAGATGTAATGCTATGCTTGATTTGCATGATCTTGATTGTTTTCAAATTCCTCTATTGTAGAATCATTCGGTTCTTGACTTTTGGTGTTTAATTGACTTCAAGTTTTCACAATGATGTTTAGACTGTTCCACTTAGAACCTATAACCAGCATGTTAGCGCTAATATCAAATGAGTCTAGGCCAGAACAGAGATTTTATCACTCTTGTATGTTGGTTGATTGGTTTGATACATGTTTTTGTACCACTCGATAACACCGATCTAAGATGATGAAGGCAATCAAAATGTTCACCCCTTTTCCATGTTTTTCTTCACCTTTTTTATCTTTCGTGATTGTGGCTTGAGATTAGACGGAATCCAATTCGAAATCTTGTGTTGAAGTTGTAAGGGGCTAAGGATCAAGTGGCTAATGTCAAAAGAAAAGAAAAGAAAAGAAAAGCTAAAGCTAGGCAAGCTCGGCACCTAAGTGAAGTGTCGGGTTGAGCACTAGCAAAGGCAAAAGCTGTGAGCTAGGCAGGTTCAACACCTAAGTGAAGTGTTGGATCGAGCACTAGTATGCAGTAAGAAAAAAAAAGAAGAAAAAGAGGAATAAAAATGAAGAGGAAAAGAGAAAGAAAAGAAAGGAAAAATAGTTCTCAAATGTAGCCCTTGATCCTAGCCCGAGTTTGTAAAGTGTGGATCTAGAAGCGGATGAAGTCGAGTCGATAGCCACGTCATGATCACTCCCCACTTTCAATCCATTTCCCGAGTTCAAGTCCTTTTGATTAGAGTTGGTGTTGTCGTGGTCGATTTTTGCTGTGTCCAATCAACCACTACTTGAAGTGTGCAGAAAATAGTGAGGTCTAGACTTGTTTGGTTGACGTTCTTGCATGTGTAGGTTAAGTTTTTTGTGGAACAGTTTAAGCCAAATTGTGTTGCTTGAATCTCAATGGACCGATCTTGTCATTTGTGAACTTGGATGTTTTCTAATTCATTTGCTTGAGGACAAGCAAAGCTTAGTCGTAGGGGAATTTGATGTGACTATATTTGGTGCATTTTAAGCCTTTGATTAGCCTAAGAATCTCCCATGTTTGATCCTATTTTGCCATGATTTATATGTTTTTATGGAAGTTTTATGCTAAGTGCTCTTTTGATGTCCAAGTGCCACTTTGAGGCCAATTCCGTATCTATTGGAGTTGTTTTCTTTGCATTTTCAGGTTTTGGCATTGAAGTAAATGGTGACAAGGAGCACGTAGGATCAAACGGGAGGTCAATCGGAGCTAGGACGGAGGAGTTATGGCCGATGCAAGTTTGGGAAAAATGCACTTATAGCTGAAGAAGTTTCGGACCGAAAACTCTAAGTTCTCGGACCGAAAACCTTAAGCAGAAGGAGGAGGCTTGGTTTATGAAGACATTTTCGGCGAAAACAGCTCAGAGTTTTCGCCAAAAATATTAGAAGAAATGCCCAGCCGTTTTCAAAGACATTTTTGGGGAAAATGTTACACAATTTTCGCCGAAAATGCCAGGCAATTCCAGCACAGTATATAAAGAAGAAGGAGGCGAAAATAGAGGAGGCAATTCATAATTTCAGATTTCACACTTCATCAAAACCCTTTTCTCTCAACTTCTCAAATACTTTTCTCCTCATCTCCAATCCACAACCCTAGAGCAAGGTGCAAATCAAAGTAGAGGAGCTTGGATTGAAGTCCACAACCTTGGAAGAGGAGCTTGCAAGAGGAGGATTGCCATGGTGTTCTTGGTGATCATCTTTCTTTCTCTTTCCTTCATTTCCTTGGCCATGTGTGGCTGATTTCTTAGGTTTCCTTGGATTGATAGATTAGTTGTGCTAGGATAGAGGTTGATTGTACAAATATGCCATGATTGATCTTGGATTGTAAGAAGATGGTCTCTAGACTTGTTGTTAATTCCAAATTGTGTTATGGCTTGATTTGGTCTATCATTTGTGATTTAATGCATGAGAGTGCTTAGATTACATGGATTGTAGGTCTAGGGATTGAAGAGAGTGTTTTCTAAGAGATTAGATCATCTCAATTCAACCATAGTTGCATGATTTCTCACTTGTGCATTTTATCGAACACTTGGCGTGCATTAGGTTTTTCATTCAATTGAACTTTGATTAGTCTTTGGATGATTCTCTTAGTGTTAGGACATTGACATGAGAGTGTGGTGTCTAGCCTAGTGGTCATAGAGTCATAGGAGAGGGTTTTGTAGCTTGGCATTTCATCAAACACCTTTAATGCATCCTTAGTCACTTAGCTTGAGAGCGAGAGCCTAGGTTGAGTGGTTCTAGGATAGGGATTTAGTGCGACGAGAGTGCATTGAGTCTATAGAAGGGATTTACGTGGTCATTCGATTGCATCCTCGATCATGTTTGGCTTGTTTGTGCATTTTTTCCTCTTGAGCATGATGAAGCTATCTTTCCAAGTGAACCTCATTTACTTTTGATTTGTACCCTTTTGATTTGCTTGTTTGTTTAGTTTCTTTTATGTTTTCAATTTTTCTTATTTCAAACCAAAACTTATTTTAAATGAATAGACCGTCCATGAACCGTGTGAGTATTAGCTTTTGAGAGAGCCCTCGTGGAATACGACCTTGTATGTTGTGAGTTAAATCTCGCGCATCAAGTTTTTGGCGCCGTTGCCGGGGAACTTTCTCAATCCTTTGAAAGCATTTAGTAGTGGACCGTTCTATTCACTTCCTTCCGTTTTAGTTTTGCTTCTTTGTTATTTCTTTTTGTGGTGTTGTTATCCCGCATTGTTGTCTACTTGGTTGTGTTTGTTGTGCGTGTTTGTAGGTCCCTTATCCACTTATCTAGTTCATGGGAGCAAGGTTGCAAGTAAGATGAACTCGTGGAATGGAGGTAATGGTTATGGTACCTATCAAGGGTGGAATCCATCTCCTAACCCATACTATGGTCATCCTACTTCATCCAACTACTACTAAGAAACTTGTGAGGGAGATAGCCAATGGTGGGGTCAAGAACAACAAGCTTCAACATCCATGTGGAATGAGCAATGTCCTTATCCATCTCCATTCTACCATCAAGTCTTGCCGGAGTATTATCAAGAGGATTTCACAAGTTATGAACAACATTCTCCACCGCCTTCCATGCTAGATGAGCTCTTTAAGACGGTTGAAGAAAGTGAGCGTCCTCGAGAGGAGTTTGTAAGCTATGAGGAACCTCCTCCCCTTTGCCCACGCTTGAGGAAGCTTTGAAGATTGCGGAAGACAATGCGAATCAACTTAATCGCTTAGCTCAAAGCATGGCGCACATCAATGGGATGCTTGAAAATGAACATCAACCCCATAAGGTGGAGCAACACTCTCCCTCTCCATCCATGCTAGAGGAGTTCTTGAAGATTGCGGATGACAACGCGGCTCGGCTCAATCGCTTGGCCCAAAGTATGAATCTCATCACAGAAGCTCTAGAGGATGAGAATCAGCCCAAGAAGGTGGAGTACGTTTATGATGATGAAGATTACACTTGTGAATCCGAAGAGCTTGACACGGAAGAAGATTTGGTAGTGGAGGAGATTGAAGAGCATGTTTTTCCCATGGAAACACCATGTGACAATGATGTGAGGATAGAAGAATCAAGGAGACTTGAGGATGATGACCCTTTAGAGGAGGTGAGAGATGATTTGGAGACGCTTCAAGAAGAGGTGGCACCGAGAGTGGAGCACGAAAGTGAACAACACCACCCTATTGAGGTCCCACCAAAGGTTGTGAGTACTCTTCAATCTTCTTGCTTGATCATGAAGTACTTGTGTCAAGAGACGGACACAAGCTTCATAATCTCCCCTAAGGTGATAATGGAAGAGAAGTCGTCCATGTGTGAACCGGAAGACTCCTTGAGTGGCATCACCAACTTGGAGACGATGGATCTCAATGGAGGCTCCCTACCATACTTTCTTCCTCAAGCCTCGACACTCAAAGGTAGCAAGCCACCCCAAGGTCTCAAGTGCTATACAAGCATCAATGTGCATTGGCTAGTCTACCATTCCTCCAAGATGCTACTTGGAGCTCAACTTTCATCATGGAAGAAGCTACTTGACATCAAGGAGGTACTAAGTTGGACACCATAACACAGGTATCGTCGAGCTTAAGATGGTAACCAAGTGCTTCTTGGGAGGCACCCCATGTTATCTTTAATTTTTCGCTTTTAACTTTTGTTTGAGGTTTTTGTGTTGTTTTAGCTTTTTGAATAAGGTTTGACAAGCAATTGGGATCACTCTTCACCAAGGATCATTATGGAACTCTTTCACCTCTATTACGTCCTATGCTCCTCTCTACCAACGCGGTAACTTCGTTCCACCTTACCCTCTCTCTCTTGATCATTGAGGACAATGCTCATGTTAGTCGTAGGGGAGTTTGAGGTTTGGTGTGATTATTTGAGGTAGAGATGTAATGCTATGCTTGATTTGCATGATCTTGATTGTTTTCAAATTCCTCTATTGTAGAATCATTCGGTTCTTGACTTTTGGTGTTTAATTGACTTCAAGTTTTCACAATGATGTTTAGACTGTTCCACTTAGAACCTATAACCAGCATGTTAGCGCTAATATCAAATGAGTCTAGGCCAGAACAGAGATTTTATCACTCTTGTATGTTGGTTGATTGGTTTGATACATGTTTTTGTACCACTCGATAACACCGATCTAAGATGATGAAGGCAATCAAAATGTTCACCCCTTTTCCATGTTTTTCTTCACCTTTTTTATCTTTCGTGATTGTGGCTTGATATTAGACGGAATCCAATTCGAAATCTTGTGTTGAAGTTGTAAGGGGCTAAGGATCAAGTGGCTAATGTCAAAAGAAAAGAAAAGAAAAGAAAAGCTAAAGCTAGGCAAGCTCGGCACCTAAGTGAAGTGTCGGGTTGAGCACTAGCAAAGGCAAAAGCTGTGAGCTAGGCAGGTTCAACACCTAAGTGAAGTGTTGGATCGAGCACTAGTATGCAGTAAGAAAAAAAAAAGAAAAAAGAGGAAAAAAATGAAGAAGAAAAGAGAAAGAAAAGAAAGGAAAAATAGTTCTCAAATGTAGCCCTTGATCCTAGCCCGAGTTTGTAAAGTGTGGATCTAGAAGCGGATGAAGTCGAGTCGATAGCCACGTCATGATCACTCACCACTTTCAATCCATTTCCCGAGTTCAAGTCCTTTTGATTAGAGTTGGTGTTGTCGTGGTCGGTTTTTGCTGTGTCCCAATCAACCACTACTAGAAGTGTGCAGAAAATAGTGAGGTCTAGACTTGTTTGGTTGACGTTCTTGCATGTGTAGGTTAAGTTTGTTTGTGGAACAGTTTAAGCCAAATTGTGTTGCTTGAATCTCAATGGACCGATCTTGTCATTTGTGAACTTGGATGTTTTCTAATTCATTTGCTTGAGGACAAGCAAAGCTTAGTCGTAGGGGAATTTGATGTGACTATATTTGGTGCATTTTAAGCCTTTGATTAGCCTAAGAATCTCCCATGTTTGATCCTATTTTGCCATGATTTATATGTTTTTATGGAAGTTTTATGCTAAGTGCTCTTTTGATGTCCAAGTGCCACTTTGAGGCCAATTCCGTATCTATTGGAGTTGTTTTCTTTGCATTTTCAGGTTTTGGCATTGAAGTACTGGTGACAAGGAGCACGTAGGATCAAACGGAGGTCAATCGGAGCTAGGACGGAGGAGTTATGACCGATGCAAGTTTGGGAAAAATGCACCTTATAGCTGAAGAAGTTTTCGGCCGAAAACTCTAAGTTCTCGGACCGAAAACCTTAAGCAGAAGGCGAAGGCTTGGTTTATGAAGACATTTTCGGTGAAAACAGCTCAGAGTTTTCGCCAAAAATATTAGAAGAAATGCCCAGCCGTTTTCAAAGACATTTTCGGCGAAAATGTTACACAATTTTCGCCGAAAATGCCAGGCAATTCCAGCACAGTATATAAAGAAGAAGGAGGCGAAAATAGAGGAGGCAATTCATAATTTCAGATTTCACACTTCATCAAAACCCTTTTCTCTCAACTTCTCAAATACTTTTCTCCTCATCTCCAATCCACAACCCTAGAGCAAGGTGCAAATCAAAGTAGAGGAGCTTCGATTGAAGTCCACAACCTTGGAAGAGGAGCTTGCAAGAGGAGGATTGCCATGGTGTTCTTGGTGATCATCTTTCTTTCTCTTTCCTTCATTTCCTTGGCCATGTGTGGCTGATTTCTTAGGTTTCCTTGGATTGATAGATTAGTTGTGCTAGGATAGAGGTTGATTGTACAAATATGCCATGATTGATCTTGGATTGTAAGAAGATGGTCTCTAGACTTGTTGTTAATTCCAAATTGTGTTATGGCTTGATTTGGTCTATCATTTGTGATTTAATGCATGAGAGTGCTTAGATTACATGGATTGTAGGTCTAGGGATTGAAGAGAGTGTGTTCTAAGAGATTAGATCATCTCAATTCAACCATAGTTGCATGATTTCTCACTTGTGCATTTTATCGAACACTTGGCGTGCATTAGGTTTTTCATTCAATTGAACTTTGATTAGTCTTTGGATGATTCTCTTAGTGTTAGGACATTGACATGAGAGTGTGGTGTCTAGCCTAATGGTCATAGAGTCATAGGAGAGGGTTTTGTAGCTTGGCATTTCATCAAACACCTTTAATGCATCCTTAGTCACTTAGCTTGAGAGCGAGAGCCTAGGTTGAGTGGTTCTAGGATAGGGATTTAGTGCGACGAGAGTGCATTGAGTCTATAAAGGGATTTGCGTGGTCATTCGATTGCATCCTCGATCATGTTTGGCTTGTTTGCGCATTTACTCCTCTTGAGCATGATGAAGCTATCTTTCCAAGTTAACCTCCTTTATCTTTGTTTTGCACCATTTTTGTTTGTTTGTTTAGTTTTCTTTATGTTTGCATTTGTTCCTATTCCAAACCAAAACTCTTTTTAAAAGAATAGACCGTCCATGAACCGTGTGAGTATTAGCTATTGAGAGAGCCCTCGTGGAATACGACCTTGTTGTTGTGAGTTAAATCTCGCGCATCACAACTAAATTTTTTAATTTAGGTAGACCAACCCATTGGTCAATCACAAACCTTTTGTGACTCTTGGTTGATTATGTGACAATCACAAAATCGACTATACTTCGAACCAAAACTTTGTCTTTTGTATTCGTTGAGTACGACCAAAAACGAACTTTGGACCCCTTGCTATCCAGTGCAATAATAGGTCCATAGTCTACTTTGGCATAAAAGGCCTAGTTCTTGTAAAGGCATCACAGGTCTCGTTATGGTAAAGCATTGCCTCAATTCTACTTTGGGGACATTTTAGGTGATGTGTTTTTATCTACGTTATCTAGTGAGCTAATCGCGCAAGAGACATACACAACAACCTAAAATATGGTTCTAAGCATTCAGACAATAAACGCTTGTAGGTGATCGAATCTTGGCCCCCTTTAATCTTGGAAAAAATGCTTCATGTTCATCATCGAAGGATCTCCTATCCTTGAGTCTTTGACTAGCGTCTATCCCTCCTTTGTTGTAATTACATAGCTTTGTAAACTAATTACAAGATTCCTAATCTATCTTATTAATTTACAAATAACAAAATAAACGGTAAGCAGACCGTATTTTCCAAAATAAAATAATAATAAATTAAATTGGGGTGGGGCCTTTTATCCGATCACCAAGAACATGCACGCTTTGCCACAAAACGCACAATATACACCATAAACACATGTATATAACATCCATTCATTCACTACCGCATGAGTGAATGACCTTAAATCTAGCATGCTTGATAGATTTAACCCTAATTAACCAATTTTAATTAAGGTGATAATTAATTATGAATAAAACAATTTTATTCTAATTAAACCCTAATAATAAACTCCTTTATTATAATTGCTTCAACAATAAAATTCATTCAATTATAGGAATTATCGTTAATATTTAAAAATGTCGTGGATATAGATTTCAAAACATGCCCAAATTCCAACAATTAAAACTCCCACTCAATTTAATAACTCATTATTAAAATTAGATAGGAAATTAATTATGAATTTAAAACTTTTCAATACTTAATCAAACCTATGATTAAAATTGAAAAAACTGCCCATAAATCGAATCGAATTAAATCTGTCCCAAACAGTAAAAAAAAAGTTTTTAATTCCAAATCAAAACCGGTAGGACCAAAATGGGTGAACCAGATGGTTCAACCCGGTCCGGCCCGAGCCAAACGGGCCGACCAGGGGCTGCATTATGGGCCAAGAGAAAGGGCTGTCAACAGCCAAAAAAATTAAAAAAAAATATATAAATGAACCAGCAGCTGCCCACCGTACGCGTCAGAGTCGACCCGCCAGTCGACGGTCGTCGGCCACCATGACGGAGCAGTAAAAATATATATATATATATATATATATTAATTCAGTTTTAATATCATTTAAACTCTCAAAATTATCCATGAACACTTTTGAAAACGATTTTCAACGAAAATACTAACACGACATAATCCCAACTTTTAATTGAATAATTTTATTAAGAACGCAATTCGTTTTGTTATAAAAAATATGCAAAACGAGGGGCTCTGATACCACTGTAGGAAATCGTTAGATGCAAAACTAGAAATGTAGCGGAAATACGAATCAACATCTAACATCCTAGAAAAGCTCAATATGCATATTAATCAATAACAAGGGATATCACGACAAACCTCTTGAAGCGTGATATTAGCTCGAAAACCAATACCTCCCGTAGCCTTTAGATCGATCCAGAGAGCTTCAAGTGTAGCTTCTCTACTTAGTCCACGCTATCTGGGATCCGGATCTTCCTCGCCAAAGCCTGCTAGAACTTTTGGTCGAATTAGAATTGAAACGTTCGCCAGTCTTAAATCTAAGGGTAAGGAGTTATGGTGGTGTCTATAGAAACCGATTGAATTAGAATTGAAAAACCGCTGGTCTTGTGATTGATGCTGCCTTAGTGATCCAAGGGGGATTCAAACCTAAGCTTGTTTGTCGTCTGTCTAAACCAACCAATCATTCTGTCTTTTAATTTCGTTTTAATTTTCCTGCATCTTAGTCTAGAAGTCGTGGAAGTCACACCACGCACAATGTGTTTAAACTTGAATAAATTGCCTTCATATTTGAGTAGTCGATTAGAAGAAACCCTGTGGAATACGATCTGCTTAGCTTTTCTAGCTTGGTAGTTTATTTGATATCGCTATAAACTGCTTCATCAGTTTAACCAAAAAAAAATATAAACTGCTTCATCAGTAGCACTCATATCGGTTCGACCACGGGTAAACCCGGGTCGGTTTGGGACGGGTGTTACATTTAGTATCACTTTTTTTGGTAGAAGGATGTAGAGCGTCTTATTGATTAATCAAAACGTGGCAAGGTTCCAAAATTCCTAGATAATTATGTGTAGAAAGTAAGCAAGATAACAATCAGAAAAGAGAAACAAGTGAAAGCCAAATAAATGGAAAGGCGTGTACTCTGGACGGAAGGTAATCAACCACCTTGTTTCCTTCACAGAAGACATGGCGGGTGACGACGAACAAGTCCCGAGCTTGGAGCTCACGAAACCTCAGCACTTCGGAGGCATGCTGATGTAACGGTTCCCCGGCTGCCACCAATAGTTCTAGTCAGACTAGCGAAGAACGCCTTCCACCGCCGCACTCTTAGACAGATCCACCGATCCATCTGTATTGATTGTAACTCGATCAGATGACCCTGGTTCCCAAGCAATTCGAGTTTGGAAGTCAAGAGCTCTAAAGTCACTAGCAAAAGCATTCTCCACCACATCATTCCACGCCAACACTCTTCGGGCCAGCCCCCTCGCATCCATCCAAACATTATTAAACAATGCATCATTTCTCGACTTCCACAGATACCAAAGAGAGATACCAAACAAGAGCGACATATCCCCTGAAAGGAGTTGATTAAACCAGTCCAGCCCAAAACCTGACCAAATTGGAGAAACACGTTGAAAGCCTAGGTGACTTCAAAACTCAGCAGCAATATGGCAATCGCAAAACAAATGAAAGGCTGTTTCGCTATCGTGATTGCACCGAATCCACCCTCCATCGGTTGTCATATGTCTTTTAAACCTTTCTGTGTTGGTGAGGAGGCGCCCGTGAGCATTAAGCGAAAGAAACATCTTCACTCGATTAGGCCCCTTTCAGTTCCACACCACCTTCCACACATTTATGTCAATGGTGTCGTCATTTTTTATTACCAACAACTACGCATACTTAAAGGATAAGTCATGTTTTGGCTACCACCCCAGACACATACATCATCCCCATGGATATCTCAAGGAATCTGACATCCCAATTACTTCTTCAACCACCTTCGAGGGGAACAACTGATTAAGTTTGTCCATGTCCCAACTCCCCTCAGCTGTAACAAACTCTACAACCACCTCAGCCTCATTAAAGCTAGGGTTTGTAAGATCCGTGATGAACCCATCGTTGTGCTGGTTCAAACAAATAACTAACAAAGCTAACAAAAGCTAAGGTAGATCGTATTCCACTGGCCTTCTAATAATCGACTACTAAATAAGCTGGCAAATTACTCATATTTAAACACTCCGTGCGTGGTGTGAGTTCCACGACTTCTAATTCTAAGAAATGCAGAGAAATTAAAAATTGAAACTAAAAGCAGATTGGAAATTAGGGTTGAAAACAGAGATAACAGACGAACTTAGACTTCGAATCCCCCTTCGTTCACCAGAGCATAGGCAATCAACAGATCAGCGGATTTCAATTCTCATTCAATCAATTCTAAGACACCACCATAACTCCTAACCCTTAGGTTTAAGACCGGCGAACGTTCGCTCTATCCGTTCTAGCTACCAAGATTAATTAGCCTCCTGGGTACGGTCGCCTCTCGCAACGACTTAACTTAACTGGTGGAATTACAAACGATTTATGAGTTACTCTTGCAGTGGATTAACCCTAATCGGTTCCTACGAAAGGCACACTCCAATTATAAGGTTAATTGTTCAATTTGATGTTTTAAAGTAAGGCGAGCATTCGCTTCTATCCTTAGCTTAACAAGAATCTAATCTAGGTGATCAATCCAGACAAGAAACATGAACAGTGAAGAACAAATCAAACATGAAAGAGAAACTAATTGAATTTCAAATCTAATCACCGCCGATCCGTGACCGCTTTAAAGCCCTGGGTCACTTAGGGTTCATCTAGTCTAAGCTCTAAGAGTTTAGCTACTTATGTTCATCACAAAAAAATCAAAGACAAAGATAGAGTTCATCATACAAAGGAAGAACAGAAAAGTATATGAAAAACCTAATTAAGACGACTCCGGCAGAACTTCGATCTTCCGGTAGGCTGCAATCCTAGCTCTGAGTCTTCGAGATGGAAGGGATGGCGTCACGATCTCCTTCCGGCTCTTCGAACTCTAAACTCTCCTTCAGAACTCTTGAGAATCCTTGAAGTATTTGGTATTAGTTGGAAATTATGATTATGAAAAAGTATATCCTGATTTGGGCCGCCGGTTAAGTATTTATACTTAACCCTAATACCGCCGGATTTTAACTCAGATTTTCGGCAAAAATATGAAGGAATTTTTGCCGAAAATTCCTTTACAAAATGGGTTGTCCGCCGGCTGAATTCTCCTGTGTTTTTCGGACCGATGGTTCTCGGCGAAAACTTCATATTTTCGCTGAAAACTTCTTTGGTTGAGCTCTAGTGGATTTGTTCATGTATTTTCGCTGAAAACCCTAGGTGTTTTCGCCGAAAATTACTTTGTAAAATGGGGCAGGATTTGGTTTGATTTGGTTGGCTCCTTGGATCGATTACGATGCGATTCCTCGATGTTCCAACGCCTTAGACACGTCCTTGGCTACTTATTTGACGACAAAAACCTGTGCTAACATAGAAACACTAGAAAACCATCAAATAAACCCGAAACGGGCCAAGGTAACACAAATGGCACGAGATAGGGCAATTGATTGAATATTCGTTATTCTACCCTAAAAACCATGTCTTAAGCAAGGAAATGTCGCTTAAATGAGGCTGATGATCACGTCAAATTGAGTGTCATCAAAATACCCCTGACACGAATTTTGGCTGATTAGCCATGACTTAGAGGGTCGATAGATAGTGTTTAGAGAGTTCGAAGATCTGTGGAGAGATCGTGACGCCATCCTTCCACCTCAGAGAGCTCGGAGCTTAAAGTTGAAGATCCAGGAGATCGAAGCTTCGCCGGAGTCGTCAAAATTAGGTTTTTCAGTTCTTATCTGTTCTTCCTCTGTATGATGATCTTCTTTGTTGCCTTTGATTCTTCTGTTATCGTTATGAGTAGCTGAACTTGTAGAGCTTAGATTAGATGAACCCTAAGTGACCCAGGGCTTTAAAGCGGTCACGGATTAGCGGTAATTAGATTCGAAGTTCAATCAGTTTCTCTTTCATGTTTGATTTGTTCTTCGTTGTTTATGTTTCTTGTCTGGATTGATCACCTAGATTAGATTCTTGTTAAGCTAAGGATAGAAGCGAACGCTCGCCTTACTTTAAAACATCAAATTGAACAAGTAACCTTATGATTGGAGCGTGCCTTTCGTAGGAACCGATTAAGGTTAATCCACTGCAAGAGTAACTCATAAATCACTAGTAATTGCACCAGTTAAGTTAAGTCGTTGCAAGAGGCGACCGTACCCGGGCAGCTAATTAATCTTCGTTGCTTGAACGGATAGAGCAAACGTTCGCCGGTCTTAAACCTAAGGGTCAGGAGTTATGGTGGTGTATAGAAACCGATTGAATTAGAATTGAAAACCGCTGATCTGCTGATTGCTGTTGCCTTGGTGATCTAAGGGGGATTCGAAGTCTAAGCTCGTCTATCTTCCTGTTAGTCAACCTTTTTACTTTTCCTGCTTTTAATTCCCTTGTTTGTTAGATTAGAAGTCGTGGAACTCACACCACGCACAACTTGTTCAAACTTGAGTAACTTGCCAACATATTTGAGTAGACAAGAAGAAGAGACCTCGAGTAGAATACGATCTAGTCCACCTTGGTAGATTAGTTATTTGATACCGCTAAAACTGCAACATCAGTTAGGATTATATTTCATTCCGTCTTTAAGGCGGAATGTTATCATTTCTTTACCAACCCTCAAAGTTAAAGAACCATTTGGAACGTTAATTTGCATTCCAGTAGTAGCCATGAAAGGTCGTCCTATGAGAATGGTAGAATCATCCTTACTAGTATCAATGATAACAAAGTCAACTAAGAACATGAAAGGACCACATTTAGTAACAACGTCTTTTATCTCTCCCTAGGGGTTTTAAGTGATCTATCAGCAAAGACAAGTTGCATGCTAGGCGGTTCAAGTTCTCCTAGGTTCAATTTTTAATACAGACTCATAGGCATAACAATAACAGACGCGCCAAGATCAACCAAACAACGTTCTATCTCAACATCATTAATGACAATAGGTAGAGTGAAAGAACCAGGATCAGAACACTTAGCTGGATATGGAGAGGAGGGTTTCGTGCTACGAGCATCAGGATATCCTTCTTTATTCCCCTTCATGCCAGTCTCGATCATCGCATTTGGTAGCAATGCTCTTGGAAATGGAGGCTTCACATAGTACGGTGCAAGAGGAGGATTATCCTCCTTAGGCTCCACTTTTAGTGCTTCCTTCTTCTTTGGAGTTTCACTGATCCTGCGTAAAACAGAAGAAGCGTCAACAGATAAGCTTGTAAACTTTTGAACGGTTACCATCTTGGCTTGCTCTTTTCTCGGATTCGGCTCTATCTGGCTCGAGAGTTGGCCAAATGGACGACCAGATGCTAGCATGCTCGAGATGTGGTTGACAGCTTGCTCAATTCTTTGACCGGATGCGATCTGTTCTTGATTAGGAAAAGCTTGAGCTTTGAACTGACTGTCATGATCATCGAGTCTGGTGATGATTTGACTAAGCTTCTTGTCCAAGTCGCTGATGTTGTTCTCCTTCTGGTGCTGCTGACCCGTATAGGTGTTATTCAAATATTGATTCTGGCGATTGCCAGGAGCAGTTCCATAGTTACACGGATTACGATGTGGCGGCTGATAGACACCTGCTGGTGGATGATTAGGCTTCTGATCCTGAGCTGGACCAGCTGGGCGATTATTCTGGTTCTGGTTATGGTTGGCGCCATTATTGTAGGGAGGTCTGTCTTGATAGTTCCCTTGCTGCCTAAAGTTGCGGTAGCCAGCATAACCATTTTGATTGTTAACGAAGCCTTGTTGAACGAAATTTACCTCTTTGGAGGACTAGACTTTCGTCTTACCAAAATTCTGGCAACGGCCTCCATTATGCGTACAAGCTCCACACCATTCGCAATCAGCAACATAGACAGAAGTTGCCGGCGGTTTGATTGGTGTAGAAGACTTCTTCAGATGCTTCTCTACTTCGGCCTTGATAGTAGCTTCGAGATCGAGCTTGCTCCTTGATCCTTCAGATTGTCATTCCCAGTTCCTCGACTTGGAAGCACAGTTCGCGAAATGAAGAAGAGCAGCTTCAGGTGTAAGCGTAGAGCAATCCCCTTCAGCTAGGGAGTTGACCCACTTGGCAGATTCTTCTCGAAGACCTCGAGCAAAGATTTCAGCTAACTGCCTCTGCTCAAATCCGTGATGAGGACAGTTGTAGAGAAGCTCTTGGAATCGATTCCAAGTATCGTACAAGCTTTCTCCTTCTTTTTGGGAGAATCTGGCGATGCTGTCTTTGATGGCTGTTGTTCTGGCAGGAGGGAAGTATTCTTCAACGAAGTCCTGAGCCAGAGTATCCCAATCAGTGTAATATCCAGGTAGTTTGCCAGTAAGCCACCTCTTGGCTGTGCCTTTCAGAGAGAACGGGAAAGCTCTCAAGCAAAGAGTGTTCTTATCGAGATTTCCGTTCTTGAAAGTGCTGCAGAGATCAAGGAAATCCGCCAGATGTGTGCACAGATTGTCTAATGGCCTGCCTTCAAACTGTAGATCCCTAGAGATCATAGTCAAGAATGGAATCTTGATCTCATAGTCAGGATCTCCTTCAACGCGCAGCACGGCAATGGCAGATCGAACGCTAGTCCGCGCTTGGCTTGTTGTAGTCAGCTAGACTCTTCTGTGCAGGTGGGGGTGGTGGATTTCCGCCTGGTGGTGGTGGTGGTGGTAACTGATGAGTCATGGTAGGAGATGGAGGAGGTGAAAGTGACTCGGTGTATGAAATGGATGAAGATGACGGTATAGGTGAAGATGAGGAAACCTCCTTCAGTTCCTCAATCTTAATCGGAGTGACGGATGGAGGTGGATTTGGTTCTGCTTCTCCTTGGAATCTGTGATTGTCGAGGTGGAGCAAAACTACCTGGTCACTCTATACTCTTAGCCTTGTCAGTTTGAGAGAGAGTCCAAGGGCGGCGATGCTTACACCTGTGAGCAACCTACAAATAACAAAAACAAACAAAACCAGTGTAAAATCGAAGTGGGTGGAAAAGTGAAAGATGGAAAGTAGAAGAATAAATTGCCAGTTCTTCTTTCAAACAATCAAAAGAAGTCCCCGACAACGGCGCAAATTTGATGAACCCGTCGTTGTGCTGGTTCAAACAAATAACTAACAAAGCTAACAAAAGCTAGGGTAGATCGTATTCCACATGCCTTCTAATAATCGACTACTCAAATAAGCTGACAAATTACTCAGATTTAAACAACTTCGTGCGTGGTGTGAGTTCCACGACTTCTAATTCTAAGAAATGCAGAGAAATTAAAAATTGAAACTAAAAGCAGATTGGAAATTAGGGTTGAAAACAGAGATGACAAACGAACTTAGACTTTGAATCCCCCTCCGTTCACCAGAGCATAGGCAATCAACAGATCACGGATTTCAATTCTCATTCAATCAATTCTAAGACACCACCATAACTCCTAACCCTTAGGTTTAAGACCGACGAACGTTCGCTCTATCTGTTCTAGCTACCAAGATTAATTAGTCGCCCGGGTACGGTCCCCTCTCGCAACGACTTAACTTAACTGGTGGAATTACTAACGATTTATGAGTTACTCTTGCAGTGGATTGACCCTAATCGGTTCCTACGAAAGGCACACTCCAATTATAAGGTTAATTGTTCAATTTGATGTTTTAGAGTAAGGCGAGCGTTCGCTTCTATCCTTAGCTTAACAAGAATCTAATCTAGGTGATCAATCCAGACAAGAAACATGAACAGTGAAGAACAAATCAAACATGAAAGAGAAACTGATTGAATTTTGAATCTAATCACCGCCGATCCGTGACCGCTTTAAAGCCCTGGGTCACTAGGGTTTATCTAGTCTAAACTCTAAGAGTTTAGCTACTCATGTCATCACAAAAGAATCAAAGACAAAGATAGAGTTCATCATACAAAGGAAGAACAGAAAAGTATCTGAAAAACCTAATTAAGACGACTCCGGCAGAACTTCGATCTTCGGGTAGACTGCAATCCTAGCTCCGAGTCTTCGAGATGGAAGGGATGGGCGTCACGATCTCTTTCCGGCTCTTCGAACTCTAAACTCTCCTTCAGAACTCTTGAGAATCCTTGAAGTATTTGGTATTAGTTGGAAATTATGATTATGAAAAAGTATCCTGATTGGGTCGCCGGTTAAGTATTTATACTTAACCCTAATACCGTCAGATTTTAACTGAGATTTTCGGTGAAAATATGAAGGAATTTACGCCGAAAATTCCTTTACAAAATGGGTTTTCCGTCGGCTGAATTCTCCTGTGTTTTTTGGACCAATGGTTCTCGGCAAAAACTTCATATTTTCGCCGAAAACTTCTTTGGTTGAGCTCCAGTGGATTTGTTCATGTATTTTCGCCGAAAACCCTAGGTGTTTTCGCCGAAAATTCCTTTGTAAAATGGGGCAGGATTTGGTTTGATTTGGTTGGCTCCTTGGATCGATTCCAGTGCGATTCCTCGATGTTCCAACGCCTTAGACACGTCCTTGGCTACTTATTTGACGGCAAAAACCTGTGCTAACATAGAAACACTAGAAAACCAACAAATAGACCCGAAACGGGCCAAGGTAACACAAATGGCACGAGATAGGGCAATTGATTGAATATTCATTATTCTACCCTAAAAACCATGTCTTAGGCAAGGAAATGTCGCTTAAATGAGGCTGATAATCACGTCAAATCGAGTGTCATCAATCCGCTAGAATCAAGCCACCTCACCATCTCAGCCACCTTAGCCTCGTTCTTTGAGTCGGCCAGAATCAAGCCACCTCACCATCCAGAAAGGAGTAGACTTCCCATCTCGAATACCAGCCCTAGCCTCCAACAACATCGTTGGCCACGCCAGATAGCCGATTGAGAAGCACGATGAGCTGGGACTATCACCTCCCCAACTTCTTAAATTATTTGGCTTCGAGTACCTGCACCCACAGCAAGTCTGGTTTCTGAAAGAAGATAAATGCTAGCTTTATTAAATAGGCTTGATTAAGATAGCTGGCCAACCGAAGACCAAGGCCCCATTTCTTTGGCGGACAAATCTGATCCCACGAAACCAGGTGAATCTTCCTCCTCTCGTCACTAGAACCCCACATGAAATTGTGAATCATCTTATCAATTTCCTTGCAAGTATCAGTTGGAAGAACAGAGGTTTGCATAGCATAAGAACACCGACTAAGCTTAGGTAAGTTTGCCAGCAAGGCTTAACGATTTCCCTTTCCAACTTGCAAGTTTCAAATCCATACGGGAAAGAATATCTGGGTAAGTAGTCTTCGAGGTTCATCCATGGATTAACCCCAATTGGTTCCTACAAAGGCACACTCCAATGATTAGGTTAATTGTTCGATTTGATGTTTTAAAGTAAGGCGAGCGTTCGCTTCTATCCTTAGCTTAACAAGAATCTAATCTAGGTGATCAATCCAGACAAGAAACATGAACAATGAAGAACAAAACAAACATGAAAGAGAAACTGATTGAACTTTGAATCTAATCACCGCCGATCTGTGACCGCTTTAAAGCCCTGGGTCACTTAGGGTTCATCTAGTCTAAGCTCTAAGAGTTTAGCTACTCATGTTTTTCACAACAGAATCAAAGACAAAGAAAGAGTTCATCTTGACAGAGGAAGAACAGAAAAGGATCTGAAAAACCTAATTAAGACGACTCCGGCAAAACTTCGATCTTCCGATAAACTGCAATCCTAGCTCCGAGTCTTCAAGATGGAAGGGATGGCGTCCACGATCTCTTCTTGTCTCTTCGAACTCTAAACTCTCCTTCAGAACTCTTCAGAGATTCTCATAATTATGTGAATTATGAGGTATTATCAGATATATCCTCTTTTGGGGCCGCCGGTTAAGTATTTATACTTAACCCTAATACCGCCGGATTTTAACTGAGATTTTCGCCGAAAATTTTGAAGGGATTGTCGTCGAAAATCCTAGTGCAAAAGGGGATGACCGCCGGCTGGATTCTTCTGTGGTTTTCGGACCGATGGGTTCTCGGCGAAAACTTGATGTTTTCGCCCAAAACTTCCCTTGGCTGACATCAATCGATTTGTGCATGTATTTTCGCCAAAAATGTGAAGGTACTTTCGGCGAAATCTTCAGTGTAAAATGGGGCAGGAATTGGTTCGACTTGATTGGCTCCTTGGATCGATTCCAGTGCGATTCCTCGAGGTTCTAACGCCTTAGACACGTCCTTGGCTACTTTATTTGATGGCAAAAACCTGTGCTAACATAGAAACACTAGAAAATCATCAATAGACTCGAAACGGACCAAAGTAACACAAATTGCACGAGATAGAGTAATTGATTGAATATTCATTATTCTACCCTAAAAACCATGTCTTAAACAAGGAAATGTCGCTTAAATGAGGCTGATAATCACGTCAATTCGAGTGTCATCAAAATACCCCACACTTAAGCTTTTGCTTGTCCTCAAGTAAACTGAATAGAAACGCTCATGTTCACAATTGATAAGATCGATTAAGTTGGAGCTCAATCAAACACAATGAATTATTAAACAGATAATTCCTAGAACAAGAAACCTAACCTGCATACAGATCAGCGAAACAACCTAGGTCCACTAATAAACTGCACACGACAAGTAATCGTAACCAATTATGCACGAATTTGACCTGACCGACCAGACTCCTTACACAGGGAAAATATAGTACAATAGGGGACTCTCACTCTCTGTGTTTAAGACGGTTTATGCTCTCAACCATTTTTTGTTACTGAATTCTGTCATAAGTTTGCATTTTGACCACATCTCCACCACTGTGACAACACGAGTAACCAGTCAAGAAGGACTTCCCTGCTAGGACTGTAACGAATTCTACACTACAAGGGTTTATAATGAGATGGATGATGGATCAAGAAGGACTTCCCACTCAAAAAGAATTGAAATTGCAAGTTACCGTGCAATGGATCAAAAGCTCACAGTTGGTTTGCTAGTCAGATTCGGTCATTTTCATGCAATCAAGGCTACAAACTACAAGTGTGATTTTAAAAATTCTGTTCTGACCAGGCAATTTAGCATCAAAGTAAGCACGTTGGTTCAAAAGTTCTAGGTTAAGCAGTCTAAGCATCATTATGAAGGATTGAACAACAACTTAACATCAAAAATCAAGAACTGAGCCATTCTAATGCTAGAGAGACTGGCAAGGAATCACGAGGCACACAAAAACACAAATCAAGGGCAATCAAGTTCATGCAAGGTTCTCTAGCATTCTACCCCCAACTTAAATCGGACTGTGTCCTCACAGGACTTGTTCTAGAGTTCAGAGTGAAGTAGAAGAACCTGGACCGAGATGGTTGGTGTAGGGGATGAGCACGGATCCTCGGAGCGGAAGGAATCTACCCAAGCGAAGCAAAGGGAATCTACCTACTGCCTGCAAAACAAAAAGAAATGAAACATAAAAAGGAAACCGGGACAAGTGTCCCGGATCCACACCACAGAAAAAAGTTGGATCGAAATCCGAAAAAAAGAAATAAAAAGAAGTGATAAGGAAAAGGATGCAACCTTATCACTGTTGGTCAGGTGCATCGGGAGGTGGGAAGAGGAGGAAGTCGCCGAGCTGACGTTGCCATGCCAGCTGTGCCTCATACCGCTCATTGGAGCGGCGCATATGTTGCTGCAGAATAGTCCATCTCGCCTCTTTGAGTGGAGTTGTCGGTGATCGCGCCACTCCTGCAGATGCTCGTACAGCTCTCCAACATCCGCGGGGTGCGGTTCGGGTGCTGCTGGTGAGGCGCCTGGTATGGCTCTGGAATGGGCGGTGGCGATTGGTGTGCATACCCTGCCTGATGGTGTGGCGAGGGTGTAGGATCACGAAATTCTGGCTCATACTGAGGCTGAGGCTCCTCAGAATCATCTTTTTCCTCCGACGCATCCTTGTCTTGGAGAGGAGGATCTGCTGCTACCTGGGGACATGAGGTCCAGCTTGAGGTCGTACTCGACCGCCAAATCACCTCCGATAGTGCGTACTCTGCGGCGTGGGATGTTCGGCGCCATATTCTTGGCTGAGCCCGAAGGAGATGATGAGTCGGCCTACAAAGTTGCCTCCCAGGAGTGAGCGAGGTGGCCTCGACCTCTGAGTCTTCTGCGGAGTAGTCGGACAAGCACCCATCCGAGATGAAGAGGATAACTCTCCCGGATGGCGCAATGAAGAAGAAGCTCCTCTCGGCTGATATGGTGGCGGTCCTTCTCTGGAGCATACAAAAGAGAACGACGCCAAACCATGTGAATGAATTTATAGAGAGGGTGAGAGAGAGACTTAACTGAATTATGCTTCGTGAGACCGATCGTCGGGCCACTCCAGTCATGTTGCTCCAAAGTGCATGGTACTCCTCTTCGTCATCATCGTCGGTCTCCCAGCCGAGGTGATGACCCTCGTAGTGCTCGTGGGGAATCCCGAGATAGCTGCAAACTCATCATATGTGAGTTTCCTGTGCACCCCGCCCAGATAGAAGGTGACGACCTTCTTGTGCTGCCTCCTCTTGTGCTCGTCCAGATCGAACGTCGCCCCCAACACTCCTGAAGGGCGACGTCTGGGAAGTCGGCGGCAAGCGTGGTCACTCCAGGAGTCCAGCAGCGTCAGTGCATCGAGCACGTTCCGGTGCCAGTCCTCATCGTGATCGAAGAGGGACTCCATGGAAAGAGGGCGAACACCAGCTCCAGGGATCTTCCGAGCCGCTGGTAGCACTCGAAGTAGTACGGGGGTAGGCGAGCAACGGGGTGGTGGTACCCAACACGGCCAGGAAAGCTGGGGAGGGCCATGGACGGTTTGGTGTGACGGGAGCGGGAACTCTGGAGCTGGAGTGCGGTGTCAAGTCTCTGCTTGGTCCTGCGCTCATGAGTTACTTCCTAAGCAAGAAAACAAACCATATTAGTCAAACTAAAACCCTTACCCCAAACTTTGTAGAAAAACTCAAATTTTACAAAGAATTGAGGAAAACCGAGTGGGGGTAAGCAAAGCAATTAACCGGTAATCACAAACAACTAAAATACATGCTTAAACATTCAGAAGTCAAACCGACATTCAAAAAATCAACATAATAAACATTGAAACCCCAAACATGGCAATTTTTAGCACAAAGGCGGAAAATGATGGTAACACATGATCACAGATGGCAAACACAATAAATATGAACGTGAATGAGCACATAAGGCAGCCAAAGGATCATAGATAAGTCAAAGTCAAACCGACATTTCTCAAAAAGTCAATACCCACAAAGAATAGGTCTTACGCATAGCAACACATTTATCAAATGATAGGAAATTAAGCACAATACTCCCTAACATGCTAGATCAGTCCAAACCATTCAGCTAACCTAGTTCACACGAAATCAGTCGGCACGCAAATCGGGCAAACCCCCAAAAAA
>CM068300.1:32433051-32590904 GCA_034768395.1 Linum lewisii | reverse complement strand
ACCTGAGCCGAGGCATGAGAAGACTTGGGTTCTTAGCCCCGAAGCAGACATTTGGGGCTGACCACGGAGAGCTACACCCAAAAGCACCTGAGGCCCCCTAAGGGCTTAGGAAAGAACCCAAGCAGAAAAAAGGGGAAGAACTAAAAAAAACAGGCCCATCCCAAGCCTTAAACCGGCAGCCGGGCCGATCCGAGGGGTCCTAAGCAGTCGGCCAAGAAGCCCGGTCACTGAACTAGCCCGAAGCCCGAAGCCCGTGACCGCCACCCGAAGCAAGCCCGCCGCCCGGCCACTCAAGCCCACCGGGCCGCCACATGCGCCCAACCGGCCCGAGCAGCCGTACGCGCCAGATTAGGGTTTTTGACCTAATTTAGGTCTTTTATTCTGCTTTAAAGACTACAACTATTATTTTATGTTTATTCCTTTTTAGTAGGATTATTTAGGGGTTTTATGAGACTATTTAGGAATAGGACTCTTTATTTTATTATTATTTAGAAGTAGTGTTTAGGGAGGAGAGCTTGTTCCCTCACCTATATAACGAGGCCGCCGGCCACCCTTGTTCTTCAGACTTTTAGGAAATAAACCCCCTTTGAAAGAACTTTGTTCTGAAACCCTTATTGTATCTGCATGTTGCGATACTGAAGGATCGACTTATCATCAAGAGCATCCATCTCTTGGTGTGGCGTCTTCGACTGGACACTTCTGGTTCCCGGCTGTTATATAGCCGACGGGTCAAAGTACTTATCCGCCCCCGGTTCCCGACGGTTTTACCTCGTTGCACGTTCCAACTTGCGGTGTTTAAGGGTCGTCTGCCCACGGTTGCAGCGGTTCACATCAGTTGGTATCAGAGCACGGTTCAAACACAAGGACCACATCTATCCCAGTCTCCAGGTTCACCTGGATTCATATCCTTTTATTGCTTTCTTAGAAAATTGATTCGAAAATTCCCTTCTATTTCAATTTTAGTTTCGAGTTAAGAAAAAGAAAAGAAAGCAAGGCCACCTTGCCACGTTATTTCCTTTCGTTGTAAGTTTATTTCTAAGAAGAGGGGATAGAAAATTGCTTCTGTTTGCTAGTACTAACCATGGCAGACGAGAGGTTAGCCAAAATAGAAGACACCCTTCAGAGTCTTGAAGTTACCCTGGCCCACATACACGGAGCCCTAACCCAGCTTGGAAGAGAACGAGGCCGAACACGATGTACAAGCTCAAGCCACTTTCACCAACGTAGATCATCAAAGATCAAGGAAAGTTAGACGGGAGAAAAAAGAGAGGGAGCTCAAGAAAAGAGAGTCGAGAGAAGAAAAGAGTGAACCCTTGAGTGCAAAAACAGAATTAAAACACCCAAGAGGTCAAAGAGCTCAAAAGAGTGAGGTTGGGAGGAGAGAAAACATGTTAGTCACACGTAGTGAGATCAAACAAACCCTAGCTTCTATGAAATCCCTTGTGGTTATTCTCTACAAGGAATGTTTGATTTCTAACCCTAACACTTCTCTACCTAGTGTTGTTGTTTCACTCTTGCAGGAATTCGATGATGTCTTCATGGAAGAAATTCCAAGTGGACTGCCACCAAGTATAGGGATTGAACATCAAATCAACTTGGTTCCTCCATCATCCTTGCCAAACAAGGCTGTCTACAGGACGAACCTTAAGAAACCAATGAGATTCACAAGCAAGTGGAGGGCTGATGGAAAAGGGATACGTAAGGGGAGCTTGAGCCCTTGTGTTGTACCAATAATCCTTGTACCAAAGAAGGAAGGAACTTGGACGGTGTGTGTCGACTGTCGTGCCATAAACAACATAACTGTTAAGTATCGACACCCTATTCCTAGATTAGATGATACGCTTGATGAGTTGCATGGATCTACTATCTTTTCTAAATTTGATCTTAAGTCAGGCTATCACCAAATCTGAATGAAGGAAGGTGATGAATGGAAAACTGCCTTTAAAGCTAAGCTAGGTTTGTATGAATGGATGGTTATGCCTTTTGGTTTAACTAATGCACCTAGTACCTTCATGAGGCTAATAAATCAGGTTCTTAGATCTTTCATTGGAAAATTTGTTGTTGTTTACTTTGATGACATCCTGATTTATTTGAAAAACCTAGATGTAGGTCACCTAAAATCTATCTTAAAAACCCTAAGGAAAGAACAGTTATATGCTAACATGGCCAAGTGCACCTTTTACACCGATCACCTTGTTTTTCTTAGCTTTGTTGTTAGTTCATTAGGTATAAGGGTTGATGGAGACAAGATCGAAGCAATCAAGTTCTGGCCAACACCACAAAAACATCACCGATGTTAGGAGCTTTCATAGACTGGCCAGCTTCTATAGAAGGTTTGTGAGGGACTTCAGCACCATTGCTGCCCCACTGAAGGCTTGATCAAGAAGAATGTACCCTTCCAATGGGGTACATCACAACAGGATGCCTTTGAAGTCTTGAAGAAGAAGTTAACTGAAGCTCCACTACTCATGCTGCCTGATTTCACCAAACCCTTTGAAATCGAGTGTGATGCTTCTGGAGTGGGAATTGGAGCCGTCCTCATGTAAGAAAAGAGGCCCATAGCATATTCAGTGAGAAATTGAGTGGAGCCATAATCAATTACCCCACCTACGACAAGTAGCTATATGCATTGGTGAGGGCCTTGAAGACTTGGTAACATTACTTGTGGCCAAAGGAATTCATCATCCACATGGATCATGAGTACTTGAAGGCTCAACATAAGCTCAACAAGAGACACGCACAGCGGGTGGAGTTCATTGAATCCTTTCCCTACATCATCATGGGTTCAAAATTCATTGGTTTTCAACACATTAAGGATATCTATGCCACTGACTTTGATTTTAAGGATGTGTTTGAAGCTTGTGCACATGGAGGATTTGGGAAGTTCTATAAGCAGGATGGCTACTTATTCAAATAATCCAAGCTGTGTTTGCTAACCATTCGTGCAGGACTATCCTAGCAAGGGAAGCTCATGGAGGTGGACTCATGGACACTTTGGAGTGGCCAAGACCGTGGCCTGCCTCAAGGAGCACTTTCATTAGCCCAGGATGCGCCATGATGTGGAGAAGCTCATTGCTCATTGTTCTAAATGCCAACGAGCTAAGTCACATCTTCAACCCTACGGTTTTTATACCCCTTTGCCTATTCATGAACACCCTTGGATTGATTTCTCTATGGATTTTGTGTTAGGATTTCCTAAGACTAGGAAAGGTAGAGATTCCATACTTGTGGTATATGATAGATTTTCTAAAATGGATTATTTCATTGCATGCCACAAAGCTGATGATGCTTCCTACATAGCTAATCTATTCTTTAAAGAAGTAGTTAGGTTGCATGGAGTTCCAAAAACCATAGTATCGGATAGGGACTCAAAGTTCTTAAGCTACTTTTTGAAAACCTTGTCTGGTAAATTAGGCACTAAATTGATGCTTTCAACAACTTTCCACCCACAAACTGATGGCCAAACTGAAGTAGTAAATAGATCATTGTCTCAAATTCTTTGGGCTATCATTAAATCCAACATAAAGTCATGGGATGATTGCTTTCCACATGTAGAGTTTGCCTAATATAGGGATGTTCATTCAACCACCCAATACTCACCATTCGAACTTGTTTATGGATTTAACCCTCTAACCCCTTTGGATTTATCACCACTCGCCTATACATGAGTTTTTAGATGCAGATGGACAAAAGAAGGTTGAGTATGTAAAAATTTGCATGAGAAAGCAAAGGCCAATATTGAGAAGAGAACTGCTCAATACATTCACAATGCCAATAAGGGAAGAAAGGAGAAGATCTTTGAATTTGGGGATCAAGTCTGGATTGACTGTAGGAAGGACAGGTTCCTAAGCAAAGGAAATCCAAGTTGCTGCCTAGAGGGGATGACCCTATACGGTTCTTCAAAGAATTAATAACAATGCCTATGTTTTCCATTTGCCAAATTCTTATGCAGTTAGTGCTAACGTTAATGTTTCTGACTTAACTCCCTACTATAATGATATGTATGCAGATCCAAATTCAAGGCTGAATCCTGCTCAAGAACAGGGGAATGATGAGCCAAATCTACCATGGACACGGCCAGAGCTGCCCCTGACCAGGAGCCAAGTGAGAGCCTACAAAGACCGGATCAACGCTTACATGAAGTCTTGGAGCCAGGGTAACCATGAAGAGGACGAGCAGAGCTTTACCAAGGGAGGCTATACATTGCTGAAAGTGAAGGGACCAACCGAGGAGGAGAAGCCGGATCAAACTCCAAAAGTGATGTCGAACCAAACCATGATGCTAAGGCCATGCCGAGACCGCATCGGCCTGGGTCGAGACCTGCGCCGAACTACAGACCGATGCTGGAGCCGCTCCCAACACCCGCGTGCCCTTGGCCAAGCTACAACCCAGAGACGCCCTAGAGACATCTCTGATTCCCAGCCAAGGCCAGAAGATCAAGTGCCAGACAGGATTATTTGAGGGCCCAGAGCTGAGCCAGACAACGGCGCTGGGCCGACGCCTAGGCACCACTTTGGGCCGAGTCAACAAATTAGTCGTGCCTTCCAGGAATCCTTCATGCACATGGATTCCTCATGCCTCCATGATAAACCTCCACTAATCCTAGAAAAATTCAGAGAAGAACTCAGCAAGGACACGAAATCCTTGTCCAACTAGGGCTCCTAATCCAGCATGGACACAGACGCGGACGCGGTGAACTATGTTTTTCCTATATTTAGGGTTTTTCCTATATTTAGGGTTTTTCCTATATTTAGACTATTTCTGTGTTTTAGTAGGATTTCCCTTATAGTTTCGATTATTTAGGAATATTTTAGTATTCTAGGATTAGAATAGAATTAGGATTCAGAGAGCTTCTTCCCGAAATCCTTCCCCTATAAATAAAGTCCTTTAGCCTATGATGTAAGGTACACTTTGAATAAAATTAATCTCAGAACAGAAGTTCTTGTTTCCCTTCAAGCTTGGCTTTGGGTTTGGTTTAACATCTTTGGTATTCTCCCCTTGGTGTGGAACCTTCAACTAGACACTTAGGGTTCCTAGCTCCTTATAGCCAGCGGGGCCAAGTACTCTCCACCTAGGCTCCATAGGTTCGACTTGTTGTTTGGGTATTGAGCTTGCAGTGTTTAAGGGTCGTCTGTTCACGGTTGTAGCGGTTCACATCAGAAAGCAGAGAGGGAAGTGAGGGTTTGTGTAACACCCACCCCAAATCGCTCGGGTCAAACCCGTGGTTAGACTAGGAATCGGGGTTACGGTTTGACTCAAAACATAAAGAAACTAATGAAATAATATTTAAACTCAAGAAATGCATAAAAAAACAATGGCAAACGGAATCTTCTATGATTTTAAAACTAAAATTAATTCACACTTTAAATTCGCCAACAATTCTCATCAAAAATAAATCCAAAATTCCCAAAACGTCAACTGAAACAAAAATACAAAATAGGATATTTGTCCTCGGTCGACATCCTTTTGTCATCTACCTTCTCCAACCTCAAATTGCCAACGACCAACAATTGCTGCTCTCAGCTCTGCTCACCAACTACTTCTAACTGAAAAGAGAGACTAGGAGGGGATCAGCTTCCTAATGAAACTAAGTGAACCCACTAGGCTTAACTATGCGTCGAACTACCTAGGGGGCATCCCAGACTCCCAAATTGGAATACAACAATGGGACCCATACTTTAGTTCATTTTTAACAACCTAATAAGATAGTTCTAAGTGATCAGTCATTTCCCTCTACCCCTATTCCCATCATGCATCTCCCCAACAATTTCATCCAATAATTCATAAATAATCCAACATCCACAACATCAACATCAACAAAATGAAACCAACATCAATACAATCAAAGAACACATCACATATCAGCTCACAATCACATCCAGCACCAAACACAAACAACAGTTCACATTTCATTTAACTAGTTGAGTAAATTAGGTGCCAAGGAGTTATCCCATACCACCACCGTTAGCCATCACATCTTTCATATCCCGCAGGAACTTTCCCAGCGAAAGATTACATGACGCATCCCCTAAGTGATCCTTCCTCCACGGAGCTCACAACGCATCCCATCGAGATCATTCCTCAATGGATATTTCAACCACTATGACTCCATGTCATAGGATTCACCCCAGTGAATCAGACTCTAACACAACGGTATTTCGAGTGGGGTAGTATGGCCTCCTTCCGGTTTTACCATTTATTACTCACAACTAATCACTTCACTTTCAATCATAATTCAGCATTTTCAATTAAATTCCCAACATCGCACATCAATCTCCTCAAACCTTCACAACGATTCAACCAATACCCACAATTCATTTCTCACATCATCACACATGTTCATAAATATATCAAGGGTAAACGGCTAGCTCACCAGCCACCCCTACCTGTAAGTACAGGGATAACCATTTCGTAAGTCAAATCCTACCCTCCAGTTCTTTCTTCCTAGGACGACCTTACATTGGCAGGGCCATCCTCCTGCAAGCACAACTTACATCCACATAATAATAATTACAACCACACCACTTATGCACACTTCAAGAATGAAACTCTCATTTCTAGCCACCTAGTCATCCATACAGTCAAACTAGTCAACCAAACATTCAAATAGTCAACTCAAGCCTCACATATAACAATCAATCACAACATCATAAATTAACCCTTTGAACTCTCCAATTCATGCATCCCTATTAATTAGTAAGTCAAATTTCACTCACTTCTCTACCTATTGACGCTGAGCCCTCACCTTAGCCTAGTTTCAGCCTTTGAATTCTATCTTAGAACGTCCATCTCATCGTCATGATTCCACCAGTTGTAACAGTTCATCAAACCAAGCTCTGATGAATGAGTTATGGTTGAATCTCTGATTCGCCAACCAAAACTTCCAACTGATCTGCCAAACGAAACCTTAGCTCAAACTTCCAGAACACACCACAACTTTATTGAAATTACTAAAGGGGTCACTTAACTTTCTGAAAACCACTGATGGGTCACCAAAATTCTAGAAGCTGACATTTTCGTCCATCATCTTGTTCTATGACCCATGCCCACCGGCAAGCCTCCGACCGCTGTCGCTTGCTCCCAGCTTCTCGGAGATGTTGCGGCCTCCCCTAATCCCGTCACCACTCCCACCGCTTTCCATCCCCTCTGCTCCCCCTCACTCAACATGAGCCATTAGACGAGCCTTGATGTTTGGGCCAACCTAGCGGTGTGTGGGCCGTCACTCCCTACTCTCTCTCTCTCTCACGTGCGCAGTTTCCTTCAGCTGCCTGTCCTTCCTCCTCCCTCGATTAGCGTGCCCCCAAGTAAAAACCCAACCCTTCCTTCCCTAAAACCCTTTCTTCTCTTCTCTTCAGCTGCAACTAACAAGTGGGTCGAGCCCAAATCCTTCCTTCAGCCACTAATCCCTACCGAACGGACCAAAAGCCCAAAGTTCCCTCTCCTTTCCCGATGTGGCTCCCCGCTACTGCTACTGCTTGATAAGGACGGCTGGGCTCAAATCCCATCCACTTCCACTATCTTGACCCCTAACGCCAACCCCCAAATCCAACTCATAGGTCAGATCGATTGGTCTGACCAATTGGTTCAACCCATTGATTTAAAAATCAAATCCGATAACTTACCCAAATCTGATTTATTACACCAACGAAATAAATTAAACTCGTAAATTAATTAGTAAACTCGAATTAAACCTCCAAGCTTTCAACGAACGGGTTCAACCAAAAAATTTTGATTCTAACTGGAAATTCAGAACCGGGATGTTACAAGTCTCCACAACTTCAAAGGATTTCATCTCCAAAATCCCAAACTTCCATTCAAAACTTAGCCACATAGCATCCTAGTTTCTGCTTCCAAATCATTAACCTTACTCCACAACTTAAAAGCCTTGCATACTTTACTAACAGAATGGTCATTGCCTAAGTCCAGCACTACTGCCTTCTTTCCTTGAACACTAGATTGGTAGTCAATGTCCTAATTAACTACAACCTCTAGTTCTACAGTTCATTCACTTCTCCATACTCGACACTCCATTCCGGCTTAACCACTTTCCCAAAACTGAGACCCTTCATTTCTTTTCTTTCTTCGTGACTTAGGAGGGTCGAGGACAAAAACACTTTCAGTTGACAAATTTTCAAATCACTTCCTTTCTTAAAACTCACTTTCATTTCAAAACCCCAACCTAGTTAAAAATCGTTTGAAAGACCCCTAGAATGCTAGTACTACATTGATGGTTTTCCCTTTCCATTAGAGGGTAACTAATCCTCTAATAGAATGGACAGTTCACCTATGCAGCAGAGACAAACTAGCCTCTGATACCATTTGTAACACTCACCCCAAATCGCCCTAGTCGAACCTGTGATTAGACTAGGAACCGGGGATACCGTTTTACTCAAAACATAAAGAAACCAATAAAATTTATTTAAAATAAATGCATCAAAACCAATAGCAAACGAAAGCTTCCATGATTTCAAAACCAAAATCAAGTCACACTTTAAATTCGCCAACAATTCTCATCATAAATAAATCCAAAATTCCCAAAATGTCAACTGAAACAAAAATACATAAAAAGTTTATTTGTTCTCGGTCGACATCCTTCTATCATCTACCTTCTCCAAACTCCAACTGCCAACGACCAACAACTGCTGCTCCCAGCTCTGCTCACCAACTACTTCTAACTGAAAAGAGAGACTAGGAGGGGATCAATTTCCTAATGAAACTGCGTGAACCCACTGGGCTTAACTATGCGCCAAAATAACTAAGGAGCATCCCCGACTCCCACATTGCAATACAACAATGGGACCCATACTTTAACATCCTAATAAGATAGTTCTATGTGATCTGTCATTTCCCTCTACCCCTATTCCCATCATGCATCTCCCCAACAATTTCATTCAATAATTCATAAACAATCCAACATCCACAACATCAACATCAACAAAATAAAACCAACATCAATACAATCCAACGACACATCACATATTAGCTCACAATCACATCCAACAGCATACACAAACAACAGCTGATGACACTTGATTTGACGTGTTTTTCATCCCCATTTAAGTGACATTTCATGCCCCTTTGATGCCATTCTGATGATATTTGGTGAAAATGTGTTTATTATGTAATTCTAGGCTCCTAGTGCATACATTGTCCATTTATTGGCTATTTTTACCCTTTTTGTGAGCTTTTATGTTGAGCCTCCAGGTTACCACATTATAGAGGACTCTCTCACGAGTCCAGCGCTTCAAACGGGGTTCAAACGGAGCGGGAATCATCGAAACAAGTTGGAGCTGGTTTTTAACTAACATTTTCGGGAAAATCTAGTGATGTTTTCGGCGAAAATTCCTTTGAAAATCCGGGCAGAAACCCTAATTTTCAGCCTTTTCCAACTTGTAAAGGGTTTCTGGGGTTATATATAGACTTTTTGAAACCAGATTAGATACACACGAATTTTGGCTGATTAGCCACGACCTTAGGGTCGATAGATAGAGTTTAGAGAGTTCGAAGATCCGTGGAGAGATCGTGACGCCATCCTTCCACCTCGAAGAGCTCGGAGCTTAAAGTTGAAGATCCAGGAGATTGAAGCTTCGCCGGAGTCGTCAGAATTAGGTTTTTCAGTTCTTATATGTTCTTCCTCTGTATGATGATTTCCTTTGTTGCCTTTGATTCTTTAGTTATCGTTATGAGTAGTTGAACTTGTAGAGCTTAGATTAGATGAACCCTAAGTGACCCAGGGCTTTAAAGCGGTCACGGATTGGCGGTAATTAGATTCGAAGTTCAATCAGTTTCTCTTTGCATGGTTGTTTTGTTCTTGATTGTTCATGTTTCTTTTATGGTTGGTCGCCTAGATTAGGTTTTTGCAAGCTAGGGTTAGTCGCTAGACGGTTCCCTGCTTTGGCGCTTAAACTTGTCTTCCTTGATCACCTAGTTTGGATTCTTATTAAGCTGAGGATAGAAGCGAACGCTCGCCTCTCTTTAAAACATCAATTCAACCAGTTATAATTGGAGTGTGCCTTTCGTAGGAACCGATTAGGGTTAATCCACTGCAAGAGTGACTCATAAATCGTTAGTAATTGCACCAGTTAATTAAGTCATTGCGAGAGGACCGTACCCGGGCGGCTAGTTAATCTTGGTAGTTAGATCGGATAGAGCGAACGTTCACCAGTCTTAAACCTAAGGGTAAGGAGTTATGGTGGTGTATAGAAATTGATTGAATTAGAATTGAAAACCGTTGGTCTTGTGATTGCTGTTGCTTTGGTGATCTAAAGGGGGATTCGAAATCTAAGCTCGTCTATCTTCTCGTTAGTCAACCTTTTAATATTTCTGCCTTTTATTTTCCTTTGTTCATTAGATTAGAAGTCGTGGAACTCACACCACGCACAACCTGTTTAAACCTGAGTAATTTGCCAACATATTTGAGTAGACAAGAAGAAGAGACCTCGAGTAGAATACGATCTAGTCTACCTTGGTAGATTAGATATTTGATACCGCTAAAACTGCAGCATCAAATTGGCGCCGTTGCCGGGGACTCTTCTAATTGTTTGAAAGAAGAGTTGGCAATATTTCTTCTACCTTTCCGCATTACCATTTATTTCTCCTCCATATTTCTATGATTTACCTGGGTAGTGCTTTTGAGTTTTGATTATGCAGGATTACAGGTGGGATGACCGGTACCAAGAGTGGTACGTCAATGAAGCACCGTCTATTGAGGATTACCAAGAGTTGCTACATCAACAACAACAACAAACGACGAGATTTGACTCCCTCTTTGATAAGATCTCTTCAATGCTACAAGGTTACCAAGACATACACCGACAAGCATATCAAAGTGGCGCTAGAGATAACGAAGAGATCATTCTACAAGCTCATGAACATCAACAATGCTCGTCGAGAACCCTATCTGCCTTGGATAATATCTCTACAATATTACAAGCTCATCTCATGACGGACATCAAGCTCGAGCAACCAAAGTAGTTAATGATAGAAGACGCTGATGACACTCGATTTGACGTGATTATCAGCCTCATTTAAGCGACATTTCCTTGCTTAAGACATGGTTTTTAGGGTAGAATAACGAATATTCAATCAATTGCCCTATCTCGTGCCATTTGTGTTACCTTGGCCCGTTTCGGGTCTATTTGATGGTTTTCTAGTGTTTTTATGTTAGCACAGGTTTTTGCCGTCAAATAAAGTAGCCAAGGACGTATCTAAGGCGTTGGAACCTCGAGGAATCGCACCGGAATTGATCCAAGGAGCCAACCGAATCAAACAAACTCCTGCCCCAGTTTACAAAAGGAGTTTTCGCCGAAAATACCTCAGCATTTTCGGCGAAAATATCAGTACAAATAGACTGATGGTCATCAACAGAAGTTTTCAGCGAAAACTCTAAGTTTTTGACCGAAAACTATTGGACCAAAAATCACAGGAGAAAGCAGCCGGTGGACCATCCATTTACAAAGGAATTTTCGCAGAAAATTCTTCAATATTTTCGGCAAAAATATCAGGCAAAATCCGGCAGTATTAGGGTTAAGTATAAATACTTAACCGGCGGCCCTAAATAGAATATACCTTATAATATCAATCATAATTTCCAGACCTAGAAGTTCGAGAGAGAGTTTAGAGAGTTCAAAGAATCGTGGAGAGATCGTGACGCCATCCCTTCACCTCGGAGACTCGGAGCTTGGATTGAAGATTATCGGAGATTGAAGCTTAACAGATTCGTCAAATTAGGTTCTACAGTTCCTCTCTGTTCTTCGTACCTGAGATGTATTCCTTGTTTGTTTTCGATTCTCTTGTTCCTAATATGAGTAGCTAAACTCGTAGAGCTTAGATTAGATGAACCCTAAGTGACCCAGGGCTTTAAAGCGGTCACGGATCGGCGGTGATTAGATTCAAAGTTCAATCAATTTCTCTTTGCATGGTTGTTTTGTTCTTGATTGTTTATGTTTCTTTTCTGGTTGATCACCTAGATTAGGTTTTTGCAAGCTAGGGTTAGTCGCCAGACGTAGTCACTAGACGTAGTCGTTAGACAGTTCCCTACTTTGGCGCTTAAACTTGTCTTCCTTGATCACCTAGTTTAGATTCTTGTTAAGTTGAGGATAGAAGCGAACGCTCGCCTCTCTTTAAAACATCAATTCAACCAGTTAACCTTATAATTGGAGTGTGCCTTTCGTAGGAACCGATTAGGGTTAATCCACTGCAAGAGTAACTCATAAATCATTAGTAATTGCACCAGTTAAGTTAAGTCGTTGCGAGAGGCGACCGTACCCGGGCGACTAATTAATCTTGGTAGTTAGAACGGATAGAGCGAACGTTCGCCGGTCTTAAACCTAAGGGTGAGGAGTTATGGTGGTGTATAGGAATTGATTCAACGAGAATTGAAATCCGCTGACCTGTTGATTGCTGTTGCCTTGGTGATCTAAGGGGGATTCGAAATCTAAGCTTGTCTGTCGTCTGTCTAAACCAACAATTCATTATGTCTTGCAATTTCATTCTAATTTTCCTGCATCTTAGTTTAGAAGTCGTGGAACTCACACCACGCACGAAGTGTTTAAACCTGAATAAATTGCCAGCTTCTTTGAGTAGTCAATTAGAAGAAACCCTGTGGAATACGATCTGCTTAGCTTTCCAGCTTGGTAGTATTTGATCACTGTTCTGCAGCTCATCAAATTTGGCGCCGTTGCCGGGGACTCTTCTATATTGTTTGAAAGAAGAGATGGCATTTTATTCTTCTACTTTCCATCTTTCATTTTCCCGTCACACTTCGATTTTACACCGGTTGTGCTTGTTTTTGTCCCTTGCAGATCATAGCAGGTACAAAATTGAATCACTTCCGTTCCATCTTCCTACCGCAATGGCTGCTCAAAAGAGTCTTGCAGATTACAATAAGCCAAGTGCTGCTAGCATTCGGTCTTCCATCTTTGTGCCGCACAATGAAGACGGTCCTGCCTATGAGATCAAGACCGCCTTCTTGGAAATGATCTCTAGGGATATACAGTTTGAAGGGAAACCTCACGATAATCCATGCACACACTTGGCGGATTTCCTTGCTTTTTGCGAGACCTTTAAGAGTCGGAGCCTCAATAAGGATACCTTGTGCTTGCGAGTCTTCCCATTCTCACTTCGAGGTGCCGCAAAGAGATGGCTCCTTAGCAAGCCACCCGGTCACTACACCAACTGGGAGGATCTTGCTCAAGAATTCATAGAGGAATACTTCCCTCCTTCCAAAACAAATGCTTACAGGAACAACATCTCAAGGTTCAGACAGAAAGAAGGAATGAGCTTATACGACGCTTGGAATGAATTCCAGTAACTCCTCCACAGCTGCCCTCATCATGGCTTCACTCAGAGGCAGCTAGCCGATACATTTGCTTGGGGTATGAACGAATAGTCATCTGAATGGGTTAACTCCTTAGCTGATGGAGATTACACCGCACTCTCACCAGAAGCTGCTCTTCTTCACTTTGCAAACTGCGCATCTAAGTCGAGGAGCTGGGAGAGACAGTTTGGAGCAACTAAGAGCCGACCAAGCCGTGAAGATCAGATCAAGATTGAAGTGCAGAAAGAAATGAAGAAGATTTTCGGTAACTGGTCTTCAGAGGAAGTGAACTTTATTGATCAAGGCTTCACCAACAATCAAAGAGGCTACCCCGATTATCGTCAGTTCAGACAACCTCCTCAACAACAAGGAAGTTTCCAAGAGCGCCCTTCTTACAACTTCGGTTTCAACCAGAGTCAGAATCAGTACTTGAGCGATAGTTATCAAGATCAACCTCAGAGATCTACATCAGGGAACACAAGCACTACAACAAACAGGTCTGTTGTAGGGGTTCCATTGTAGGGGTTTATCAACTGCTACAACCGAATTTGGAAACGGGTCATTTATAGGGGTTATTTAAAACCCCTACAATGAAACCGCTACAACGGGACACAGTTGTAGGAGTTATTTAAAAACTACTACAACGAGATGCGGTTATAGGGGTTATTTAAAAACCCCTACAACGAAAATATGATACAAATCGTTGATCCTGATCTTTTCATTAACGGTCCAGATCTTGCAAATTGGTAATCCATGTCCACCATCAATAGCCAATCAAATTACAGATCTACAAACCAAATCTATTTAATTAAATATATATTTTGCAGACCTTCCTCTTTCCTTCTTCTACGATTTCCCAGCCCTTTGCTTCTTTGTTCTTCTCACCTTCCTCCTCAAATCCCTCTACAACCAAAGCCATCCAGCTCCTCAAATTGGCGGGTCAAAGTCTTCGACTCCAACCCGTCTGTCCTCAGCTCCTTAGCCGGTTCAGGTATCGAAGTTACCGCCGACACACCGCTGACACACCAATGAACTCCTCTCCTCCGCTGCCAAGAGCTCCAACTTCGCTGCCGGTTGGGTCTAACACAACGTCGCCGTCTACCACCCCGCCATCAAGAGAGGGTTTATCACCGTCAATAACGAAGTCTTCGTCGACGCCCACAACCACCAGATTCCTCATCCAAGCTCAATCTCCATTCATCCATCAAAGTCTCTTCTCCAATTTCTCTCAACGCTCTCCAGAATCAGACGATGTTTTGGAGGACTGATGTGACAAAGGAGGAAATTGGAGGACTTTATTATGACCTAAAATACTTAAGTGACCTAAATGTAATCCAACTACATAGGCGACAGAAGTTGTAACTTAAACTTAATCTATAAAATGACCAAACTGTGTGCTTTTCTTGTAATTATGTTTTTTACCTTTGCTTTTAATGCTTATACATACAAAATGGCCAAATTGTAATCAAACCAAATTTGGGGTTTTGTTAAATTATTATTTTTTAATTCGTTATTTAATTTGTAGCGGTTCTGAAAACCCTTACATTGGAAAAAATAATTAGATATTCATTACATGACTTTAGATCTGCTCCGTTGATTAACTGACAATTGTAGGGGTTAAAACCGCTACAACGGAACCGCTACAAATGACAGTTCCGTTGTAGGGGTCACATAACCCCTATAGCTGGCCGTTTGAACCGGACGATTTGCCAGCGGTTGTGGATAACCGCTACAATGGCCATTGTAGGGGTTAAAACCCCTACTGGTATTAATCCATAACCCCTACAACGGACATAGTTTCTTGTAGTGAAGGGATATCGAGGTAGACAAGAAGCTCGACCTGATCATGGCAAGGCTCGATAACTATGAGGAGAAATTCAAGCTTCAAGCCGTCATAAATCAAGAACATGAAGCTCGAGGTCAACGAATGGAGAGCATGATTAATAACATGTTTAGCTTGCTAACTAGTAGCCCCCTCCTTAATCAATCATCGGTTCAAGTCGACTCTACCATTAGGCGTGAGCACGTCAAGACCATTTCCACAAGAAGCGACAAGCAATCAGCTGATACTGTAGCTCCTGAACCAGCCATAATTCCTAAAGCTATAGCCATTGACAAGCCAGAGATCGAGGAGGAGGATAGAGAAAAAGAAAAGAGGTGACTGCCCCGCCTGCCCTGACAAAGACACCTCATGCGCCACCCCCTCCATCATATCTGGCTTCGATTCTCCGTTTCCTAAGGTCGCGCAATCAAAGGAGAAAGATCATGATACCCGATACAGAAAGTGGTATGGATACTTGAAGAATACATATATCAAGACACCAGTTACTGATGCTGTCCAGGTGATATCGGAGGTTGACAAAATAGCAAAGGATCCTGCGAAGAACAAGAAGAAGGAAGAGTTGTCTTCCGTATCCCTTGAGGAAGAATGCTCCGCCATCCAGAGCCAGGCGACACCCATACCTCCCCCAGCTAAGTGTCGAGATCTCGGTGCTTTTACTTTGCCTTGCATTATTAATGATGTGAAGATTGATCGTAGTGTAATTGATCTAGGTGCTTCTATTAATGTTATGCCTACTTGCCTGTTTGAGAAGTTGAACCTAGGAGAGTTGAAACCAATTAGCATGCATTTAGTGTTTGCCGACAGATCAGTTAAACTACCTAGGGAAATAATAGAAAACGTGGTTGTCCGATGTGGTCCTTTCACTATTCTGACTGACTTTGTTGTCATGGATACTCGAGAGGAAGATGTCACTCTTCTCATAGGCCGACCGTTTATGGCAACAGCCGGCATTACCATTAATGTCCCGAATGGCTCGTTGACATTAAGGGTCGGCAAGGATACCATGACATTCTGCCTCAAGGACGGTATGCAAGTCCCAATCAAAGAAGAGATGCATTGTTTATCTGTTGAAGCTGTGGAGTTGGCTTCGGTCAACTCTAGTTCTAATGAAAAATCTAGAGTTTCTGCAGAAATCTTCTTGCCAAGTGTTGGACAGGTCCCTAATCTGAAGAATGAGCTGCCGGCACAAGAGCCAAGAAAGAAGGAAGATCCGACGGCGTCCCCTCATGAATCGCCAAACATTAAAGATCCTGGCGAGATAAAGAAGGAGAATAAAGAGAAGACGAATGCGGTTTGGAAGCCGATTGCTCAGCCCTCGTCTACCGAGTCACCAGGGAAGAATGATCCTCTGAAGGACGCTTCTTCGAAAGAACTGTTCAGGCCTTATAAAAATTCTGGTCACCTTCCTGATGGACGAATCAAGTTAATTCACGCAAACGGGAAGAAGTTCACACTTGCTGGAGAATCCCCAATGCCATATTTCATGAACTCCGGCTCAGGCCTAAGAGAAATCCTGAGTTGGGACGTCTCCTAACACCGTCCAGGTATCGTCCGGCTCAAGGACGTTTAGCAAGAGCGCTTCGTGGGAGGCAACCCACGGCTGGAGTCAGTTTTTCAATTGTGTCAACCTTAGTGTTTTAGAGTCGGTTCGGGGGGGCCAAAAGTGTCAGTTTGTTTATTTTCTTATTTTTTGTGTGTAGTCTGTGTGTCGTAGTGTCAATCGCAAGTCATTTGAGGTTGTTCCGATTTTTGTGGATTTAACTGTGATTTTCTGAAGTTTGCTGGGATTGCGAAAATATTTTCAATCGTAGAGTTCAATATTTTCGGCGAAAATAACCCATGTTTTCGGCGAAAAATCTTTTTGGAATCCCACTGAGTTTTCCAGACGTCTCTGTTTCATATTTTTGGCAAAAATGTATTAATGTTTTCGGCGAAAATTCTTTTGAAAACCGGCAGTACTTTTTAACTAAGATTTTCGGCGAAAAATTGCACTTATTTTTGCCGAAAATTCCTTTGAAAATCAATCAAATTTTCGTGTTAAAATCCGGATTCAATCTCTCTCTCCTCTCTTCTTCATTTTTGAAACCATTTGATCGTGTGTTGTTCTGCTTAAAGATAAATTCTTTGCGGTATTGACTTTTGTGAAGTGTCGGTTTGACCATGTATTTTCTATGCTTGTTTGGCTGCCATAAGTGTTCTTCCACGTTCATATATCTGTGCTTGCCATCTGAGTTTATATTATACCGTCGTTTCCCGCTTTGAGATAGTCTTGCCAAGATTAGGGTTCAATGTGCTATGATGTTGACTTTTTGAATGTCGGTTTGACTTCTGATCCCTAACTATTTTATGAACGTTCCGGCTAGACACATGCATACTTTGTGATTTATTGTGATTACCGATTACTTACTTTGCTTACCCCCACTCGGTTTTCCTCATTTCTTTGTGAAATTGAGTTTTTTTACTAAGTGTGCGGTGGGTTATTAGTTAACTAATCTCGTCGTTTCTGGTCTTAGGAATGTCACTCATGAGCGCAGGACCAAGGCGCGACTTGACACCGACTCTAGCTTCCGTTCCCGTCACACCCGCCATCCATGGCCCTCCACCGGCTTTCCATGGCCGTGTTGGGTACCACAGCACATGCTCCGCAATGACGAGAGGAACTCGAGTAGCTACTCCGCTCCGCTCGGGCTATCCGTGCTCATCCCCTACACTGACCATCTCAATCCAGGTTCTTCGTATCTCTTTACTCTAGTTTAGTCCTGTGAGGACACAGAACGATTTAAGTGTGGGGTAGGATGCTAGAGAACCTTGCATGAACTTGATTGCCCTTAATTGTGTGTTGTGTGTTTCTCGGTGCCTTTCCAGTTTCTCTAGCATTAGAATTGCTCGGTTCTTGATTTTTGATGTTAAGTTGTTGTTCAATCTGTCATAATGATGCTTAGACTGCTTAACCTAGAACCTGAAAACCAACGTGTATACTTTGATGCTAAATTGCCTGGTCAGAACAGAATTTTAAAAATCACAGTTGTAGTTTGTAGCCTTGATTGCATGAAAATGACCGAATCCGACTAGCAAACCAAATGTGAGCTTTTGATCCATTGCACGTAACTTGCAATTTCAATTCTTTTTGAGTGGTTTTCTGTTTGCTTGAATGAGTTAGAATTTGCATGAGACCTACTCGAGACCACACGATGACACGAGTTCTAGAATGATAGGGGCACCTAGATTCAGCTACTAAGCTAGATAGCCTACCCAACGTTAAATCCATTAGGTTTAAACCCTTGAGCTTGTTCTTTCGGTTCGATATACATTACAGCCATTCCCCATTCTTTCATTCCCCGTTGATCCCCTGTGGTTGTAGTTCTAGATTGACCTACCTGAAGTCGGTTTGTGGTAACCTGCCTATAGCCATTAAACAGGTGGTCTTAGCTATTATGTCCAAACGTGTAAACCCCTCTAGCAACTAAAAGAAAGAATCGGCACTAAAGAAAAAAAATAAAGAAGAAAAGAAGCAAATTTTGAAAAAAGTAGAAAAAGAAGAAAAATCAGAAAAGCCAAAAAGTTTCAAGTTCAATAAACGTTCTTCTCCCTACATATGGAAGAATGAAGTCAAAAGAAAACAAAAGAAATGAAATGCGTAAAGAAAATAAAGTGCTAGGTTGCTTGAGGGTATCATAGAACGAGCGTTCATTATTCCACCCGTGTCTGGTTAGACGGTAGGAAGCCATAGGCTAGATTCGAGGGCCGTTAGTCGAAAGCTACACCGCACCAAAGCCATCATCATACATTCCCATCATCCATCTCATCATAAACCCTTGTAATGTAGAATTCGTTACAGTCCTAGCAGGGAAGTCCTTCTTGACTAGTTGCTCGTGTTGTCACAGTGGTGGAGATGTGGTCGAAATGCAAACTTATGACAGAATTCAGTAACAGAAAATGATTGAGAGCAGAAACACGTCCTTAAACACAGAGAGTGAGAGTTCCCAATTTACTAAATATTTCCTGTGTGAGGAGTCTGGTCGGTCAGGTCAAATTTGTGCATAATTGGTTACGATTACTTGTCGTGTGCAGTTTATTAGTGAGACCAGGTGGTTTGGTTGATCTGTATGCATGTTAGGTTTCTTGTTCTAGGAACTATCAGTCTAATAATTCATTGTGTTTGATTGAGCTCCAATTTAATCGATCTTATCATTTGTGAACATGAGCGTTTCTATTCAGTTTGCTTGAGGACAAGCAAAAGCTTAAGTGTGGGGTATTTTGATGACACTCGATTTGACGTGATTATCAGCCTCATTTAAGCGACATTTCCTTGCTTAAGACATGGTTTTTAGGGTAGAATAACGAATATTCAATCAATTGCCCTATCTTGTGCCATTTGTGTTACCTTGGCCCGTTTCGGGTCTATTTGATGGTTTTCTAGTGTTTTTATGTTAGCACAGGTTTTTGCCGTCAAATAAAGTAGCCAAGGACGTGTCTAAGGCGTTGGAACCTCGAGGAATCGCACCGGAATCGATCCAAGTAGCCAACCGAATCAAACAAACTCCTGCCCCGGTTTACAAAGGAGTTTTCGCCGAAAATACCTCAGCATTTTCGGCGAAAATATCAGTACAAATCGACTGATGGTCATCAACAGAAGTTTTCGGCGAAAACTCTAAGTTTTTGACAGAAAACTATTGGACCGAAAATCACAGGAGAAAGCAGCCGGCGGACCATCCATTTACAAAGGAATTTTCGACGAAAATTCTTCAATATTTTTGGCGAAAATATCAGGCAAAATCCGGCAGTATTAGGGTTAAGTATAAATACTTAACCGGCGGCCCTAAATAGAATATACCTCATAATATCAAACATAATTTCCAGACCTAAAAGTTCGAGAGAGAGTTTAGAGAGTTCAAACAATCGTGAAGAGATCGTGACGCCGTCTTTCCACATCGGAGTGCTCATATCTAGGAGTTGAAGATTACCGGAGATTGAAGCTTCACGGATTCATCAAATTAGGTTTTACAGTTCTTCTCTGTTCTTCCTACCAGAGATGTATTCCTTGACTGTTTTCGATTCTCTTGTATTGAATATGAGTAGCTAAACTCATAGAGCTTAGATTAGATGAACCCTAAGTGACCCGGGGCTTTAAAGCACTCAAGGAACGGCGCTAATTAGATTCAAATTCAGATAGTTTCTCTTGCATGTTTGGTTTGTTCTTCATTGCCTGTGTTTCTTTTCTAGCTTGATCATCTAGACTAGATTCTTGTTAAACTAAGGATAGCAGCGAACGTTTGCCTCACTTTAGAACATCAAATCAACAATTAATCTATTCAATGGAGTGTGCCTTTCTTAGGAACCATTTAGGATTAATCCACTACTAGAGTAACTCAGAAATCACTAGTAATCGCGCCAGTTAGTTTTCCATTGCAGAAGTGAATGCATGGACGGTTAATTAATCTTGGTAGTTAGATCGGATAGAGAGAACGTTTGCCGAACTTAAACCTAAGGGCTAGGAGTTATGGTGGTGTCTGAGAACTGAATGAATTAGGATTGAAAACCGCTGGTCTTGTGATCGCCAATGCTCTGGTGATCTTAGGGGGATGCAAGTCTAAGCTTGTATGTCGTCTTGTTAAGTCAAACCAATCTTTCATTCTGTCTTTTGTTTTCATTTCAGTTTCCTTGCTTTATAGTCTAGAAGTCGTGGAACTAACACCACGCACAACGTGTTTAAACCTGAATAGTTTGCCAGCTTCTTTGAGTAGTCAATTAGAGGAAACCTTGAGAGATTCGATCTAGTCTACTTTTCATGTAGGCTAGTCATTTGACAACACGTGAAAACGTGTACATTAAATTGATGCCGTTGTCGGGGACTCTTCTAATTGTTTGAAAGAACAGTTGGCACTTTATTCTTCTATCTTTCCATCTTTCATATTTCATCACACTTCGATTTTACACCTGTTGTGTTTGTTTTTTTTTCATTTGTAGGTTATTTACATGTTTATGAACCGCCCGTTCACTCATTCTCAGTCTAATCCTCTCAAGACAATTAGCTCAGACAAGCCGGGTAGTTCTGCTCCGCCTAAGCAACCACGAATTCCAAAGCAAGTCAGAATCGATCCGGCCCCATCCTCTACACCACTTAAGATCGAGGAGTTTAAGGAGAGCTCTTCATCTTCTTCCGTTTCATCCACGTCATCAGATTCGCCGCTGATAAGGAATTTATCAAGGTCGTATTCCTCGAGGTCCTCTCATAGGCTAATACTCACAAAATTCGTGAACGGTCTAAACATTTGAATTGAGATTTGGTTTTGAAAGAGAAAAATTTAAAAAGCATAAACAAGCAAAGTAAAATTGACAAGAGAAATTGAGGATCAAACAAGAGAGAAAGGAGTTTAGTCTAGCAAGGGGTTTCTTCAAGCTCAAGGTTCATGAAAGCTGGATTGAATCTCAAGCAACGATGTGTAATTAATGACCATGCGTCTCACTCAAGTAGAATCAACGAACTCTCGCACAATTGACTCTCTATTCCTAGACCAAATGCACCATGCTCTCGCTATGTGAACAATGGGAATGGAATGCTTTAAACTAGCTCAATGAAATGCTTGGAACTTGAATTCTATGCTAACAATCATCTAGCACAAGGTAAATGATGCAAGACACTCTCATGTCAATCATATAACACTAGTCTAGCAATCACAAGGGTCTTTTAACCTTCAAATGAGAGAAAACTCAATGCACACCAAGTGTTTGATAAAATGTCAACAAGGAAGAACAAGCTCAAAATGGTTGTAACTTGATAATCCAATCTCTCAAATCATCCAATTACAATCCTACAACCTTAGATCAACATCAATCAATCATTCTCATGTATTGAAAGACATAACAATACCAAAAGAACAAGTCAAGCTCTAATGGCTACAAAGCACAAGGTCTAGGATCATCATCTTACACAAATGGCTATAAGAAACTCAATCCATACAATCAATCACCTATCCTAGCTTGATCCATCCCTCACTAAACTAAACCTAAGCTTAGCCTAGCTTAACCATGGAAGAAACCTGAAATTGAGTAGAGGAGACCATCCTTGCTTCCATGGAGGATCTTCCCACTTGGCTCTTCAAGCTCCAATCCAAGGTGTAGAAGGCTTCACTTAGATCTCCAAGTTGATCAACAATTGAGGGAGGATGATGATTGGTTGAGAGAGGAAGGGTGATTGGCGATTGGCAATTGAGAGAAAAGGTGTGTCGGCGACTGCTGTGTAATAGAATGAATGATAATTATGAATTCTCGCCGCCTTCCCTCCTTAAATAGTCGCTGGGAAATGCCTGATATTTTCGGCGAAAACATTGTAATATTTTCGCCGAAATTCTCCTTGAAAACTCACGACCGACTGTGCATTTCTTCTAAAGTTTTCAGCGAAAACTTTGAATGTTTTCGCCGAAAATGTCTTCAGTGATCAAAGGTCTTTCGTCTGCTTAGTGTTTTCGATCCGAGGACTTGAAAATCTCGCCGAAAACTTCTTCTTCGGCAAAAATCCTACGATACTTTTGCCGAAAATGTGTTCAGCTGAAAGTCGTATTTTCTTTGATTTTGCAACGTCCATATCTCCTCCGTCCTAGCTCTGATTGACCTCCCATTTGATCCCACGTGCTCCTTGTCACCAGTACTTCAACGCCAAGACCTGAAAATACAAAGAAAATAGCTCCAATAGACATGGAATTGGCCTCAAAGTGGCAACCGGGCAACAAAAGGGCACTTTGCATAAAACATTCATAAAAGCGTATAAATCATAGCAAAATGAGCTCAAACACGGGAGATCACTAGGCTAATCATGGACTTAAAATGCACTAAATATAATCACATCAAATTCCCCTACGACTAAGCTTTGCTTATCCTCAAGCAAATGAATTAGAAAACATCCAAGCTCACAATTGACAAGATCGGTCCCATTGAGATTCAAGCAATAACAATTCGGCTTAAACTGTTCCACAAACAAACTTAACCTACACATGCAAGAACATCAACCAAACAAGTCTAGACCTCACGATTTTCTGCACACTTCAAGTAGTGGTTGATTGGGACACAGCAAAACCGACCACGACAACACCAACTCTAACCAAAAGGACTTGAACTCGGGAAATGGATTGAAAGTGGTGAGTGATCATGACGGGGCTATCGACTCGACTTCATCCGCTTCTAGATCCACACTTTACAAACTCGGGCTAGGATCAAGGGCTACATTTGAGAACTCTTTTTTTTTCTTTTCTTTCTCTTTTCTTCTTCATTTTTTTTCTTTTTTTTCTTACTGCATACTAGTGCTCGATCCAACACTTTACTTAGGTGTTGAACCTGCCTAGCTCACAGCTTTTGCCTTTGCTAGTGCTCAACCCGACACTTCACTTAGGTGCCGAGCTTGCCTAGCTTAGCTTTTCTTTTCTTTTCCTTTCATTAGCCACTTGATCCTTAGCCCTTTACAACTTCAACACAAGATTTCGAATTGGATTCCGTCTAATCTCAAGCCACAATCATCGAGGGTACAAAAAGTTCAAAAAGTTGAAGAAAATCATGGAAAATGGTGAAAATTTTGATTGCCTTCATCATCTTAGACCGGTGTTATCGAGTGGTACAAAAACACGTATGAAACCAATCAACCAACATACAAGAGTGATAAATTCTCTGTTCTGGCCTAGACTCATTTGATATTAGCTCTAACGTGCTGGTCATAGGTTCTAAGTGGAACAGTCTAAGCGTCATTATGAAAGCTTGAAGTCAATTAAACACCAAAAGTCATGAACCGAATGATTCTACAATAGAGGAATTCAACATTCAATTAAGATCATGCAACTCATCAAAGCATAGCCTTAGACTTCTACCGACAAATAATCACACCAAACCTCAAACTCCCCTACGACTAACATGAGCATTGTCCTCAATGATCAAGAGAGAGAGGGTAAGGTGGAACGAAGTTACCGCGTTGGTAGAGAGGAGCATAGGAGGTAATAGAGGTGAAAGAGTCCCATAATGATCCTTGGTGAAGAGTGATCCCAAATGCTTGCTAAACCTTATTCAAAAACTAAAACAACACAAAAACCTCAAACAACAATTAAAAGTGAAAAATTAAAGATAACATGGGCTGCCTCCCAAGAAGCGCTTGGTTACCGTCTTAAGCTCGACGATACCTGTGTTATGGTGTCCAACTTAGTACCTCCTTGATGTCAAGTAGCTTCTTCCACGATGAAAGTTGAGCTCCAAGAAACATCTTGGGAGAATGGTAGACTAGCCAATGCACATTGAAGCTTGTATAACACTTGGTACCTTGGGGTGGCTTGCTACCTTTGAAATTTGGAACTTGAGGAAGAAAGTATGGTAGGGGGCCACCATTGAGCTCCATCGTCTCCAAGTTGGTGATGCCACTCAAGGAGTCTTCCGGTTCCCACATGGACGGCTCCTCTTCCATTATCACCTTAGGGGAGGTTATGAAGATTGTGTCCGTCTCTTGACACAAGTACTTCATGATCAAGCAAGAGGATTGAAGAGTACTCACAACCTTTGGTGGGACCACAATAGGGTGGTGTGGTTCACTCTCGTGCTCCACTCTCGGTGCCACCTCTTCTCGAAGCGTCTCCAAATCATCTCTCACCTCCTCTAAAGGGTCATCATCCTCAAGTCTCCTTGGTTCTTCATACCCCACATCATCGTTACTTGGTATGTCCTCGGGAAGAACATGTTCCTCAATCTCCTCCACTACCAACTCTTCTTCTGTGTCAAGCTCTTCCGGTTCACAAGTGTCATCTTCATCATCATAAACATACTCCAAATGATTGGGATGTCGTTCATTCTCAAGAATCTTCGTGACGAGCTCTACGCTTTGGGATAAGCGGTTAACTAGGCTTGCATTATCCTCCGCAATTTGCAAGATCTCTAGCATGAAAGGAGATGGAAGAGGTTTCTCATGACTCATGAATTTCTCTTGGGGAGACTCACCTTCTTCTTCTTCCATGACTAGCACTTCCGGTTGAAAGGTGTCGGAGATGAGCTTCACACTTTGAGTTAAACGATCCAACCGAGCCGCATTATCTTCCGCCATTTGCAACATCTCCTCAATTGTAGAGGAAGGTGGATAATGTTGTTCATCCTCTAGAGCTTCCTTGATGAGTGTCATGCCTTGAGCTAAGCGATTAAGTTGGTTCGCATTGTCTTGCGCAATCTTCAAAGCTTCCTCAAGCGTGGGAAGAGGTGGAGAAGGTTCCTCATAGCTTACAAACTCCTCTCGAAGACGCTCGCTTTTTCTAAACATCTTAAAGAGCTCTTCTAGCATGGAGGGAGGTGGAGAATGTCTTTCATGACTTGTGAATTCCTCTTGATAATACTCCGACAAGACTTGATGGTAGGGTGGAGATGGATAGGGACATTGCTCATTCCACATGGGTGTTGAAGCTTGTTGTTCTTGATCCCACCATTGGCTATCTCCCTCATAAGTTCCTTGGTAGTAGTTGGATGGAGTAGGATGACCATAGTATGAGTTAGGAGATGGATTCCACCCTTGATAGGTACCATAACCATTACCTCCATTCCACGAGTTCATCTTACTTGCAACCTTGCTCCCATGAACTAGATAGGTGGAGAAGGGGCCTACAAACACGCACAACAAACACAACCAAGTAGTACAACAATGCGGGATAACAACACCACAAAAACAAATAACAAAGAAGCAAAACTAAAACGGAAGGAAGTGAATAGAACGGTGCACTACTAAATGCTTTCAAAGGATTGAGAAAGGTCCCCGGCAACGGCGCCAAAAACTTGATAAGGAATTTATCAAGGTCGTATTCCTCGAGGTCCTCTCATAGGCTAATACTCACAAAATTCGTGAACGGTCTAAACATTGAATTGACTGTTGGTTTTGAAAGAGAACAATTTAAAAAGCATAAACAAGGAAAGTAAAATTGACAAGAGAAATTGAGGATCAAACAAGAGAGAAAGGAGTTTAGTCTAGCAAGGGGTTTCTTCAAGCTCAAGGTTCATGAAAGCTGGATTGAATCTCAAGCAACGATGTGTAATTAATGACCATGCATCTCACTCAAGTAGAATCAATGAACTCTCGCACAACTGACCCTCTATTCCTAGACCAAATGCACCATGCTCTCGCTATGTGAACAAAGGGAATAGAATGCTTTAAACTAGCTCAATGAAATGCTTGGAACTTGAATTCTATGCTAACAATCATCTAGCACAAGGTAAATGATGCAAGACACTCTCATGTCAATCATATAACACTAGTCTAGCAATCACAAGGGTCTTTCAACCTTCAAATGAGAGAAAACTCAATGCACACCAAGTGTTTGATAAAATGTCAACAAGGAAGAACAAGCTCAAAATGGTTGTAACTTGATAATCCAATCTCTCAAATCATCCAATTACAATCCTACAACCTTAGATCAACATCAATCAATCATTCTCATGTATTGAAAGACATAACAATACCAAAAGAACAAGTCAAGCTCTAATGGCTACAAAGCACAAGGTCTAGGATCATCATCTTACACAAATGGCTATAAGAAACTCAATCCATACAATCAATCACCTATCCTAGCTTGATCCATCCCTCACTAAACTAAACCTAAGCTTAGCCTAGCTTAACCATGGAAGAAACCTGAAATTGAGTAGAGGAGACCATCCTTGCTTCCATGGAGGATCTTCCCACTTGGCTCTTCAAGCTCCAATCCAAGGTGTAGAAGGCTTCACTTAGATCTCCAAGTTGATCAACAATTGAGGGAGGATGATGATTGGTTGAGAGAGGAAGGGTGATTGGCGATTGGCAATTGAGAGAAAAGGGGTGTCGGCGACTGCTGTGTAATAGAATGAATGATAATTATGAATTCTCGCCGCCTTCCCTCCTTAAATAGTCGCTGGGAAATGCCCGATATTTTCGGCGAAAACATTGTAATATTTTCGCCGAAAATCTCCTTGAAAACTCACGACCGGTGTGCATTTCTTCTAAAGTTTTCGGCGAAAACTTTGAATGTTTTCACCGAAAATGTCTTCAGTGATCAAAGGTCTTTCGTCTGCTTAGAGTTTTCGATCCGAGGACTTGAAAATCTCGCCAAAAACTTCATCTTCGGCGAAAATCCTACGATACTTTCGCCAAAAATGTCTTCAGTTGAAAGTCGTATTTTCTTCGATTTTGCAACGTCCATATCTCCTCCGTCCTAGCTCTGATTGACCTCCCATTTGATCCCACGTGCTCCTTGTCACCAGTACTTCAACGCCAAGACCTGAAAATACAAAGAAAACAGCTCCAATAGACATGGAATTGGCCTCAAAGTGGCAACCGGGCAACAAAAGGGCACTTTGCATAAAACATTCATAAAAGCGTATAAATCATAGCAAAATGAGATCAAACACGGGAGATCACTAGGCTAATCATGGACTTAAAATGCACTAAATATAATCACATCAAATTCCCCTACGACTAAGCTTTGCTTTCCTCAAGCAAATGAATTAGAAAACATCCAAGCTCACAATTGACAAGATCGGTCCCATTGAGATTCAAGCAATAACAATTCGGCTTAAACTGTTCCACAAACAAACTTAACCTACACATGCAAGAACATCAACCAAACAAGTCTAGACCTCACTATTTTCTGCACACTTCAAGTAGTGGTTGATTGGGACACAGCAAAACCGACCACGACAACACCAACTCTAACCAAAAGGACTTGAACTCGGGAAATGGATTGAAAGTGGTGAGTGATCATGACGTGGCTATCGACTCGACTTCATCCGCTTCTAGATCCACACTTTACAAACTCGGGCTAGGATCAAGGGCTACATTTGAGAACTCTTTTTTTTTCTTTTCTTTCTCTTTTCTTCTTCATTTTTTTTTCTTTTTTTCTTACTGCATACTAGTGCTCGATCCAACACTTCACTTAGGCGTTGAACCTGCCTAGCTCACAGCTTTTGCCTTTGCTAGTGCTCAACCCGACACTACACTTAGGTGCCGAGCTTGCCTAGCTTATCTTTTCTTTTCTTTTCCTTTCATTAGCCACTTGATCCTTAGCCCCTTACAACTTCAACACAAGATTTCGAATTGGATTCCGTCTAATCTCAAGCCACAATCACGAGGGAACAAAAAGTTCAAAAAGTTGAAGAAAATCATGGAAAATGGTGAAAATTCTGATTGCCTTCATCATCTTAGACCGGTGTTATCGAGTGGTACAAAAACACGTATCAAACCAATCAACCAACATACAAGAGTGATAAATTCTCTGTTCCGGCCTCGACTCATTTGATATTAGCTCTAACATGCTGGATATAGGTTCTAAGTGGAACAGTCTAAACGTTATTATGAAAGCTTGAAGTCAATTAAACACCAAAAGTCATGAACCAAATGATTCTACAATAGAGGAATTCAACATTCAATTAAGATCATGCAACTCATCAAAGCATAGCCTTAGACTTCTACCGACAAATAATCACACCAAACCTCAAACTCCCCTACGACTAACATGGGCATTGTCCTCAATGATCAAGAGAGAGAGGGTAAGGTGGAACAAAGTTATCGCGTTGGTAGAGAGGAGCATAGGAGGTAATAGAGGTGAAAGAGTCCCATAATGATCCTTGGTGAAGAGTGATCCCAAATGCTTGCTAAACCTTATTCAAAAACTAAAACAACACAAAAACCTCAAACAACAATTAAAAGCGAAAAATTAAAGATAACATGGGGTGCCTCCCAAGAAGCGCTTGGTTACGTCTTAAGCTCGACGATACCTGTGTTATGGTGTCCAACTTAGTACCTCCTTGATGTCAAGTAGCTTCTTTCACGATGAAAGTTGAGCTCCAAGAAACATCTTGGGAGAATGGTAGACTAGCCAATGCACATTGAAGCTTGTATAACACTTGGTACCTTGGGTGGCTTGCTACCTTTGAAATTTGGAACTTGAGGAAGAAAGTATGGTAGGGGGCCACCATTGAGCTCCATCGTCTCCAAGTTGGTGATGCCACTCAAGGAGTCTTCCGGTTCCCACATGGACGGCTCCTCTTCCATTATCACCTTAGGGGAGGTTATGAAGCTTGTGTCCGTCTCTTGACACAAGTACTTCATGATCAAGCAAGAGGATTGAAGAGTACTCACAACCTTTGGTGGGACCATAATAGGGTGGTGTTGTTCACTCTCTCGGTGCCACCTCTTCTCGAAGCGTCTCCAAATCATCTCTCACCTCCTCTAAAGGGTCATCATCCTCAAGTCTCCTTGGTTCTTCATACCCCACATCATCGTTACTTGGTATGTCCTCGGGAAGAACATGTTCCTCAATCTCCTCCACTACCAACTCTTCTTCCGTGTCAAGCTCTTCCGGTTCACAAGTGTCATCTTCATCATCATAAACATACTCCAAATGATTGGGATGTCGTTCATTCTCAAGAATCTTCGTGACGAGCTCTATCCTTTGGGATAAGCGGTTAACTCGGCTTGCATTATCCTCCGCAATTTGCAAGATCTCTAGCATGAAAGGAGATGGAAGAGGTTTCTCATGACTCACGAATTCCTCTTGGGGAGACTCACCTTCTTCTTCTTCCATGACTAGCACTTCCAGTTCAAAGGTGTCGGAGATGAGTTAAACGATCCAACCAAGCCGCATTATCTTCCGCCATTTGCAACATCTCCTCAATTGTGGAGGAAGGTGGAGAATGTTGTTCATCCTCTAGAGCTTCCTTGATGAGTGTCATGCCTTGAGCTAAGAGATTAAGTTGGTTCGCATTGTCTTGCGCAATCTTCAAAGCTTCCTCAAGCGTGGGAAGAGGTGGAGAAGGTTCCTCATAGCTTACAAACTCCTCTCAAGGACACTCGCTTTCTCTAACCATCTTAAAGAGCTCTTCTAGCATGGAGGGCGGTGGAGAATGTTGTTCATGACTTGTGAATTCCTCTTGATAATACTCCGGCAAGACTTGATGGTAGGGTGGAGATGGATAGGGACATTGCTCATTCCACATGGTGTTGAAGCTTGTTGTTCTTGATCCCACCATTGGCTATCTCCCTTATAAGTTCCTTGGTAGTAGTTGGATGGAGTAGGATGACCATAGTATGAGTTAGGAGATTGATTCCACTCTTGATAGGTACCATAACCATTACCTCCATTCCACGAGTTCATCTTACTTGCAACCTTGCTCCCATGAACTAGATAGGTGGAGAAGGGGCCTACAAACACGCACAACAAACACAACCAAGTAGTACAACAATGCGGGATAACAACACCACAAAAACAAATAACAAAGAAGCAAAACTAAAACGGAAGGAAGTGAATAGAACGGTCCACTACTAAATGCTTTCAAAGGATTGAGAAAGGTCCCCGGCAACGGCGCCAAAAACTTGATAAGGAATTTATCAAGGTCGTATTCCTCGAGGTCCTCTCATAGGCTAATACTTACAAAATTCGTGAACGGTCTAAATATTTAAATTGAGATTTGGTTTTGAAAGAGAACAATTTAAAAAGCATAAACAAGCAAAGTAAAATTGACAAGAGAAATTGAGGATCAAACAAGAGAGAAAGGAGTTTAGTCTAGCAAGGGGTTTCTTCAAGCTCAAGGTTCATGAAAGCTGGATTGAATCTCAAGCAACGATGTGTAATTAATGACCATGCATCTCACTCAAGTAGAATCAACGAACTCTCGCACAATTGACTCTCTATTCCTAGACCAAATGCACCATGCTCTCGTTATGTGAACAAAGGGAATGGAATGCTTTAAACTAGCTTAATGAAATGCTTGGAACTTGAATTCTATGCTAACAATCATCTAGCACAAGGTAAATGATGCAAGACACTCTCATGTCAATCATATAACACTAGTCTAGCAATCACAAGGGTCTTTCAACCTTCAAATGAGAGAAAACTCAATGCACACCAAGTGTTTGATAAAATGTCAACAAGGAAGAACAAGCTCAAAATGGTTGTAACTTGATAATCCAATCTCTCAAATCACCCAATTACAATCCTACAACCTTAGATCAACATCAATCAATCATTCTCATGTATTGAAAGACATAACAATACCAAAAGAACAAGTCAAGCTCTAATGGCTACAAAGCACAAGGTCTAGGATCATCATCTTACACAAATGGCTATAAGAAACTCAATCCATACAATCAATCACCTATCCTAGCTTGATCCATCCCTCATTAAACTAAACCTAAGCTTAGCCTAGCTTAACCATGGAAGAAACCTAAAATTGAGTAGAGGAGACCATCCTTGCTTCCATGGAGGATCTTCCCACTTGGCTCTTCAAGCTCCAATCCAAGGTGTAGAAGGCTTCACTTAGATCTCCAAGTTGATCAACAATTGAGGGAGGATGATGATTGGTTGAGAGAGGAAGGGTGATTAGCGATTGGCAATTGAGAGAAAAGGGGTGTCGGCGACTGCTGTGTAATAGAATGAATGATAATTATGAATTCTCGCCGCCTTCCCTCCTTAAATAGTCGCTGGGAAATGCCTGATATTTTTGGCGAAAACATTGTAATATTTTCGCCGAAAATCTCCTTGAAAACTCACAACCGGCTGTGCATTTCTTCTAAAGTTTTTGGCGAAAACTTTGAATGTTTTCACCGAAATCGTCTTCAGTGATCAAAGGTCTTTCGTCTGCTTAGAGTTTTCGATCCGAGGACTTAAAAATCTCGCCGAAAACTTCTTCTTCGGCGAAAATCCTACGATACTTTCGCCGAAAATGCTTCAGCTGAAAGTCGTATTTTCTTCGATTTTGCAACGTCCATATCTCCTCCGTCCTAGCTCCGATTGACCTCTCGTTTGATCCCACGTGCTCCTTGTCACCAGTACTTCAACGCCAAGACCTGAAAATACAAAGAAAACAGCTCCAATAAACATGGAATTGGCCTCAAAGTGGCAACCGGGCAACAAAAGGGCACTTTGCATAAAACATTCATAAAAGCGTATAAATCACAGCAAAATGAGATCAAACACGGGAGATCACTAGGCTAATCATGGACTTAAAATGCACTAAATATAATCACATCAGCCGCCACCCTCTCCCACCGCAATGGCTACTCAGAAGACTCTTGCGAATTACAATAAGCCGTGCGCAACTAGTCTTCGGTCCTGCATTGCCGTGCCACGTAATGCAGATGATCCTGACTATGAGATCAAGATCCCTTTCCTGGAAATGATCTCTAGGGAGTTGCAGTTGGAAGGAAAGCCGCATGATAACCCATGCACACATTTGGCGGATTTCCTAGCTATATGCGTTACTTTTAAGAGCGGAAGTCTCCATAAGAACACCTTATGCTTACGAGCCTTCTCACTCTCTCTCAAAGGTCCCGCAAAGAGGTGGCTCAATAGCAAGCCGCCTGGTCACTATACAAACTGGGACGATCTTGCTCAAGATTTCGTAGAGGAATACTTTCCTCCTTCCAAAACTACAGCTTACAAGGACAGCATTGCTAGATTTGTTCTGAAGGAAGGGATGAGCTTATACGATGCTTGGAATGAATTCAAAGAACTCCTCTACAATTGCCCTCGTCATGGCTTCGAACAAAGACAACTAGTTGAGATCTTTGATCGAGGTATGAATGAGGAGTCTGCTAAATGGGTCAACTCCTTGGCTAAGGGAGATTGTAACGCTCTTACTCCAGCAGCTGGTATGCTTCACTTTGCTAGCCGTGCTTCCAAGTCAAGGAGTTGGGAGAGACAATCACAAGGAGTCAATAGTAAGCTTAACATTGAAGAACAGATTAAAGCAGAAGTCCATAAGCACTTAAAGTAGGCTGGTGCGCCTATTAACCCTCCGTCAGCCTCTGTCTATGTAGCTGACTGTGAATGGTGTGGAGCTTGTGCTCGTAACGGATGGAGTTGCCAGAATTTTGGAAACACAGATGTCTAGTCTGTTGATGAAGTTAGCTTCATTACTCAAGGCTTCCCTAACAATCAACAAGGGTACATCGGCTATCGCAACTACAAGCAGCCCCAACAACAAAGAAATTTCCAAGAGCAACCACCTTACAACTCCGGAGCCAACCAGAACTAGAACCAGAATCAGAATAGTCGACCATCTGGTTCATTCCAAGAGCAGAAGCCAAACAACCAATCCGAAGGAGTATATCAGCCGCCTCATACAAATCAAGGCAACTACGATACAACACCTGGCAATCGCCAGAATCATTACCTGAATAATACATATCAAGGCCCTCCTAGATTCAGCGGAGGACATCAGCCTAGAGATCGTTGCCTCAACACAACAAGGATGGAAAATTGGACAGGAAGCTGAGTCAGATCATTTATAGGTTTGATGATCATGATAGTCAATTCAAAGCTCAAGCCATCTTCAACCAAGATTACATTGCACAAGGTCATAGAATGGAGAGCCATGTGAAAAACATCGCTAGCATGCTCTCTAGTGGTCGTCCCTTCGGTAAGCTACCAAGCCAAATAAAATCTGATATGACCCGGCCCAGCTGCCCTAGTACCCGCCGGTACACCTACACCCCACCAGGGTCACCTGTCCGAGGCAGAAAACTAGGGCCATACAAGAAGCGTGTAGAATCAAGGGCAGGCCACCTATAATCCCTCAAGCCAAGGTATGAGATGAAATATAGGCTAAGGCCTCCCCTGCAAGGTAGGAGAGCTTAGAAGGAAGAAATGCCACTCCAGGCCATGCTGCTGGCCGAGTGTAGAAACCCTAGGGTTGATGATGGGATCCGGGCCACCCGACCCGACTGACGCCGACCCGGCCCCAACCCTAATACCGTACCGAGACCACACTAGGCCTAGGCCTACGCCAGTACCACCTCCGGAGCCTTGGAGAGACAAAGCCCCAGATCCAGACCCTGAGCCAAGTGTAGGGCCAATTCCAGCCCTAAGCCGAGGGCCGCCAGTAGGCCCTACCCTGATTACCACGACCCCTGGAGGTGAAGAGGAGCATTGGGAGTCTCTAGGCGCATTCCTAGAGCATCAGTTGGTTTGCTAGTTACGAGCATCACTCGTGTCATCGTGTGGTCTCGAGTAGGTCTCATGTAAATTCTAACTCATTCAAGTAAACAGAAAACCACTCAGAAAGAATTTAAATTGCAAGTTACGTGCAATGGATCAAAAGCTCACAGTTGGTTTGCTAGTCGGATTCGGTCATTTTCATGCAATCAAGGCTACAAACTACAAGTGTGATTTTAAAATTCTGTTCTGACCAGGCAATTTAGCATCAAAGCATACAAGTTGGTTCTCAAGTTCTAGGTTAAGCAGTCTAAGCATCATTATGAAAGGTTGAACAACAACTTAACATCAAAAATCAAGAACTGAGCCATTCTAATGCTAGAGAGACTGGAATGGAATCACGAGGCACACAAAACACAATCAAGGGCAATCACGTTCATGCAAGGTTCTCTAGCATCCTACCCCACACTTAAATCGGATTGTGTCCTCACAGGACTAATTTTAGAGGTCAGAGTGGAATGGAAGAACCTGGAAGAGGACGGTTGATTTCAGAGGGTAAGCACGGATCCTCGGAGCGGAGGGAAGTGTAACAGAACCTGAAGCAAAGGGAATCTCCCAACTGCCTACAAAACAAAAACAAATGAAACATAAAAAAGGGAAACCGAGACAAGTGCCCCGGATCCACACAGAAAAAAAAAAGTTGGATCGAAATCCGAAAATAATAAATAAAAAGAAGACACCAGAAAAGGAATACAACCCGATCACTGCTGGTCCGGTGAACCGAGGGGTGAAAAGTTGAGAAATTCACCGAGCTGGCGTTGCCACGCCATCTGTGCCTCATATCGCCAGTCGGCTCGGCGCATATGTTGCTGCATAATAGGCCATCGCGCCTCTTGAGCGGCGTTGTCGGTGATGCGCCACTCCTGCAGTCGCTCGTATAACTCTCCCACATCCGCGGGGTGATGTCGCGGCTGGTGAGTATGCGCCGGAATTGGATCTGGAATGCGCGGCGGCGACTGGTGGGTGTACCCTGCCTGATGGTGTGGCGAGGGTATATAATCTTGAAACTCAGGCGGCGGCTGCGGCTGCTGCTCCTCAGCATCATCTTCGTCCTCCAACTCGACCGCAGGTTGGAGTGGAGGATCTGTTGCTACATGGGGACTGAGGTCGAGTTCTAAGTCGTACTCGACCGCCAAGTCTCCTCCAACGGTCATAATTGGGTGTCGTGGAATGTTAGGGCCATATTCATGGCTGATGCCGAAGGAGAGGATGAGCTGACCTATGAAGTTGCCTCCCAAGAGTTTGCGTGGTAGCTTCTTCCTCTTGGTCCGCTGGCTGAAGATGTGAGCTAGCACCCAGCCGGGGTGGTGATCGTGATAGTGCTCGTAGGGGATGCCCAGATGAGCGGCAAACTCATCGTAGGTGAGCTGCCTGTACACCCCACCAAGAAAGAAGGTGATCACCTTCTAGCCCCGTCTCCTCTTATGCTCGTCCAAGTCAAATGTCACCCAGAACTCCTGGAGAGCAATGTCTGGGAACTCGGCGGCTATGGTGGTCAGCTCTAGGAGACCGGCCGGTGCTAGGGCGTCATGCACGTTCCGGTAGGAATCCTCGTTATGCTCCTGGAGTGACTCCATGGATAAAGGACGCACGTTAGCTCCACGGATGTGCTCGATCTTCTGGAAGCTCTCAAAGTAGAAGTCCGGTAGACGGGCGATGGTGGGATGGTAACCAGCATGGCGAGGGAGTGCAGGTGGAGGACCCAGAATGGCGGGTGTGACGGGAGCGGCAGCTCCTGAGCTCGAGGCGCCATCAAGTAGCTCAAAGGTGTTCCTAAACCAGAATGAAACCAAATTAGTCGACCAAAACCTTACTCCACACTTAGTAGAAAAACTCAATTTCACAAAGAAACGAGGGAAACTAAGTGGGGTAAGCAAAGCGGAGTAACCGGTAATCATAGACATTAAAATACATACTTCGGAACAGCCAGAATCGGATAATTACAATCAGAGTTCAAAAAGTCAAACCGACATTTAGAAAGTCAACATTTAAGCATATTGGACGCTAATCATGGCGAGACTGTCACAACTCGGAGAATGACGGTAAAATATTATTTCAACTGGCAAGCACGATAATATGAACGAGAATGGACACTTGTGGCAGCCAAATGATCAACACAGTTCAAAGTCAAACCGACATTTCTCACAAAAGTCAACATAACAAGAAATTAATTGTATGCATAGCAACACCTGACCAAATGATATGGAAATTAAGCACGGAACTCCCTAAGCATCCTAGAATAGTTCTATAAGTTCAGTCAATCCTAGTTCACACGAAACAGTTGGCACGCAAAACGAGGCAAACCGAAAAGTCAACCAAAAGTCAACCTCGATGAAATTCAGCAATCTATATGTCAAAAGATTCGTATTGAAAAGTCATACAACTTACCTTGAAGTCATGATTGCTAAAAATGAACGAGGTGAGAGGAATCGGTGAAAAACTTGAAAACTGGGGTTTCGGAGAACTGGAGCTGCAAAGCTCCGATTCGAACGTTCTAGGGCTTGGTGGGATCGGAAAAAAGAGAGGGGAGGTGCGGCGGCGGCGGCTAAAATGGCGGCGACGGCGGGTTTTAAAGTGGAGGGTGGTCGGCGATTTCAAAAGGAGAGGGGGGGTTTCGGGTAGGCTGTGCGAAAATGGGATAAAGAAGAGAGAGGTCCGGATTTTAAAGGGAATAATTAGGTGATTTTTCAAATCAGTTTCGGCGAAAGTAGGGGGGTGGTTTCGCCGAAAACAAGTTAACATGGATTGAAATATTTTGGAAAGGCGGTTTCGCCGAAAATGGTAGTTCGGTTTCGCCGAAAATTTAGTTGGGATGGTTTCGCCGAAATCAGAAAATTTTCGAACCGAAAATAGGAAACAGGAAGAATGAGTTCAAAAATCAAGAATCAGTTTCGCCGAAAATGGTAGTGGCTTCGCCGAAAATTTTGAACTGTTCGGGTGAAAATATTTTCGTAAATCAGGCCAACTTCAGAAAATCACAGTTAAATCCAGAAAAATCAGAACGACCTCAATCAACTTGCGACTGACTCTATGACATGCAGACTCTACACGAAAATTAATAAATCAAACAAACAAACACTTTTGGCTCTCCCGAACCGACTCTAAATTACCAAGGTTGAAACAAAACAAAACTGACTCCAGCCGTGGGTTGCCTCCCACGAAGCGCTCTTTTATTAACGTCCTTGAGCTGGACGATACCTGGACGGTATTAGGAGACATCCCAACTTAGATTCTCCTTCACGCTCGCGTCGGAGTTCATGAAGTACAGCTTCGGGACTTCTCCGGTAAGCGTGAATCTCTTCCCGTTTGCATGTAGTAGTTTGGTACGTCCGTCGGGAAGATGATCAACGAACTTGAATGGTCCGAACAGCTCTCTCGAGAGGTCATCCTTCTTTAGTGTGACGATGGAAGGAATGAGGACTGTCAGTTTCTCTTTTTCTTTCTTCTTCGGCTTGTTATCACCAGGATCGGTGATCATAAGTACTTCCTTAGGAGATGTTTTTGGCTTCTCCCTCCATACTTGTTCCGGCGCCGGTTTCTCGGAACTAACAGGTGGTGCAGCTGGCTCGATGGAAGACAGTAGAGCTTTTGGCCTCCAGACCATTTGGGTCTTTGTCTTCTTGTTCTTTCCTCGAGGTCTGCTCGGTGGTTTAGAAGAGGCTTGCAGCTCCTTCTTCTTCTTCTTAAGCGGCTTCTGAACCGAAATTTCTGGTTTTTTCGTAGTGACCTGTTTAATACCTGTAGCAACAACTGATCTAGAGACACTGGAAGAAGCATTAGTAACGGAGTTGACCGGAGTCAACTCCACAGTTTCAACAGCTAAGCAGTGAGATTCTTCATTCCTAGAGTCATATTTCATGCCATCTTTAAGACGGAACGTTTTTGTTTCTTTACCAACTCTTAAAGTCAAAGAACCATTAGGAACGTTAATATTCATTCTAGTAGTAGCCATGAAAGGTCGACCTATGAGAATAGTAGTGTCATCCGTACTAGTATCCATAATCACATAATCAGCTAAGAACGTGAACGGACCACATTTAGTGACAACGTCTTTAATCTCTCCCTTAGGGGTTTTAAGCGATCTATCAGCAAAGACAAGTTGCATACTGGGCGGTTCAAGTTCCCCTAGGTTTAACTTTTCATATAGACTCACAGGCATGACATTAACAGATGCTCCTAGATCAACTAAGCAACGTTCAATTTCAACATCATTGATGACCAAAGGCAAAGTAAAAGAACCAGGATCAGATAACTTAGCTGGATATGGAGAGACAGGTTTCTTAATACGAATGTCAGGGTATCCTTCCTTGTTCCCCTTCATGCCAGTCTCGATCCTTGCGTTTGGCAGCAGTGCTCTAGGAAAAGGAGGCTTCAAGACGTATGGTGCAAGAGGAGGATCATCCTTAGGCGCTGGTTTCTGTTCCTCTTCTTCCTCTTCTTCCGGAGTTTCAGCGATCCTGCGTAAAATAGAAAAAGCATCAGCAATTAAGTTCAGAAGTTTTCGAGCAGTTACCATTTTAGCCTGTTCTTTTCTCGGGTTTGGCTCTGTCTGGCTTGAAAGCTGGCCAAATGGTCGACCAGATGCTAGCATGCTCGAGATGTTGTTCACGACTTGCTCAATCCGTTGTCCAGATGCTATTTGTTCTTGATTGAGAAGAGCTTGAGCCTTGAACTGACTGTCATGATCATCGAGTCTTGTGATGATCTGGCTGAGCTTCTTATCCAGGTCACTGACATTATTATCTGTTTGATGCTACTGTCCTGGATAGGTATTGTTAAGATATTGATTCTGGCGATTGCCAGGAGCAGTTTCATAATTACCTGGATTGCGATGCGGCGGCTGGTAGACACCTGCAGGCGGATGGTTAGGCTTCTGATCCTGAGCTTGACCAGCTGGGCGGTTATTCTGGTTCTGGTTATGATTGGTGCCAACATTGTAGGGAGGTCTGTCTTGGTAGTTCCCTTGCTGTCTGAAGTTACGATAACCGGCATAACCGTTCTGATTATTAACGAAGCCTTGTTGGATGAAATTTACCTCTTCGGCAGACCAGACTTCTGCCTTACCAAAATTCTGACAACGGCCTCCGTTATGTGAGCAAGCTCCACACCACTCGCAATCGGCAACATAGACAGAAGCTGCCGGTGGCTTGATTGGTGTGGTAGACTTCTTCAAATTCTTCTCTACCTCTGCCTTGATAGCTGCTTCGAAATCTAGCTTGCTCCTCGATCCTTCAGATTGTCGCTCCTAGTTCCTTGACTTGGAGGCACAGTTTGCGAAGTGCAAAAGAGCAGCTTCAGGAGTGAGTGTAGTGCAATCCCCTTCAGCTAGAGAATTGACCCACTTGGCAGATTCTTCTCAAAGTCCTCGAGAGAAGATTTCAGCTAACTGCCTCTGCTCGAATCCATGATGAGGGCAGGTGTAGAGAAGCTCTTGGAATCGATTCCAAGTATCATACAAGCTTTCTCCTTCTTTCTTGGAGAATCTGGCGATGCTGTCCTTGATGGCGGTTGTTCTGGCCGGAGGGAAGTATTCTTCAACAAAGTCCTGAGCCAGAGTATCCCAGTTAGTGTAGTAGCCAGGTGGTTTGCCAGTAAGCCACCTCTTAGCAGCGCCTTTCAAAGAGAACGGGAAAGCTCTCAGACAAAGAGTGTTTTTGTCGAGGTTTCCGTTTTTAAAAGTACTGCAGAGATCAAGGAAGTCTGCAAGATGAGTGCACGGATTGTCTAGGGGCCTGCCTTCAAACTGTAAATCCCTAGAGATCATGGTCAAGAATGGAATCTTGATCTCATAGTCAGGATCTCCTTCAATGCACGGAACGGCAATGGCAGATCGAACGCTAGTCTCGCTCGGCTTGTTATAGTCTGCTAGACTCTTCTGTGCAGGAGGGGGTGGCGGCGGTTGCTCGCCGTTTGGTGGTGGTATGTGTACTCGATCGTCCATGGTAGGAGATGGAGGTGGTGAAAGTGATGCGGTGTATGAAGCGGATGAAGAGTGAGGTGAAAACGGAGATGAGGAACTCTCCTTCGGTTCCTCGATCTTGATCGGAGTGATGAATGGATTGGATCTGCCTTTCTTCAGAATCTGTGATCGTAGAGGTGTAGCAGAACTGCCTGAATTCCCTGCAATCTTAGCCTGTTCGGTTTGAAAGCGAGTCCAAGGACGGTGAGGCATACACCTGTAAACCTACAGATAACAAAGACAAACAAAACCAGTGTAAAATCGAAGTGGATGGAAAAATGAAAGATGGAAAATAGAAGAATAAATTGCCAGATCTTCTTTCAACAATCAGAAGAAGTCCCCGGCAACGGCGCCAATTTGGTGAGACCTCCGGTCGTTGTTCGGACGTTCAGCCAAATAAAAACTACTAATGCTAAGAAAAAGCATATAGCAGATCGTATTCCACGGGCCTTCGAATGATTGGCTACTTCAGAACTAACAAATTATTCAAAGAAAAACACTTAGTGCGTGGTGCGAGTTCCACGAATTCTACTTCTAAGAAATGCAGAAAAATTAAAAAGATTAAACAGCAGATTGAGAATTAGGGTTTGGAAACAAGAATGACAGACGAACTTAGACTTTGAATCCCCCTTCGTTCCCCAGAGCATTGGCAATCAACAGATCAGCGGATTTCGATTCTCATTCAATCAATTACTAAGACACCACCATAACTCCTTACCCTTAGGTTTAAGACCGGCGAACGTTCGCTCTATCCGTTCTAACTACCAAGATTAACTAGCAGCCCGGGTATTGTCGCCTCTCGCAACGACTTAATTAATTGGTGTAATTACTAGTGATTAATGAGTTACTCTTGCAGTGAATTAACCCTAACCGGTTCCTACGAAAGGCACACTCCAATTATAAGGTTAATTGTTTAATTCGATGTTCTAAGGTAAGGCGAGCGTTCGCTTCTATCCTTAGCTTAACAAGAATCTAATCTAGGTGATCAATCCAGACAAGAAACATGAATAATGAAGAACAAATCAAACATGAAAAAGAACTGATTGAATTTCGAATCTAATCACTGCTGATCCGTGACCGCTTTAAAGCCCTGGGTCACTTAGGGTTCATCTAGTCTAAGCTCTAAAGGGTTTAGCTACTCATGATCATTACAAAAGAAACAAAGACAAGGAAAGAGTTCATCATTTAAAGGAAGAACAGAAAAGGATCTGAAAAACCTAATTCAGACGACTCTGACAGACTCCGATCTTCGGTAAGTTGCACTCCTAGCTCCGGTTCTCCGAGGTGGAAGGGATGGCGTCACGATCTCTATCCGGCTCTTCGAACTCCAACTCTTCGCTCCAGACTTCAGAGAATTCTGATCTCGAAAAGTTGTATTATGATTAATTATGATCTCCCCCTTTGTTTGGGCCGCCGGTTTAAGTATTTATACTTAAACCCTAAGTCGCCGGATTTGTTCTATTATTTTCGCCGAAAATAAGGGATTATTTTCACCGAAAATTCCTTTGTAAATTGCTGCTTCCGTCGGCTGATTTCTTCATAACTTTTCGGCGAAAACATTATAGTATTTTTGCTGAAAACTTTAGTGCAATTCAGCTCATTCCGTCTGTGGGTTTTCTGAAGGTATTTTTGCCGAAAACTTCAAGTGTTTTCGGCGAAAACATTGTGCTGGGTAGTTGGATCTCCGGTTCTGACTCTGGTTTGATTCCGGTTCACTCCTTGAGGTCTTGAACACGTCCGTGGCTACATAAATGATGGCGGAAACCTGTGCTTTCACAAAAATACTAGAAAACCATCAAATAGACCAAAAAAGGGCCAAAGTAACCAAATCGGTAGGAAATATGGTAGTTGAGTGAATATTCGCTATTTTACCCCTAAAACCACGTTTCAAGCAAGGAAATGTCGCTTAAATGAGGCTGATAATCACGTCAAATCGAGTGTCATCAATACCCCACACTTAAGCTTTTGCTTGTCCTCAAGCAAACTGAACTAGAACACACTCAAATTCACAAATGACACGAGATTGAACCGAGATTCAATTCTAACAATTTGGTTTAGACTGTTCCACGTAGAAAAAGTGACCTACACATGCACGAACATCAACCAAATAAGTTTTCGATCTCACTGTTTTCTGCACACTTCAAGTAGTAGTTTTAACAAAGCTCGTTTCTTGGTAAAACAATTAATCATAATTAACCGACTACGATAACACCAATTCTAATCAAAAAGACTTTAAGCTCTAGCCATGATGTGGACGCGGAGGTAGGAAAAGTGACGTGGCTATTGATTCGACTTCATCCGTTTCTAGATCTGTACGTTACATGTTCTAGCTAGGACCGATTTAAACAACAATTAATTTCAAGTTTCGACTTCTTCCTTTAATTTATTTACTGCATACTAGTGCTCGATACCAAACACTTCACTTAGGTGTTGGACCTGCCTAGCTCACAGTATTTGTGCTTATGCTAGTGCTCAACCCGAACACTTCACTTAGGTGTCGGGCTTGCCTAGCTTTTTTTTCAGCACTTTAAAGAACTTTACATTGATTTGCACAACTCGAATTTCACCACTCAAACACTTGATTTATCGATTTAACCACTTGATCCTAGCTAGTTATAACTTTTTACACGAGATTTCGAATTGAATTTCCGCCTAATCTCTAGCCACAATCACAGGTGATCGAATATGGAGTGAAAAACATGGGAGAAGCTAGCATTTATCATCTTAAAATGGTGTTATCGAGCTTTGTTATTAATAAGCAAAATAGTTTAATTGATTCAAATTTCAACTACCGAAGTGATTTATGATCTGTTCTGACCTAGACTCATTTAATATCAGTGCCAACACGTTGGTTACAGGTTCTAAGTGGAACAGTCTAGACGTCATTGTTCAAAATTGAAGTCAATTTAACATCATAAGTCAGGAATTGAGCAATTCTAATGCTAGAGAAACTGGAAAGGCACTGAGAAACACACAATACACAATTAAGGGCAATCAAGTTCATGCAAGGTTCTCGGCGCTAATTTGATAGCTGCAGTTTTAGCAGTATCAAATACTACCAAGCTGTGAAGCTAGGGTAGATCGTATTCCACACGGTTTCTCCTAATCGACTACTTTGAAGAAGCTGACAATTTATTCAGGTTTAAACAAGTTGCGCGTGGTGTGAGTTCCACGACTTCTAATCTAACAAACAAGGAAATTAAAAGCAGGAAAAGTAAAACAAGTTGACTAACAGGAAGATAGACGAGCTTAGATTTCGAATCCCCCTTAGATCACCAAGGCAACGGCAATCACAAGACCAGCGGTTTTCAATTCTAATTCAATCGGTTTCTATACACCACCATAACTCCTTACCCTTAGGTTTAAGACTGGCGAACGTTCGCTCTATCCGATCTAACTACCAAGATTAACTAGCCGCCCGGGTACGGTCGCCTCTCGCAATAACTTAATTAATTGGTGTAATTACTAGTGATTAATGAGTTACTCTTGCAGTGAATTAACCCTAACCGGTTCCTACGAAAGGCACACTCCAATTATAAGGTTAATTGTTTAATTCGATGTTCTAAGGTAAGGCGAGCGTTCGCTTCTATCCTTAGCTTAACAAGAATCTAATCTAGGAGATCAATCCAGACAAGAAACATGAATAATGAAGAACAAATCAAACATGAAAAAGAACTGATTGAATTTCGAATCTAATCACTGCCGATCCGTGACCGCTTTAAAGCCCTGGGTCACTTAGGGTTCATCTAGTCTAAGCTCTAAAGGGTTTAGCTACTCATGATCATTACAAAAGAAACAAAGACAAGGAAAGAGTTCATCATTCAAAGGAAGAACAGAAAAGGATCTGAAAAACCTAATTCAGACGACTCTGACAGACTCCGATCTTCGGTAAGTTGCACTCCTAGCTCCGGTTCTCCGAGGTGGAAGGGATGGCGTCACGATCTCTATCCGGCTCTTTGAACTCCAACTCTTCGCTCCAGACTTCAGAGAATTCTGATCTCGAAAAGTTGTATTATGATTAATTATGATCTCCCCCTTTGTTTGGGCCGCCGGTTTAAGTATTTATACTTAAACCCTAAGTCGCCGGATTTGTTCTATTATTTTCGCCGAAAATAAGGGATTATTTTCACCAAAAATTCCTTTGTAAATTGCTGCTTCCGTCGGCTGATTTCTTCATAACTTTTCGGCGAAAACATTATAGTATTTTCGCTGAAAACTTTAGTGCAATTCAGCTCATTCCGTCTGTGGGTTTTCTGAAGGTATTTTCGCCGAAAACTTCATAGTGTTTTCGGCGAAAACATTGTGCTGGGTAGTTGGATCTCCGGTTCTGACTCTGGTTTGATTTCTGGTTTGATTCCGGTTCACTCCTTGAGGTCTTGAACACGTCCGTGGCTACATAAATAATGGCGGAAACCTGTGCTTTCACAAAAATACGAGAAAACCATCAAATAGACCAAAAAAGGGCCAAAGTAACCAAATCGGTAGGAAATATGGTAGTTGAGTGAATATTCGCTATTTTACCCCTAAAACCACGTTTCAAGCAAGGAAATGTCGCTTAAATGAGGCTGATAATCACGTCAAATCGAGTGTCATCAATACCCCACACTTAAGCTTTTGCTTGTCTTCAAGCAAACTGAACTAGAACACACTCAAATTCACAAATGACACGAGATTAAACCGAGATTCAATTCTAACAATTTGGTTTAGACTGTTCCACGTAGAAAAAGTGACCTACACATGCACGAACATCAACCAAATAAGTTTTCGATCTCACTGTTTTCTGCACACTTCAAGTAGTAGTTTTAACAAAGCTCGTTTCTTGGTAAAACAATTAATCATAATTAACCGACTACGATAACACCAATTCTAATCAAAAAGACTTTAAGCTCTAGCCATGATGTGGACGCGGAGGTAGGAAAAGTGACGTGGCTATTGATTCGACTTCATCCGTTTCTAGATCTGTACGTTACATGTTCTAGCTAGGACCGATTTAAACAACAATTAATTTCAAGTTTCGACTTCTTCCTTTAATTTATTTACTGCATACTAGTGCTCGATACCAAACACTTCACTTAGGTGTTGGACCTGCCTAGCTCACAGTATTTGTGCTTATGCTAGTGCTCAACCCGAACACTTCACTTAGGTGTCGGGCTTGCCTAGCTTTTTTTTTCAGCACTTTAAAGAACTTTACATTGATTTGCACAACTCGAATTTCACCACTCAAACACTTGATTTATCGATTTAACCACTTGATCCTAGCTAGTTATAACTTTTTACACGAGATTTCGAATTGAATTTCCGCCTAATCTCTAGCCACAATCACAGGTGATCGAATATGGAGTGAAAAACATGGGAGAAGCTAGCATTTATCATCTTAAAATGGTGTTATCGAGCTTTGTTATTAATAAGCAAAATAGTTTAATTGATTCAAATTTCAACTACCGAAGTGATTTATGATCTGTTCTGACCTAGACTCATTTAATATCAGTGCCAACACGTTGGTTACAGGTTCTAAGTGGAACAGTCTAGACGTCATTGTTCAAAATTGAAGTCAATTTAACATCATAAGTCAGGAATTGAGCAATTCTAATGCTAGAGAAACTGGAAAGGCACTGAGAAACACACAATACACAATTAAGGGCAATCAAGTTCATGCAAGGTTCTCGGCGCTAATTTGATAGCTGCAGTTTTAGCAGTATCAAATACTACCAAGCTGTGAAGCTAGGGTAGATCGTATTCCACACGGTTTCTCCTAATCGACTACTTTGAAGAAGCTGACAATTTATTCAGGTTTAAACAAGTTGCGCGTGGTGTGAGTTCCACGACTTCTAATCTAACAAACAAGGAAATTAAAAGCAGGAAAAGTAAAACAAGTTGACTAACAGGAAGATAGACGAGCTTAGATTTCGAATCCCCCTTAGATCACCAAGGCAACGGCAATCACAAGACCACGGTTTTCAATTCTAAGGTAAGGCGAGCGTTCGCTTCTATCCTTAGCTTAACAAGAATCTAATCTAGGAGATCAATCCAGACAAGAAACATGAATAATGAAGAACAAATCAAACATGAAAAAGAACTGATTGAATTTCGAATCTAATCACTGCCGATCCGTGACCGCTTTAAAGCCCTGGGTCACTTAGGGTTCATCTAGTCTAAGCTCTAAAGGGTTTAGCTACTCATGATCATTACAAAAGAAACAAAGACAAGGAAAGAGTTCATCATTCAAAGGAAGAACAGAAAAGGATCTGAAAAACCTAATTCAGACAACTCTGACAGACTCCGATCTTCGGTAAGTTGCACTCCTAGCTCCGGTTCTCCGAGGTGGAAGGGATGGCGTCACGATCTCTATCCGGCTCTTCGAACTCCAACTCTTCGCTCCAGACTTCAGAGAATTCTGATCTCGAAAAGTTGTATTATGATTAATTATGATCTCCCCCTTTGTTTGGGCCGCCGGGTTAAGTATAAATACTTAACCCTAAATTGGCCGAATCAGTGTATTATTTTCGCCGAAATTCTTAAGGAATTTTCGGCGAAAATTCCTTTGAGTTCAGGGGCTGACTTCTCTGGTCTTGATTTTCGGTCCGAATAGTTGACTGATTTCGCCGAAGACATGCTTCACTTGGCACCAGTCTGAATGTGGTATTGTTTTCGCCGAAAACCCTAGGGTATTTTCGGCAAAAATATCTTTGTATTCGGGCAGACCTTTGGTTGGACTTTGATTGGCTCCTTTGATCGATTTCGGTTTGATTCCTCGAGGTTCCTACGCCTTAGACACGTCCATGGCTACTTTATTTGACGGCAAAAACCTGTGCTAACGTAAAAACACTAGAAAACCATCAAATAGACCCGGAACGGGCCAAGGTAACACAAATGGCACGAGATAGGGCAATCAATTGAATATTCGTTATTCTACCCTAAAACCATGTCTTAAGCAAAGAAATGTCGCTTAAATGAGGCTGATAATCACGTCAAATCGAGTGTCATCACCAGGCCATGCTGCTGGCCAAGAATATAACCCCTAGCAAGGAAGAACAACCTCAACCTGCTCCTATCCTAACCTCCAGAAGCCCCGAAGAAGAAGTCAGCCCCTTGAGTGACCCTCTGGAAGCATTTCTGGAGTATAGGAGGAAAAGAGCCCAAGAATACTTGGCCTGGAGAGGAGAGCTTCCAAGGAATGACCCTGAGCCGAACCATGAGAAGAATTGGAGTCCTTGGCCCCGAGGCGTGACACTTAGACCGACCCAACCCCCGGAGAGCTACCTCAGGAACTACTTGGAGGCCTACCCGAAGCTTAAAAGAGAAGGCCCGAGCGGAAATGAAGAAGGCCCAAGGAAAGAACAACCCCGAGCCCTAGATTGGCAGCCAGGCCGATCAGAGGAATTCCATGAAGCCGGCCACAAAGACCGGGCCTTTTGGACAAGGCCCTTGCCACTGAACCAGCCCGGAGCACCAGGCCCGCGACTGCCACCGGAATCAAGCCCGGCGCCTGACCGGTCAAGCCCACCGGGCCGCCACACGTGCCCAACCGGCCCGAGCAGCCGTACACGGCCAGATTAGGGTTTTTGACCTAATTTAGGTCATTTATTCTGCTTTAAAGACTACAACTATTATTTTATGTTTCATTCCTTTTTAGTAGGATTATTTAGGGGTTTTAGGATTCTTTTTAGGAATAAGACTCTTTATTTTATTCTTATTTAGGAAGTAGTGTTTAGGGAGGAGAGCTTGTTCCTTCACACATATATAGAGGCCGCCGGCCACCCTTTGTATTCGGACTTTTATGAAATAACCAACCCCCTTTGATAGAACTTTGTGCTTGAAAACCCTTGTTGTATCTGCATGTGGTGATACTGAAGGCTCGACTTATCATCAAGAGCATCCATCTTTTGGCGTGGCGTCTACGACTTGATACTTCTGGTTCCTAGCTGTTATATAGCTAGCGGGTCAAAGTCCTCCTCCGCCCCCGGTTCCCGACGGTTCTACCTCGTTGCACGATCTCAACTTGCGGTGTTCAAGGGTCGTCTTCCCACGGTTGCAGCGGTTCACATCAGATCACTACCCGACGAGTCCGGCGCGTCCTGCCTGCTGATAGCTACAGTTTTAGCGGTATCAAATAACTAACCTACCGAAGTAGACTAGATCGTATTCCACAGGGTTTCTACTAATTGACTACTCAAAGAAGCTGGCAAATTATTCAGGTTTGAACACTTAGTGCGTGGTGTGAGTTCCACGACTTCTAATCTAATGAACAAAGGAAAATAAAAGACAGAAAAGTAAAAGGTTGACTAACGAGAAGATAGACGAACTTCGATTTCGAATCCCCCTTAGATCACCAGAGCAACGGCAATCACAAGACCAGCGGTTTTCAATTCTAATTCAATCAATTACTAAGACACCACCATAACTCCTTACCCTTAGGTTTAAGACCGGCGAACGTTCGCTCTATCCGTTCTAACTACCAAGATTAACTAGCCGCCCGGGTACGGTCGCCTCTCGCAACGACTTAATTAATTGGTGTAATTACTAATGATTAATGAGTTACTCTTGCAGTGAATTAACCCTAACCAGTTCCTACGAAAGGCACACTCCAATTATAAGGTTAATTGTTCAATTTGATGTTCTAAAGTAAGGCGAGCGTTCGCTTCTATCCTTAGCTTAACAAGAATCTAATCTAGGTGATCAATCCGGACAAGAAACATGAACAAGGAAGAACAAATCAAACATGAAAAAGAACTGATTGAATTTTGAATCTAATCACCGCCGATCTGTGACCGCTTTAAAGCCCTGGGTCACTTAGGGTTCATCTAATCTAACTTCTACAAGTTCAGTTACTCATATCAGAAATGAGAGAATCAAAGGCAACAATGAAGATCATCATACAGAGGAAGAACAGATAAGAACTGAAAAACCTAATTCTGACGTCTCCCGCGAAGCTTCAATCTCCTGGATCTTCAACTTTAAGCTCCGAGTTCTCCGAGATGGAAGGGATGGCGTCACGATCTCTCCACGGATCTTCGAACTCTCTAAACTCTATCTATCGACCCTAGAGTCGGCTGACTCTCAAAAGTCTGATTTCTGAAAATATGAATAATGATTTGTTCCTCTCTTTAGGCTACCGGCTGCTTCTCTTTAAATAGGTACGCTTAGGGTTTCCAATACAGCGCCAGATTTGGAAGATATTTTCGGCGAAAATATCAGATAATTTTCGCCGAAGAGTTTAGGCAAAATCCCCTGTTTGATTTCTTCTATGATTTTCGGCGAAAACTCAAAGTAGTTTTCGCCGAAAACTTCAGTGTAAATCAGCCTGTGAGTTTCTGAAGGTATTTTCGCCGAAATCCTCATAGTCTTTTTGGCGAAAACATTGTGTTGGGCAGTTGGATCTTCGGTTCTGACTCTGGTTTGATTTCTGGTTTGATTCTGGTTCACTCCTTGAAGTCTTGAACACGTCCGTGGCTACATAAATGATGGTAAGAACCTGTGCTTTCACAAAAACACTAGAAAACCATCAAATAGACCCAAAAGGCCAAAGTAATCAAATCGGTAGGAAATAGGGTAGTTGAGTGAATATTTGCTATTTTACCCCTAAAACCACGTTTCAAGCAAGGGAATGTCGCTTAAATGAGGCTGATAATCACGTCAAATCGAGTGTCATCAAATACCCCACACTTAAGCTTTTGCTTGTCCTCAAGCAAACTGAACTAGAACATACTCAAATTCACAAATGACACGAGATTAAACTGAGATTCAATTCTAACAATTTGGTTTAGACTGTTCCACGTAGAAACTTAACCTACACATGTAAGAACATCAACCAAACAAGTTTTCGATCTCACTAATTTTTGCACACTTCAAGTAGTGGTTTTAACAAAGCTCGTTTCTTGGCAAAACAATGAATCATAATTAACCGACTACGATAACACCAATTCTAATGAGAAAAGACGTTAAGCTCTACCTATGATGTTGATGCGGAGGTAGGAAAAGTGACGTGGCTATCGACTCGACTTCATCCGTTTCTAGATCTGTACGTTACATGTTCTAGCTAGGACCGATTTAAACAATGATTTATTTCAAGTTCAATTTCTTCCTTCAATTGATTTACTGCATACTAGTGCTCGATACCAAACACTTCACTTAGGTGTTGGACCTGCCTAGCTCACAGTATTTGTGCTTATGCTAGTGCTCAACCCGAACACTTCACTTAGGTGTCGGGCTTGCCTAGCTTTATTTTCAGCACTTTAAAGAACTTAACATTAACTTGAACAGCTCAATTACTTGATTCAACAATTTAGCCACTTGGTCCTAGTTACTTATAACTTTTTACACAAGATTTCGAATTGGAATTTCGTCTAATCTCAAGCCACAATCACAGGTGAACAAATATTGAGTGAAAAACATGGGAGAAGCTAGCATTTATCATCTTAGAACGGTGTTATCGAGCTTTGTTATTAACAAACCAATCAATTCAATTAATTCAAGTTTCAACTACTGAAGTGATTTATGATCTGTTCTGACCTAGCCTCATTTAATATCAGTTCCAACACGTTGGTTACAGGTTCTAAGTGGAATAGTCTAGACGTCATTGTTCAAAATTGAAGTCAATTTCACATCAAAAGCCAAGAATTGAGCAATTCTATGCAAGAGAAATTTTAAAATTGAACCACGGAATCACAGAAAATCAAACAAGATCATGCATCCCCGGCAACGGCGCCAATTTGATGTTGCAGTTTTAGCTGTATCAAATACTACCAAGCTGTGAAGCTAGGGTAGATCGTATTCCACGGGTTTCTACTAATCGACTACTCAAAGAAGCTGACAAATTACTCAGGTTTGAACACTTAGTGCGTGGTGTGAGTTTCACGACTTCTAATCTAATGAACAAAGGAAAATAAAAGACAGAAAAGTAAAAGATTGACTAACGAGAAGATAGACGAAGCTTAGATTTTGAACCCCCCTTAGATCACTAGAGCAACGGCAATCACAAGATCAGCGGTTTTCAATTCTAATTCAATCGGTTTCTATACACCACCATAACTCCTTACCCTTAGGTTTAAGACCAGCGAACGTTTGCTCTATCTGTTCTAACTACCAAGATTAACAAGCCGCCCGGGTACGGTTGCCTCTCGCAATGACTTAATTAACTGGTGCAATTACTAATGATTAATGAGTTACTCTTGCAGTGAATTAACCCTAACCGGTTCCTACGAAAGGCACACTCCAATTATAAGGTTAATTGTTCAATTCGATGTTCTAAAGTAAGGCGAGCGTTCGCTTCTATCCTTAGCTTAACAAGAATCTAATCTAGGTGATCAATCCAGACAAGAAACATGAAAAAGGAAGAACAAATCAAACATGAAAAAGAACTGATTGAATTTTGAATCTAATCACCGCCGATCCGTGACCGCTTTAAAGCCCTGGGTCACTTAGGGTTCATCTAATCTAAGCTCTACAAGTTCAGTTACTCATATGAGAAACAAGAGAATCAAAGGCAACAATGAAGATCATCATACAGAGGAAGAACAGATAAGAACTGAAAAACCTAATTCTGACGACTCCCGCGAAGCTTCAATCTCCTGGATCTTCAACTTTAAGCTTTGAGTTCTCCGAGATGGAAGGGATGGCATCACGATCTCTCCACGGATCTTTGAACTCTCTAAACACTATCTATCGACCCTAAAGTCGGCGGACTCTCAAAAGTCTGATTTGTGAAAATATGAATAATGATTTGTTCCTCTCTTTAGGCTACCGACTGCTTCTCTTTAAATAGGTACGCTTAGGGTTTCCAATACAGCGCCGGATTTGGAAGATATTTTCGGCGAAAATATCAGATAATTTTTGCCGAAGATTTTAGGCAAAATCCCCTGTTTGATTTCTTCTATGATTTTCGGTGAAAACTCAAAGTAGTTTTTGCCGAAAACTTCAGTGTAAATCAGCCTGTGAGTTTCTGAAGGTATTTTCGCCGAAATCCTCATAGTCTTTTCGGCGAAAACATTGTGGTGGGCAGTTGGATCTTCGGTTCTGACTCTGGTTTGATTTCTGGTTTGATTCCGGTTCACTCCTTGAAGTCTTGAACACGTCCGTGGCTACATAAATGATGGCAAGAATCTGTGCTTTCACAAAAACACTAGAAAACCATCAAATAGACCAAAAGAGGCCAAAGTAATCAAATCGGTAGGAAATAGGGTAGTTGAGTGAATATTCGCTATTTTACCCTAAAACCACGTTTCAAGCAAGGGAATGTCGCTTAAATGAGGCTGATAATCACGTCAAATCGAGTGTCATCAAATACCCCACACTTAAGCTTTTGCTTGTCCTCAAGGAAACTGAACTAGAACATACTCAAATTCAGAAATGACACGAGATTAAACTAAGATTCAATTCTAACAATTTGGTTTAGACTGTTCCACGTAGAAACTTAACCTACACATGTAAGAACATCAACCAAACAAGTTTTCGATCTCACTAATTTATGCACACTTCAAGTAGTGGTTTTAACAAAGCTCGTTTCTTGGCAAAACAATGAATCATAATTAACCGACTACGATAACACCAATTCTAATGAGAAAAGACTTTAAGCTCTACCCATGATGTGGATGCGGAGGTAGGAAAAGTGACGTAGCTATCGACACGACTTCATCCGTTTCTAGATCTGTACGTTACATGTTCTAGCTAGGACCGATTTAAACAATGATTTATTTCAAGTTCAATTTCTTCCTTCAATTGATTTACTGCATACTAGTGCTCGATACCAAACACTTCACTTAAGTGTTGGACCTGCCTAGCTCACAGTATTTGTGCTTATGCTAGTGCTCAACCCGAACACTTCACTTAGGTGTCGGGCTTGCCTAGCTTTATTTTCAGCACTTTAAAGAACTTAACATTAACTTGAACAGCTCAATTACTTGATTCAACAATTTAGCCACTTGGTCCTAGTTAGTTATAACTTTTTACACAAGATTTCGAATTGGAATTTCGTCTAATCTCAAGCCACAATCACAGGTGAACAAATATGGAGTTAAAAACATGGGAGAAGCTAGCATCTATCATCTTAGAACGGTGTTATCGAGCTTTGTTATTAACAAACCAATCAATTCAATTAATTCAAGTTTCAACTACTGAAGTGATTTATGATCTGTTCTGACCTAGCCTCATTTAATATCAGTTCCAACACGTTGGTTACAGGTTCTAAGTGGAACAGTCTAGACGTCATTGTTCAAAATTGAAGTCAATTTCACATCAAAAGTCAAGAATTGAGCAATTCTATGCAAGAGAAATTTTAAAATTGAACCACGGAATCACAGAAAATCAAACAAGATCATGCATCCCCGGCAACGGCGCCAATTTGATGCTGCAGTTTTAGCGGTATCAAATACTACCAAGCTGTGAAGCTAGGGTAGATCGTATTCCACGGGTTTCTACTAATCGACTACTCAAAGAAGCTGGCAAATTACTCAGGTTTGAACACTTAGTGCGTGGTGTGAGTTCCACGACTTCTAATCTAATGAACAAAGGAAAATAAAAGACAGAAAAGTAAAAGATTGACTAACGAGAAGATAGACGAGCTTAGATTTTGAATCCCCTTAGATCACCAGAGCAACGGCAATCACAAGATCAGCGGTTTTCAATTCTAATTCAATCGGTTTCTATACACCACCATAACTCCTTACCCTTAGGTTTAAGACCGGCGAACATTCGCTCTATCCGTTCTAACTACCAAGATTAACTAGCCGCCCGGGTACGGTCGCGTCTCACAACGACTTAATTAACTGGTGCAATTACTAATGATTAATGAGTTACTCTTGCAGTGAATTAACCCTAACCGGTTCCTACGAAAGGCACACTCCAATTATAAGGTTAATTGTTCAATTCGATGTTCTAAAGTAAGGCGAGCGTTCGCTTCTATCCTTACCTTAACAAGAATCTAATCTAGGTGATCAATCCATACAAGAAACATGAACAAGGAAGAACAAATCAAACATGAAAAATAACTGATTGAATTTTGAATCTAATCACCGCCGATCCGTGACCGCTTTAAAGCCCTGGGTCACTTAGGGTTCATCTAATCTAAGCTCTACAAGTTCAGTTACTCATATCAGAAACAAGAGAATCAAAGGCAACAATGAAGATCATCATACAGAGGAAGAACAGATAAGAACTGAAAAACCTAAATTCTGACGACTCCCGCGAAGCTTCAATCTCCTGGATCTTCAACTTTAAGCTCCGAGTTCTCCGAGATGGAAGGGATGGCGTCACGATCTCTCCACGGATCTTCGAACTCTCTAAACTCTATCTATCGACCCTAGAGTCGGCTGACTCTTAAGAGTCTGATTTGTGGAAATATGAATAATGATTTGTTCCTCTCTTTAGGCTACCGGCTGCTTCTCTTTAAATAGGTACGCTTAGGGTTTCCAATACAGCGCCGGATTTGGAAGATATTTTCGGCAAAAATATCAGATAATTTTTGCCGAAGATTTTAGGCAAAATCCCCTATTTGATTTCTTCTATGATTTTCAGCGAAAACTCAAAGTAGTTTTCGCGAAAACTTCAGTGTAAATCAGCCTGTGAGTTTCTGAAGGTATTTTTGCCGAAATCCTCATAGTCTTTTCGGCGAAAACATTGTGTTGGGCAGTTGGATCTTCGGTTCTGACTCTGGTTTGATTCCAGTTAACTCCTTGAAGTCTTGAACACGTCCGTGGCTACATAAATGATGGCAAGAACCTATGCTTTCACAAAAATACTAGAAAACCATCAAATAGACCCAAAAAAGGCCAAAGTAATCAAATCGATAGGAAATAGGGTAGTTGAGTGAATATTCGCTATTTTACCCCTAAAACCACGTTTCAAGCAAGGGAATGTCGCTTAAATGAGGCTGATAATCACGTCAAATCGAGTGTCATCAAATACCCCACACTTAAGCTTTTGCTTGTCCTCAAGCAAACTGAACTAGAACATACTCAAATTCACAAATGACACAAGATTAAACTGAGATTCAATTCTAACAATTTGGTTTAGACCGTTCCACGTAGAAACTTAACCTACACATGTAAGAACATCAACCAAACAAGTTTTCGATCTCACTAATTTCTGCACACTTCAAGTAGTGGTTTTAACAAAGCTCGTTTCTTGGCAAAACAATGAATCATAATTAACCGACTACGTTAACACCAATTCTAATGAGAAAAGACTTTAAGCTCTACCCATGATGTGGATGCGGAGGTAGGAAAAGTGACGTGGCTATCGACTCGACTTCATCCGTTTCTAGATCTGTACGTTACATGTTCTAGCTAGGACCGATTTAAACAATGATTTATTTCAAGTTCAATTTCTTCCTTCAATTGATTTACTGCATACTAGTGCTCGATACCAAACACTTCACTTAGGTGTTGGACCTGCCTAGCTCACAGTATTTGTGCTTATGCTAGTGCTCAACCCGAACACTTCACTTAGGTGTCGGGCTTGCCTAGCTTTATTTTCAGCACTTTAAAGAACTTAACATTAACTTGAACAGCTCAATTACTTGATTCAACAATTTAGCCACTTGGTCCTAGTTAGTTATAACTTTTTACACAAGATTTCGAATTGGAATTTCGTCTAATCTCAAGCCACAATCACAGGTGAACAAATATGGAGTGAAAAACATGGGAGAAGCTAGCATCTATCATCTTAGAACGGTGTTATTGAGCTTTGTTATTAACAAACCAATCAATTCAATTAATTCAAGTTTCAACTACTGAAGTGATTTATGATCTGTTCTGACCTAGCCTCATTTAATATCAGTTCCAACACGTTGGTTACAGGTTCTAAGTGGAACAGTCTAGACGTCATTGTTCAAAATTGAAGTCAATTTCACATCAAAAGTCAAGAATTGAGCAATTCTATGCAAGAGAAATTTTAAAATTGAACCACGGAATCACAGAAAATCAAACAAGATCATGCATAATCCTAGAATCCTACCCCACACTTAAACGGTTCTGTGTCCTCACAGGACTAAACTAGACTAGAGAGATACGAAAAACCTGTGACGAGATGGTCGGTGTAGGGGGTGAACACGGAGAGTCCGGAGTGGAGCGGAGTAGCTACTCGAGTTCCTACAAAAACAAAAACAACAAAAAGATCAAAAGGATACCGGGACAAGTGTCCCGGATCCACACAGTCAAACAAAGACGGTTAAGGGAATTTTGAAAATATTTTGACTCTCTTTAAGTGGAGGATTGGGTGGTTTTCAAAATAGTTTTCAGCAAAAATAAGAGGGTGTTTTCGCCGAAAATTTTAGTTCAAATGCACTGCCGGTTTTTCAAGTGTGTTTTCGCCGAAAGTAACCATATGTTTTCGCCGAAAATAAGCGTTAAAATCACTGCCTGGTTTTCAAGTTCAATTTCGCCGAAAACATTATAAATTTCTGACCGAAAATATGAAACAGGGAGGTTCAGTGAAAACCAAAAGGTGATTTCGCCGAAAATGGGGTTGACTATTCGCCAAAATTTTAAACACTACGATTGAAAATATTTTCGCAAACCCAACAAACTTCAGAAAATCACAGTTAAATCCGCAAAAATCGGAAAGACCTCAATCAACTTGCGACTGACTCTTTGACACACAAACTTCACACGAAAAATATGAAATCAAACAAACTGACACTTTTGGCTCCCCTGAACTGACTCTAAAATACTAAGTTCGACAAAAAATTAAAAAAACAGACTCCAGCCGTGGGTTGCCTCCACGAAGCGCTCTCTTTTAACGTCCTTGAGCCGGAGAGATACGAAGAACCTGGAAGGTGATGGTCGGTGTAGTGGATGAATACGGATAGCCCAGAGCGGAGCGGAGTAGCTACTCAAGTTTCTACAAAACAAAAACAACAAAAAGATCAAAATGATACCGGGACAAGTGTCCCGGATCCACACATAATAAAAGTCAAACAAAGACGGTTAGGGGAATTTTGAAAATATTTTGACTCTGTTTAAGTGGAGGATTGGGTGGTTTTCAAAATAGTTTTTGGCGAAAATAAGAGGGAGTTTTCGGCGAAAGTTTTAGTTCAAATGCACTGCCGGTTTTTTCAAGTGTGTTTTCGCCGAAAGTAACCATATGTTTTCGCCGAAAATAAGCGTTAAAATCACTGCCTGGTTTTCAAGTTCAATTTCGCCAAAAACATTATAAATTTCGGACCGAAAATATGAAACAGGGAGATTCAGTGAAAACCAAAAGGCGATTTCGCCGAAAATGGGGTTGAATATTCGCCGAAAATTTTGAACTACTCGGATGAAAATATTTTCGCAAAACCGGCCAACTTCAGAAAATCACAGTTAAATCCACAAAAATCGGAACGACCTCACTCAACTTGCGACTGACTCTATGACACACAGATTCTACACGAAATATAATAAATCAGACAAACTGACACTTTTGGATCCCCTGAACCGACTCTAAAATACTAAGTTTGACAAAAAATTAAAAACAGACTCCAGCCGTGGGTTGCCTCCCACGAAGCGCTCTCTTTTAACGTCCTTGAGTCGGACGGTACCTGTTAGGGACCCCAACTCAGAAGTTCCTTGAAGTCAATCGTCTTCTTCAAGGTGTGCGGTTGAGTGCCATGTAGCACTCCAGCGGGGTGATGTAACCGGTAGTGTTCCAGTAGATCGTGGTTCTAGTTGGATGACCAGTTCTTCTTGAATTCTCCTTCTGGAGGAGGAAAGAGGTAGTACGGCGCGGCATGATCAAGGAGCTCCATCTTCTCCACCTGATGCTCATCAAGAGGTCTCTCGGGATCGAGTGTGTATACTTCCAAATCCTTGACGTCTTTGATTCCCACGTGCTCGTCTCTGGCTTGATCTATAGGTTGGCTCGGCGGAAGCTCTATTGAGGATATCTCCTTGATTTCTTCGTGCTCCTCTTCGGCTTCAACTTCAAGATGGATTGGCTCTTTGTCTTCATCAACCGCCACCGCCAAGGATTCTTCATCAGATGCTTTTAGCTCGCAATAGTCATGGGTGAGATTGTCATGTTCATCTTCGTACGGCTCTTGAGCATCTTCTTTCATTAGTGGATTTGGTTGCTCGAGCTCGGCCTCCACCATGTTACGAGCTTGTAGCTTCGAAAAGAGATCATCCAAGGCGGATTCTACTCTTGCCGTCTGTTGTCGATGCTGATGAACTGGTATATACACCTCTTGGTGATTTTGTTGGTGGTGTGTAGCTTCTGGCTCTTCTTCGAAATGTTCTTGAGCATCTTCTCCCATCAATTGCACTAGTCGCTTGAGCGCGGCGTTCAATGCATCAACAACATCATCCGTTGATTGGAGGTTGTCGATCGCGGCTTGAGTGCTTGCCATCCATTGTTGATGCTCATAAGTGTCTAAATCCATCTCTTGGGAGTCTTCAATATATGGTGCTTCATTGATGTACCACCCTTGGTACTGGTCATCCCACCTGTAATCCTGCATAATTAAAACTCAAAAACACTACCCAGGTAAATCATGGAAATATGGAGGAAAAATAAATGTTAAGGCGGAAAGGTAGAAGAATAATTTGCCAACTCTTCTTTCAAACAATTAGAAGAGTCCCCGGCAACGGCGCCAGTTTGATAGCTGCAGTTTTAGCGGTATCAAATACTACCAAGCTGTGAAGCTAGGGTAGATCGTATTCCCCGGGTTTCTACTAATCGACTACTCAAAGAAGCTGGCAAATTACTCAGGTTTGAACACTTAGTGCGTGGTGTGAGTTCCACGACTTCTAATCTAATGAACAAAGGAAAATAAAAGAAAGAAAAGTAAAAGGTTGACTAACGAGAAGATAGACGAACTTAGATTTCGAATCCCCCTTAGATCACCAGAGCAACGGCAGTCACAAGATCAGCGGTTTTCAATTCTAATTCAATCGGTTTCTATACACCACCATAACTCCTTACCCTTAGGTTTAAGATCGGCGAACGTTCGCTCTATCCGTTCTAACTACCAAGATTAACTAGCCGCCCGGTTACGGTCGCCTCTCGCAATGACTTAATTAACTGGTGCAATTACTAATGATTAATGAGTTACTCTTGCAGTGAATTAACCCTAACCGGTTCCTACGAAAGGCACGCTCCAATTATAAGGTTAACTGGTTGAATTGATGTTTTAAAGAGAGGCGAGCGTTCGCTTCTATCCTCAACTTAACAAGATTCTAAGCTAGGTGATCAAGGAAGATAAGTTTAAGCGCCAAAGCAGGGAACCGTCTAGCGACTAACCCTAGCTTGCAAAAACCTAATCTAGGCAACCAACCAGAGAAGAAACAAAAACAATCAAGAACAAAACAACCATGCAAAGAGAAACTGATTGAACTTTGAATCTAATTACCGCCGATCCGTGACCGCTTTAAAGCCCTGGGTCACTTAGGGTTCACCTAATCTAAGCTCTACAAGTTCAGTTACTCATATCAGAAACAAGAGAATCAAAGGCAACAATGAAGATCATCATACAGAGGAAGAACAAATAAGAACTGAAAAACCTAATTCTGACGACTCCCGTGAAGCTTCAATCTCCTGGATCTTCAACTTTAAGCTCCGAGTTCTCCGAGGTGGAAGGATGGCGTCACGATCTCTCCACGGATCTTCAAACTCTCTAAACTCTATCTATCGACCCTAGAGTCGACTGACTCTCAAAAGTCTAATTCGTGAAAATATAAATAATGATATGTCCCCCTTGGGCCGCCGGTTTAAGTATTTATACTTAAACCCTAAGTCACCGGATTTGTTCTATTATTTTCGCCGAAAATAAGGGATTATTTTTGCCAAAAATTCCTTTGTAAATTGCTGCTTCCGTCGGCTGATTTCTTCATAACTTTTTGGCGAAAACATTATAGTATTTTTGCCAAAAACTTTAGTGCAATTCAGCTCATTCCGTCTGTGGATTTTCTGAAGGTATTTTCGCCAAAAACTGTGTAGTATTTTCGGCGAAAATATTGTGCTGGGCAGTTGGATCTTCGGTTCTGAATCCGGTTTGATTTCTGGTTCGATTCTGGTTCACTCCTTTGAGGTCTTGAATACGTCCATGGCTAAATAATTATGGCAAAAATCAGTGCTATCACAAAAACACTAGAAAACCATCAAATTGACCCAAAAAGGGCCAAAGTAACCAAATCGGTAGGAAATAGGGTAGTTGAGTGAATATTCGCTATTTTACCCCTAAAACCACGTTTCAAGTAAGGAAATGTCGCTTAAATGAGGCTGATAATCACGTCAAATCGAGTGGCATCACTTCCCCGAGCGAAGAAGATCCGGATGCTGACCCGGATGTGGAAATGAGTGAGCAACTCTCACCGAACACCACCCCAAGCCTTAACATTAGTGTTAATAGTTTTTCAGGAGAGGGAGCTATGGAGACCGATGGAGAAAGCACTGAAGGGCCCGAGCCTTGGTCCATTACTGATTCAAGTGACACTCCTAGGTCTAAAGATGAAGCTGAATCATCCCCGACCGTGGCCAATAAAATTGCTGAAGTTTGGAAGAGGGTGATGAGTGCTAGAAGAGACACCGAAATGGATTTGGGGACGAATCCAAGGCAAGAAGAGGGGGATGATATGACCCGACCCAGCTGCCCTAGTACCCGCCGGTACACCTACACCCCACCAGGGTCACCTGTCTGAGGCAGAACCTTAGGGCCATACAAGAAGCGTGTAGAATCAAGGGCAGGCCACTTACAAGCTCTCAAGCCAAGTTATGAGATGAAATATAGGCTAAGGCCTCCCCCTGCAGGTAGGAGTGCTCAGAAGGAAGAAATGCCACTCCAGGCCATGCTGCTGGCCGAGTGTAGAAACCCTAGGGTTGAGGATAAGCCCCAATCAGATCCTGGCCTAATCTCCAAGGGCCCTGAAGATGGAGCACACTCCAGAGACCCTCTGGAGGCATTCCTGGAGTACAGGAACAAGAGGGCTCAAGAGTACCTGACCAAGAAGGGATGGCCACCCGCAACTGACCTGGAGCCAAGTCCTGAGCAGAATTAGAGCCCCTGGTTCCAAGGCACCACGTCTGGCCCAACCCTAGTCCATGAGAGCCACATATGGAGCTACCTAAGGAGATGCCCGAAGCTAGGAGAGGAAGCCTCGAGTAGAAATGAAGAAGTCCCCAAACCGGCCCCGCCCCGAGCCCTAGACCGAGAGCCGGGCCGATCGGGAGGATTTTATGGGGCTAGCCACTGTGTGGCCCAAGCCTTTTGGCAAGGCCCTAGCCCTTGGACCAGCCCGGAGCATCAGGCCCCAAGGCCCGACGAAGGCCCACCGTTTGAAGAAGAAGAAGTCCGGAGCCGAGCAAAGGCCCAGCCCGAGACCGGCGGACCGCCGAATCCTAGTCCCACCCAGACTAGGAAACCCTAAAACCTATGGATTAGGGTTTTAGAAGTTTTAGTCCTATTTGAGTTGTATTTTTCGGATTTTAAGACTATTTAATGGTTTTTTCCCTTTTTAGTAGGATTATTTAGGGGTTTACGATTCTATTTAGGAATAGGACTCTTTATTCTATTCTTATTTAGGAATTAGACTTTAGGGAGGAGAGCTTGTTCCCTCAACTATATATAGAGGCCGCCGGCCACCCATTGTAACTCAGACTTTTATGAAATAAACAACCCCCTTTGATAGAACTTTGATCTTGAAACCCTTATTGTATCTGCATGTGGCGATACTGAAGGCTCGACTTATCATCAAGAGCATCCATCTCTTGGCATGGCGTCTACGACTTGATACATCTGGTTCCTTGCTGTTATATAGCTAGCAGGTCAAAGTCCTCCTCCGCCCCCGGTTCCCGACGGTTCTACCTCGTTGCACGTGATGACACTCGATTTGACGTGATTATCAGCCTCATTTAAGCGACATTTTCTTGCTTAAGACATGGTTTTTTAGGGTAGAATAAAGATTATTCAATAAATTGCCCTATCTCGTGCCATTTGTGTTACATTGGCCCATTTCGGGTCTATTTGATGGTTTTCTAGTGTTTTTATGTTAGCACAGGTTTTTACCGTCAAATAAAGTAGCCAAGGACGTGTCTAAGGCGTTGGAACTTTGAGGAATTGCACCGGAATCGATCCGAGCAGTCAATCAAGTCAAACCAATGTCTGCCCGGTTTACAAAGGAGTTTTCGACGAAACTACCCTAGTGTTTTCGGCGAAAATGCAAGAACAAATCGACTGATGCTCATCAAAGGAAGTTTTCGGCAAAAACCCCAAGTTTTCGCCGAGAACAATTGGACCGAAAGTCACAGGAGAAAAGCAGCCGGCGGACCATCTATTTACACTAAGATTTTCGGCGAAAATTCCCTAACATTTTCGGCAAAAATATCAAGCAAAATCTGGCGCTATTAGGGTTAAGTATAAATACTTAATCGGCGGCCCAAATCAATATACTTTTCATAAACAACATAATTACCAACTAATACCGAACTTCAGAATTCTCTCAAGTTCTGGAGCCGAGAGTTTAGAGTCCGAAGAGCCGGAAAGAGATCATGACGCCATCCCTTCCATCTCGAAGACTCGGAGCTAGGATTGCAGTTTACCGAAGATCGAAGTCTGCCAGAGTCGTCTTAATTAGGTTTTTTAGATCCTTTTCTGTTCTTCCTCTGGATGATGAACTCTTTCTTTGTCTTTGATTCTTTTGTGATAAACATGAGTAGCTAAACTCTTAGAGCTTAGACTAGATGAACCCTAAATGACCCAGGGCTTTAAAGCGGTCACGGATCTGCGGTGATTAGATTCAAAGTTCAATCAGTTTCTCTTTCATGTTTGATTTGTTCTTCATTGTTAATGTTTCTTGTCTGGATTGATCACCTAGATTAGATTCTTGTTAAGCTAAGGATAGAAGCGAACGCTCGCCTTACTTTAAAACATCAAATCGAACAATTAACCTTATAATTGGAGCGTGCCTTTCATAGGAACCGATTAGGGTTAATCCACTGCAAGAGTAACTCATAAATCGTTAGTAATTCCACCAGTTAAGTTAAGTCGTTGCGAGAGGCGACCGTACCCGGGCGACTAATTAATCTTGGTAGCTAGAACGGATAGAGCGAACGTTCGCCGGTCTTAAACCTAAGGGTAAGGAGTTATGGTGGTGTCTTAGAATTGATTGAATGAGAATCGAAATCTGCTGATTTGTTGATTGCCTATGCTCTGGTAAACGAAGGGGGATTCAAAGTCTAAGTTAGTCTGTCATCTCTGTTTTAATCAACCAATTTCCATTCTATTCTTAGTTTCAATTTTTAATTTTTCTGCATTTCTTAGAATCAGAAGTCGTGGAACTCACACCACGCACGATGTGTTTAAACCTGAGTAATTTGCTAGTTTATTTGAGTAGTCAATCATTAGAAGGCCCGTGGAATACGATCTACCCTAGCTTGTTAGCTTTGTTAGTTATTTGTTTGAACCCGCACAACGATCTTAGGTTCACCAAATTGGCGCCATTGCCGGGACTTCTCTTGATTGTTTGAAAGAAGAACTGGCAATTTATTCTTCTATTTTCCATCTTTCACTTTTCCACTCACTTCGATTTTGCACTAGTTTTTGTTTGTTTTTGTTATTTGTAGGTTGTTCACAGGTGTATGCATCGCCGCCCTTGGACTCACTCCCAAACCGACAAGGCTAAGAGTATAGAGAGACCAAGCAGTTCTGCTCCACCTTGACAATCACAGATTCCAAGGAGAAGCAGAATCAATCCACCTCCATTCATCTCTCCGATTAAGATTGAAAAGCTGAAGGAGAGTTCCTCATCTCCATCTTCACCTGTACCGTCACCTACATCTGTTTCATACACCGAGTCACTTTCACCTCCTCCATCTCCTACCATGACTGATCAATTACCACCACCACCACCACCACCAGGCGGAAATCCACCACCGCCGCTTGCACAGAAAAGTCTAGCTGATTACAACAAGCCGAGCGCGACTAGCGTTCGATCTGCCATTGCCATACCGCGCATTGAAGGAGATCCTGACTATGAGATCAAGATTCCATTCTTGACTATGATCTCTAGGGATCTACAGTTCGAAGGCAGGCCCCTAGACAATCCGTGCACTCATCTTGCAGACTTTCTTGATCTCTGCAGCACTTTCAAGAACGGAAACCTCGACAAGAATACTCTTTGTTTGAGAGCTTTCCCGTTCTCTCTGAAAGGCGCTGCTAAGAGGTGGCTTACTGGAAAACCACCTGGATATTACACTAATTGGGATACTCTGGCTCAGGACTTCGTTGAAGAATACTTTTCTCCTGCTAGAACAACAACCATCAAGGACAGCATCGCCAGATTCCAAGAACTTCTCTACAACTGCCCTCATTATGGATTCGAGCAGAGGCAGTTAGCTGAAATCTTTGCTTGAGGTCTTCGAGAAGAATCTGCCAAGTGGGTCAATTCTGTAGCTGAAGGGGATCGCACTACACTCACACCCGAAGCTGCTCTTCTTCACTTCGCAAACTGTGCTTCCAAGTCAAGGAACTGGGAACGACAATCTGAAGGATCAAGGAGCAAGCTCGATCTTGAAGCAGCTATCAAGGCCGAAGTAGAGAAGCATTTGAAGAAGTCTTCCACACCAATCAAACCGCCGGCAGCTTCTGTCTATGTTGCTGATTGCGAGTGGTGTGGAGCTTGTGCGCATAACGGAGGCCGTTGCCAGAATTTTGGTAAGACAGAAGTCTGGTCCGCCGAAGAGGTAAATTTCGTTCAACAAGGCTTCATCAATAATCAGAATGGTTATGCTGGCTACTGCAACTTCAGGCAGCAAGGGAACTATCAAGACATACCTCCCAACAATGCTGGCGCCAACCATAACCAGAACCAGAATAACCGCCCAGCTGGTCCAGCTCAGGATCAGAAACCTAACCATCCGCCGGCGCACCGCAATCTGGGTAACTATGGAACTGCTCCTGGCAATCGCCAGAATCAATATTTGAATAACACTTATCCAGGGCAGCAGTACCAGAAGGAAAACAATGTCAGTGACCTAGACAAGAAGCTTAGCCAGATCATCACCAGACTCAATGATCATGACAGTCAGTTTAAAGCTCAAGCTCTTCTCAATCAAGAACAGATAGCAGCCGGTCAAAGAATAGAGCAAGCTGTGAACAACATCTCGAGCATGCTAGCATCTGGTCGACCATTTGGCCAACTTCCAAGCCAGACAGAGCCGAATCCGAGAAAGGAGCAAGCCAAGATGGTAACTGTTAAAAAATTTACAAGCTTATCTGCTGATCGCTGAAACTTCAGAGAAGAAGGAAGCACTGGAAGTGGTGCCTAAGGAGGAAGATCCTCCTCTTGCACCGTACGTCGTGAAGCCTCCTTTTCCAAGAGCGTTGCTGCCGAATACAAGGATTGAGACTGGCATGAAGGGGAATAAAGAAGGATATCCTGATGCTCGTAGCAAGAAACCTTCCTCTCCATATCCAGCTAAGTGTTCTGATCCTGGTTCTTTCACTCTACCTCTTGTCATTAATGATATTGAGATAGAACGTTGTTTGGTTGATCTTGGCGCGTCTGTTAATGTTATGCCTATGAGTCTATATGAAAAATTGAACCTAGGAGAACTTGAACCGCCTAGCATGCAACTTGTATTTGCTGATAGATCACTTAAAACCCCTAGGGGAGAGATAAAAGACGTTGTTACTAAATGTGGTCCTTTCACGTTCTTAGCTGACTTTGTTATCATTGATATTAGTAAGGATGATTCTACCATTCTCATAGGACGACCTTTCATGGCTACAACTGGAATGCAAATTAACATTCCAAATGGTTCTTTAACTTTGAGAGTTGGTAAAGAAACAGTCACGTTCCGCCTTAAAGACAGAATGAAATATAATCCTAAGAATGAAGAATTCCATTGTTTAGCTGTTGAAACTGTGGAGTTGACTCTGGTCAACTCCGGTACTGATGTCTCTTCTAGTGTGCCTAGATCAATTGCTATTGCAGGTGCTGGACAGATTATCAAGCAGAAACCGAAATCTGTTCCTCAAAAGTAGCCAAAGAAGAAGGAACTTAAAGCCTCTTCTAAGCCACCGAGCACAAAACCTAGCAGACCTCGGGGAAAGAATAAGAAGACGAAGACTCACATGGTCTGGAGACCAGTTGTGCCGCCACCTTCTACCGAGCCAGCTGCACCACCAATTCGTTCTGAGCTACCGGCACCGGAACAAGTATGGAAGGAGAAGCCGAAAGCATCTCCTAAGGAAATACTGACGATCACCGATCCTGGTGATATCAAGCTGGAGGTTAAAGAAAAGAAGGAGCCGATCGTTCTCATTCCATCCACTGTCTTCCTTGTGGAAGATGATCCCTTGACAGAACTGCTCGGACCATTCAAGATCACTGACCACCTTCCCGACGGACGTACCAAACTCTTACACGCGAACGGGAAGAAATTCATGCTCACCGGAGAAGCCCCGAAGCTCTACTTTATGAACTCCGATGCTAGCATTAAGGAGAATCTGAGTTGGGATGTCTCCTAATACTGTCCAGGTATCGTCCAGCTCAAGGACGTTAATAAAAGAGCGCTTCGTGGGAGGCAACCCACGGCTGGAGTAAGTTTTTGATTTGTGTCAACTTTAGTGTTTTAGAGTTGGTTCGGGGGAGCCAAAAGTGTCAGTTTGTTTGATTTCATATTTTTTGTGTTAGTCTGTGTGTCATAGTGTCAACTGCAAGTCGGTTGAGGTCTTTCCGATTTTTGTGGATTTAACTGTGATTTTCTGAAGTTTGCCAGGATTGCGAAAATATTTTCAACCGTAGAGTTCAATATTTTCGGCGAAAATGACCCATGTTTTCGGCGAAAATTCTATTTGAAATCCCACTGAGTTTTCCAGACATTTTTGCTTCACATTTTTGGTGAAAACTATTCCACATTTTCGGCGAAAATTCATTTGAAAACCGGCAGTACTTTTTAACTAACATTTTTGGCGAAAACTTGCACTTATTTTCGCCGGAAATTCCTTTGAAAATCAACCAACTATTCATTTTAAAATCTGGATCCTCTTATCTCTCTCCTCACTTCTTATTTTCGAAACTTTGTCAAAACTCTCCCCTGTTTTCAATCAAACACGCCGACCGCCACCCTTATATTCGCCACCGCCGCCATCGCCACCGCCGCCGCTCCCTGCCCCTTCCATTTCCGATGAATCCAAGCCCTAGAACAGCCGAATCGGAGCTCTACAGCTCTAGTTCACCCAAACCCTAAAATTGTCGATTTTTCACCGATTCCTCCCAATCCGTTCATTTTTAGCATCCATGGCATCAAGGTAAGTTGTAGAACTTTTCATTACGAATCTTTTGACATGTTGATTGCTGAATTTCGTCGGGGTTGACTTTCGGTTGACTTTTTGGTTTGCCTCGATTTGCGTGCCGACTGATTTCGTGTGAACTAGGTTAGCTGAACTTGTTGGACTGTTCTAGCATGCTTAGGGAGTGTTGTGCTTAATTTTCATATCATTTGATAATGTGTTGCTAAGCCTAAGTCCTATTCCTTATGAGGTTGACTTTTCAGAAATGTCGGTTTGACCATGAACTGTTTTTGATCATTTGGTTGCCTTATGTGCTCATTCTCGTTCAGATTATTGTGTTTGCCATCTGAGATCATATCATACCGTCATTCTCCGATTTATGATAGTCTTGCCATGATTAGGGTTCACTGTTCTATTATGTTGACTTTTTGAATGTCGGTTTGACTTCTGAACTCTGATTGTGATAAGTCCATTCTGGCTGTTCCTAAGCATGTATTTTATTGTTCGTGATTACCGCTTAATCTGCTGTGCTTACCCCCACTCGGTTTTCCTCATTTCTTTGTGAAATTGAGTTTTTCGACTAAGTGTGGGGTAGGGTTTTAGTTTGACTAATCTGGTTTGTTTTCTTGTTTAGGAACACCACTTATGAGCGCAGGACCAAGCAGAGACTTGACGCCGCCTCGAGCTCCAGAGCCCCCGCTCCCGTCACACCCGTCGTCCAGGGCCCTCCACCAGCATTCCCTAGCCGTGCTGGGCACCATCGCACTGTTGCTCGTCTACCCGACTACTACTTTGAGTGCTACAAGAAGCTCGAGCATGTTCCGGGAGCTAATGTTCGACCACTTTCCATGGAGTCCCTCTTCGATCATAATGAGGACTACCACCGGAACGTGCACGACGCCATAGCTTCCTCGAGCTGACCACCATAGCTTCCGACTTCCCCGACGTCGCTCTCCAAGAGTTCTGGGCCACCTTTGATCTGGACGAGCACAAGATGAGGCAGAGCAAGAAGGTCGTTTCCTTCTACCTGGGCGGGGTGTACAAGACCCTCACTTATGATGAGTTTGCAGCTCATCTAGGCATCCCCTACGAGCATTACCACGGTCATCACCTCAGCTGGGCGAACGATGAGGATGACGGGGAGGCCTACCATGCACTCTGGAGCCACATGACTGGAGTGCCCGACGATCGTCTCACGGACCATAACTCAGTTAAGTCTCTCTCTCTCTCACCCTCTCTATAGATACATTCATATGGTTTGGTGTAGATCGCTATTATATGCTCCAGAGAAGGACCGCCACCATATCAGCAAGGAGGAACTTCTACTTCTTCGCGCCATCCGGGAGAGCTACCCTCTTCACCCCGGATGGGTGCTTGCTCGCACCTTCCGCCAGAAGACAATGAGGAGGACGCCACCTCGCTCACTCCTGGGAGGCAACTTCATCGGTCAGCTCATCATCTCCTTCGGCCTCAGCCACGAATATGGCCCGAACATCCCACGCCGCAGAGTACGCACTGTTGGAGGAGATTTGGCGGTCGAGTACGACCTCGAGCTGGACCTCAGTCCCCAGGTAGCAGCAGATCCTCCCCTCCAGAACGAGGATGAATCGAAGGAAGACGATGATTCTAAGAGTCCCAGCCTTAGTACGAGCTAGAGTTTCATGACCATACTCCCTCGCCACACCATCAGGCAGGGTATGTACACCAGTCGCCGCCGGCCATCCCAGATCCATATCAGGCGCCTCACCCGCAGCACCACCTGCACCCCGCGGATGTTGGAGAGCTGTATGAGCGACTGCAGGAGTGGCGCATCACCGACAACGCCACTCAAGAGGCGAAATGGACTATTATGCAGCAGCATATGCACCACGCTGATAGGCGTTATGAGGCTTAGCTGGCGTGGCAACGTCAGCTCGACGATTTCCTCCACTTTCCACCTCCCGGCCCACCTGACCAGCAGTGACCGGGTTGTATTCCTTTTCTGGTCCTTTCTTTTTATTTATTCTTTTCGGATTTCGATCCAACTTTTTTCTGTGTGGATCCGGGACACTTGTCCTGGTTTCCTTTTTATGTTTCATTTGTTTTTGTTTTGTAGGCAGTAGGGAGATTCCCTTTGCTTCGCTTGGGTAGATTCCCTCCGCTCTGAGGACCCATGCTCATCCCCTACGCCAACCATCTCGGTCCAGGTTCTTCTATTTCACTCTAAACTCTAGAATTAGTCATGTGAGGACACAGTCCAATTTAAGTGTGGGGTAGGATGCTAGAGAACCTTGCATGAACTTGATTGCCCTTGATTGTGTTTTCCGTGTGCCTCGTGATTCCATTCTAGTCTCTCTATCATTAGAATGGCTCAGTTCTTGATTTTTGATGTTAAGTTGTTGTTCAAACTTTCATAATGATGCTTAGACTGCTTAACTTAGAACTTGAGAACCAACTTGTATACTTTGATGCTACTTGTATACTTTGATGCTAAATTGCCTGGTCAGAACATAATTTTTAAATCACACTTGTAGTTTGTAGCCTTGATTGCATCAAAATGACCGAATCCGACTAGCAAACCAACTGTGAGCTTTTGTTTCATTGCACGTAACTTGCAATTTTAATTCTTTTTGAGTGATTTTCTGTTTGCTTGAATGAGTTAGAATTTGTATGAGACCTACTCGAGACCACACGATGACACGAGTTCTAGAATGATAGGGGCACCTAGATTGAGCTACTAAGCCAGATAGCCTACCTAACGATAAAATCCATTAGGTTTAAACCCTTGAGCTTGGCCTGTTCTTTCGGTTCGATATACATTACAGCCATTTCCCATTCTTTCATTCCCCGTTGATCCCCTGTGGTTGTAGTTCTAGATCGACCTACTGGAAGTCGGTTTGTGGTAAGCTGCCTATAACCATTAAACAGGTGGTCTTAGCTATTATGTCCAGACGTGTAAACCCCTCTAGCAACTAAAAGAAAAAGAATCGGCACAAAAGAAAAAAAAGAAGAAGAAAAGAAGCAAGTTTCAAAAAAATGAAAAGAAGAAAAATCAGAAAAGCCGAGAAGGTTTCAAGTTTTTAGTTCAATAAAACGTTCTTCTCCCTACAAATGGAAGAACGAAGTCAAAAGAAAAGTCAGAAAAAGAGAAAAAAATTGTGTAAAGAAAAATAATAAGTGCTAGGTTGCTTGAGGGTATCATAGGACGAGCGTTCATTATTCCACCTGTGTCTGGTTAGACGGTAGGAAGTCGCAAATTAGATTTGAGGGAAGTTAGTCGAAAGCTACACCGCACAAAGCCATCATCATACATTCCCATCATCCATCTCATTATAAACTTATGTAGTGTAGAATTCGTTACAGTCCTAGCAGGGAAGTCCTTCTTGACTGGATACTCGTGTTGTCACAGTGGTGAAGATGTGGTCGAATTGCAAACTTATGACAGAATTCAGTAACAGAAAATGATTGAGAGCAGAAACACGTCCTTAAACACAGAGAGTGAGGGTTCCCCATTGTACTAAATATTTCCTGTGCGAGGAGTCTGGTCGGTCAGGTCAAATTCGTGCATAATTGGTTGCTACTACTTGTCGTATGCAGTTTATTAGTGAGACCAGGTAGTTCGGCTGATCTGTATGCATGTTAAGTTTTTTGTTCTAGGATCTATCTTTCTAATAATTCATTGTGTTTGATTGAACTCCAATTTAATCGATCTTATCATTTGTGACATGAGCGTTTCTATTCAGTTTGCTTGAGGACAAGCAAAAGCTTAAGTGTGGGGTATTTTGATGACACTCGATTTGACGTGATTATCAGCCTCATTTAAGCGACATTTCCTTGCTTATGACATGGTTTTTAGGGTAGAATAACGAATATTCAATCAATTGCCCTATCTCGTGCCATTTGTGTTACCTTGGCCCGTTTCGGGTCTATTTGATGGTTTTCTAGTGTTTTTATGTTAGCACAGGTTTTTGCCATCAAATAAAGTAGCCAAGGACGTGTCTAAGGCGTTGGAACTTCGAGGAATTGCACCGAAATCGATCCGAGGAGTCAATCGAGTCAAACCAAAGTCTGCCCAGTTTACGAAGGAGTTTTTGCCGAAAATACCCTAGTGTTTTCGGCAAAAATGCAAGAACAAATTGACTGATGCTCATCAAAGGAAGTTTTCGGCGAAAACCCCAAGTTTTTGCCGAGAACAATTGGACCGAAAATCACAAGAGAAAAGCAGCCGGCGGACGATCCATTTACACTAAGATTTTTGGTGAAAATTCCCTAACATTTTCGGCGAAAATATCAGGCAAAATCCAGCGGTATTAGGGTTAAGTATAAATACTTAACCGGCGGCCCAAATCAATATACTTTTCATAAACAACATAATTACCAACTAATACCAAACTTCAGAATTCTCTCAAGTTCTGGAGCCGAGAGTTTAGAGTCCGAAGAGCCGGAAAGAGATCGTGATGCCATCCCTTCCATCTCGAAGACTCGGAGCTAGGATTGCAGTTTACCGAAGATCGAAGTCTGCAAGAGTCGTCTTAATTAGGTTTTTCAGATCCTTTTCTGTTCTTCCTCTGGATGATGAACTCTTTCTTTGTCTTTGATTCTTTTGTGATAAACATGAGTAGCTAAACTCTTAGAGCCTAGACTAGATGAACCCTAAGTGACCCAGGGCTTTAAAGCGGTCACGGATCGGCGGTGATTAGATTCAAAGTTCAATCAGTTTCACTTTCATGTTTGATTTGTTCTTCATTGTTCATGTTTCTTGTCTGGATTGATCACCTAGATTAGATTCTTGTTAAGCTAAGGATAGAAGCGAACGCTCGCCTTACTTTAAAACATCAAATCGAACAATTAACCTTATAATTGGAGCGTGCCTTTCGTAGGAACCGATTAGGGTTAATCCACTGCAAGAGTAACTCATAAATCGTTAGTAATTCCACCAGTTAAGTTAAGTCGTTGCGAGAGGCGACCGTACCTGGGCGACTAATTAATCTTGATAGCTAGAATGGATAGAGCGAACATTCGCCGGTCTTAAACCTAAGGGTAAGGAGTTATGGTGGTGTCTTAGAATTGATTGAATGAGAATCGAAATCCGCTGATCTGTTGATTGCCTATGCTCTGGTAAACGAAGGGGGATTCAAAGTCTAAGTTCGTCTGTCTTCTCTATTTTTATCAACCAATTTCCATTCTGTTCTTAGTTTCAATTTTTAATTTTTCTGCATTTCCTAGAATCAGAAGTCGTGGAACTCACACCACGAACGAAGTGTTTAAACCTGAGTAATTTGCTAGTTTATTTGAGTAGTCAATCATTAAAAGGCCCGTGGAATACGATCTACCCTAGCTTGTTAGCTTTGTTAGTTATTTGTTTGAACCCGCACAACGATCTTAGGTTCACCAGCACGGTCTCAACTTGCGGTGTTCAAGGGTCGTCTGCCCACGGTTGCAGCGGTTCACATTAGAATCAAACCCGAAGAATGAGCACGTCAAGACTATCTCCATTCAAAGTTGCAAGAATTCAGCCGCTATTACATCTTCCGATCCAGTCATGACTCCTGATGTTGTAGCTATTGATATACCGGAGATCGAGAAAGAGGAAGAGAATGCTACCCCACCACGTCCTATATAAGCTCCAAAGCCAACTCTTGCTCCATATCAGCCAAGAATACCTTACCCCAAGGCGTTGCTACCAAAGGGAGAAGACAAGGACAGCTCAAAAAGAAGAAGGAAGCAGCTTCCAGTCCCTCCAAGGGAGAATGCTCTGCCGTCCAGTCTCGATCACCACCCATACCTATCCCAGCTAAGTGTTCCGATCCTGGTTCTTTTACATTGCCTTGCATCATTAATGACATTGAAGTTGAACGTAGCTTAGTTGATCTAGGCGCATCCATTAATGTCATGCCTATGTTCTTATATAAAAAACTGAACCTAGATGAATTAAAACCAATTAGCATGCAATTGGTATTTGCTAATAGATCTATGAGAGAACCTAGGGGATTAGTCAAGGACGTGGTTGTTCGATATGGCCCGTTTACTTTCTTAGCTGATTTTGTCATCATGGATACTCGAGAGGAGGATGTTACTCTTCTCCTAGGCTGACCTTTTATCGCAACATCCGGCATGACAATTAATGTCCCGGTCGGATCATTAGCATTGAGGGTTGGAAAGGATAGCGTAACATTCTGTCTCAAGGACGGTATGAAGTATATTCCTAAGGGAGAGACACATTGTTTATCTGTTGAAACTGTGGAGTTGGCCTCGGTCAACTCCGTTACTAATGTCACTCCAAGTGTTTCTTCATGGATGGATGTTACAGGTGCTGAACAGGTAAGCGACCGGAAGAATAAGCCTCCGACGTAAAAGCCATAGAAGAACGAGGAACCAAAGGCATCATCTTGTAAATCTTCACAAAATAAAGATTGATGACACTCAATTTGATGTGATTTTCAGCCCCATTTAAGCGATATTTCATGCCCCTTTGATGCCATTTTGATGAGTATTTGGTGAAAATGTGTTTATTAAGTAATTTTAGGCTCATAGTGCATACATTGTCCATTTCTTGGCTATTTTTACCCTTTTTGTGAGCTTTTTTGTTGAGCCCCCAGGTTACCACATTATAGAGGACTCTCTCACGAGTCCATTGCTTAAAACAGGGACCAAAACGGAGTTCAAACGGAGCTGGAATGATCAAAACAAGTTGGAATTCTGCCTAGCTCAAAGTGCTGCGTTTTGGAGCTTACACGCCGTGTAAGCTCCCCAGATGGGAAAGTTGTTCCTTTTCCAACTTGTAAAGGGTTTCTGGGGCTATATATAGACCTTTCAAGGCCAGATTTGGGGGGACGAATTTTGGCTGATTAGACACGACTTAGAGAGGATTAGATAGAGTTGACAGCCTCCTCGGAGAGCTCGGAGCTACGAGTTGAAGATCCAAGAGATTGAAGCTTCGCCGGAGTCGTCAGAATTAGGTTTTTTAGTTATCTGTTCTTCCTTTGTATGATGATCTTCTTTGTTGTCTTTGATTCTTCTGTTATCATTATGAGTAGCTAAACTCGTAGAGCTTTAGATTAGATGAACCCTAAGTGACCCAGGGTCTTAAAGCGGTCACGGATCGGCGGTGATTAGATTCAAAGTTCATTCATTTTTCTCTTGCATGGTTGTTTTGTGCTTAATTGTTTTACTGCGTTTCTCGTCTAGTTGACGCCTAGATTAGTTTCATTGTTCTTGTGTTTCTCTTTTGGTTGTTCGCCTAGATTAGGTTTGTGCAAGTTAGGGTTAGTCGCTAGACAGCTTCCTTGCTTTGGCGCATAAACTTATCTTCCTTGATCACCTGGTTTAGATTCTTGTTAAGCTGAGGATAGTAGCGAATGTTCGCCTCACTTTAAAACATCGATTCAACCAATTAACCTAATCAATGGAGTGTGCCTTTCGTAGGAACCATTTAGGGTTAATCCGCTTCAAGAGTAACTCATAAATTAATCATTAGTAATTGCACCAGTTAGTTTTGTCGCCGCAAGAAGCGACTGTACTCAGGCGGCTAATTAATCTTCGTAGTTAGATTGGATAGAGCGAACGTTCGCCAGTCTTAGACCTAAGGGTCAGGAGTTATGGTGGTGTATAGAAATCGATTGAATGAGAATTTAAAACCACTGGTCTTGTGATTGTCGTTGCCTTGGTGATCTAAGGGGGATTCGAAGTCTAAGCTCGTCTATCTTCCTATTAGTCAATCTTTTTAATCTTTCTGTCTTTTATTTTTCTTGTTTATTAGATTAGAAGTCATGGAACTCACACCACGTACAACGTGTTTAAACCTGAGTAATTTGCCAACATATTTGAGTAGACAAGAAGAACAGACCTCGAGTAGAATATGATTTAGTCTACCTTGGTAGATTAGTTATTTGATACCGCTAAAACTGCAGCATCAAAGATCCTAGCAGAGCAATGAAGAAGAGTACAAAGAAGACCAAGACGGGTTGGAAGCCAATCACTTCACCACCCTCTACCGAGCCAACTCCTCCGCCGCCTTCTACCAAGCCACCGGAGAAGGATGCGCCTTCGAAAGAACCCTTTGGGCCATTTTAAGTCACCGACACCTTCCCGATAGACGAACTCAATTGACCCACATCAATGGAAGAGTTTCTTACTTACCGGAGGTAAACCGAAGCTATACTTCACTGACTCAGATGCAAGCGTGAAGGAAATTTTGAGTTGGGAAACATCTTGATTGCCATACAGGTATCGTCAAGCTCACGGACGTTAAGCAAGAGCGCTTCATAGGAGGCAACCCCCGGCTAGAGTTAGTCTTGGATTTTTGAGTCAGTCGTCGTGTCTAGATGCGGTTCGGGGGAGCAAAATGTGTCATTCGTGGTTTCTTAATTTTCTTGTGTGTCGTGTGTTCTCGGTTTAGTTACAATTTCTTTGGGATTTTTCTGGTTTTTGTTGATTTTGTTTTGATTTTTTGAAGTTGCGTTGCTGGTGTTTTTGAAAATCTGTTTTGAACAACCCTGGTCAGGAGTTTTTTCCGAATATGTTATAAGTTTTCAGCGAGAAGTTTGGTTTTAATCCTACTGCCGAGTTTTCAAACCTCCTGTTCCTACTTTTGATAAACATTTCGCCAAAAACTTTCATAGTTCTTGGCAAAACCTTTTCCAAACCCAGTGTGTTTTGTGTCTCTATTTTAAAACAAGTTTTCGGCGAGAAGTTTATTCAACATTTTTAAAATCCCCCTTATTCCTTCGTTTTGTACAGCCCCCATTTCCACTTTTGATTTCGATGAACACAAACCAAAATGCCATCTCGCCGCTGCCATTTTCTTGGACCTTCGCCACCCTGATTTGGCCACCGCCACCCACGTCCGCTACTGCCGCAGTAGTCCCCTTCCATTTATGAGCATCTCCATACCTAGATCGTCCGAATCGGAGCTCTATAGCTTCGGTTCCACCTGAAACCTCGTCATTTGAGTTTTTGCTGTTTTTAGTGTTTTTCGTTCATTTTCTCCGATCATGTCTTCAAGGTTAGTTGTTGGGTTTTCAATTTCGAATATTTTGACATATTGATTGTTGAATTTCATTGAAACTTGATTTTGATTGACTTTTTGGGCTACCTCAATTTGCGTGCTGCTGTTTCGGTGTGAATTGTGCTGAATTGTTCGAAATTTTATGATCTAGACTGCTTAGGGAGTATTGTGCCATGATTTGATAACTTTTGAACTTAGTTCGCTATGCCTAATTATCAAATGTGTTAGGATGTTGACTTTTTATAAATGTTGATTTCACTTTGAATCCTTGATGTCATTTTGCCGTCCTGACAGTTCCTATGCATGCCTCATGATCAATTATTGTTACCGAATGTTGAATTAGCTTATCCTCACTCAGTTTCCCTCGTTTCTTTGTGAAATTGAGTTTTTCGACCAAGTGTGGGGTAAGATGTTGGTTTGACTAATTTGGTTTTATTTTTTTGATATCTTTTACGAACAGGGGTAAGAGACCAAGAGTCAGTGGTTCAAGATCCTCTTCTGCCACTCCGAATCCCATGGACAGCAGAGGTGGTGCTAGTGCCACCGCCCTTGTCACTCCCGCTCTCACCGGTCCTCCTCCGCCCAACCGTCAAGGAGTTCATCATTTCATCGCTAGACTCCCTCAACACTACTTTGACCGCTATTCGAGGATCTGGACCGTCCCTCCAGCCGACATGCACCCCCTCTCCATGGAGTCTGTCTCGGAGCATGACCAGGAGTGGCACGATAACATCCACCAGTCCCTCATCGTGGCGGGACTTCAGGAGCTCCCGACCATCACCGATAACTATCCCACGCGGCCCTTCAGGAGTTATGGAGCACCTTCGAGCTGGATGAGCGGAAGAACAAGCAAAACTCGAAGATCATCACCTTTCGTCTCGCCGGCCAAAACCATGAGCTCACCTACAACGAGTTCGCCGACCTCCTCGGCATTCCAGTCGAGCACTACATTGGACACCACCGCGGCTGGGAGAGCAACAAGGCAAAGGTCCCGATTTTTGATGCATTTTTGAGCCATATCACCTGACAGCCGGGCGTCAAGCCCACCAACATGAACTACATCAGTATGGTCTCTCACCCTCTCTTCCAATTTATTCATTACGTATGGCGTCGCTCTTTGTATTATGCTCTAGAAAAAAACTGCCACCACATAGCCACCGAGGAGCTACTCCTCTTCAGGGCTATCCATGAGGGCTACCCTGTTCATCCGGGTTGGGTTCTTGCCCGCTTATTCCACCAGAAGATCAGCTCTAATAAGCTCCCGTCCACCCTTCTTGGCGACGAGTTCATCGGCCGACTCGTTGCCAACTGAGGACTCTCCGGTTCTTGGGAGCCTTGGTTCCCATGCGTACAGTTGCATACCATTGGAGGAGATCTTGCGGTGTAGTTCGGGCTCAACCTGGTGATGTGAACCACTACAGCCGTGGGCATACGACCCTTGAACACCACAAGTTGATCTCCTAGTACTCGTGAAGAACCTAAGGAACCGGATGGAAGAGGACTTTGACCCAATAACTATAAAGGAGCTAGGAACCAGAAGTATCAAGTGAGGGCGCCACGCCAAGAGATGGATGCTCTTGATGATAAGCCAACCTTAAGCAATGCAACAACGAGCAAAGACTTGATGGGAAAAGAACATAAGTTCTAAAAAAGGGGGTTTATCAATCAAAGGGTGAGTACAAAGGGTGGTCGGCGACCTCTATTTATAGGAGAGGTTAGGGAACAAGCTCTCCTAATCCTTCCTTAAATAATTTACTAATTAAATACTCTTAAGTCCAAAAATAAGCTAAATTCTTCCTAAATAGTTTAGCAAAAAAAGGAAAACACAAAACAAGTCAAGGAAGTGTTGGGGCCGAAGAAAATAGCCTATTTAGGCAAAAACCGGCAAAATTCATTAAAGGCTTGAGCCAATTGTTGGCTCGGCCCAGGTCGCTCCGGTGTAGCACTCCGGGCTCGGTTTGGTGCCGGATCGGGGCCTGGCTTCAGGCCTTTGGGAGTTCTGCCCAGGCTTTTTATCTTCTATCTTGGGCCATCTTTAGGGCTTGCCTTGGGATTGTTTTCAGGCTAGAGTTTGAGTCTGGTGCCCATCATAATTTGTTTAAGGCTTGGGGTGAGTGCTTTGCTCGGCCCTAGGCCGGCGGCGGCGCCCGGTCTTAGTATTAGTGCCCGACGGAGCTTCATTTCCTGGTCCAGCTCCGGCTCCAGCTTTGGGGAGGTGTGCTTGACTTCCAGGAGGGTGTAGCCTCCCTTGGAAAACCTATATGCATCCTCCTTAGGCCCTTACTTGCTCCATGCCTTCATGTAGATGTTGACCCGTTCCTTGAAGGCCTTGGTTTGGCTTCAGGTTAGGGGTGGATCAGGCCTTGGTTTGGGTTTGGGTACAGGGGGCTTATCATCCCCCTCTTCTTGAGGAGGATTCATCCTCGAATCCTGATTTGCATAGACATCATCATAGTAGGGTGTCAAGTCAGCTAAATTAAAGGTAGCACATACCCCGTAGGAATTGGGTAGATCAAGGACATAAGCATTGTTGTTGACTTTCAGAAGGACTGTGTATGGTCCATCCCCTCTAGTTAACAGTTTGGACATTCTCTACTCGGGGAACCTATGCTTTCTAAAGTGGATCCACACTTGATCTCCTACTTCAACTATTTTCTCCTTTCTCCCTCGATTGGCGTTGCGGGTGTATTGGGCAGTCCTTCTTTCAATATTGTCCTTGGCCTTCTCGTGTAGCTTCTTTACGTAGGCTTCCTTCTCTTGACCACCTACATCTAAGAACTCATGGATAGGTAGAGGTGATAAATCCAAGGGGGTTAAAGCCATAAACAAGTTTAAAAGGTGAGTATTGGGTGGCGGAGTGCACAACCCTATTATAAGCAAATTCCATGTGTGGAAAGCATTCTTCCCAAGTTTTAATGTTACTCTTGATGATGGCCCTCAGCATTTGGGACAAGGATCGATTCACAACCTCGGTTTAGCCATCAGTTTGAGGGTGGCAAGTGGTGGAGAACATCAATCGTGTTCCAAGCTTAGCCCACATGGTCTTCCAAAAGTAGCTTACGAATTTGGAGTCCCTATCCGAGACTAAAGTCTTAGGAACCCAATGCAACCTGACTACCTCTTTAAAGAACAAATCAGCAATGTTTGAGGCATCATCAGTTTTGTGGCAAGCAATAAAATGGGCCATCTTAGAGAACCTATCAACAACTACAAAGATGGAATCCTTTCCCTTTCTAGTCCTAGGCAGCCCTAATATAAAATCGATAGACAAATGAACCCATGGGTGTTCAGGGATGGGTAAAGGGGTGTATAGACAATGGGGCTGGAGTTTTGACTTAGCTCGTTGGCACTTTGAGCATTGAGCTATGAGTTCCTGCACATCATGGCGCATCTTGGGCCAATTGAATTGCTCTTTGAGGGTGGCCAAGGTTTTGGCTACTCCAAAGTATCCGATGAGGCCTCCTCCATGAGCCTCTAGGATTAGGACCGTCCTGCATGAATGGTTAGGCAAACAAATCTTGGGTCCTTTTAACAGATATCCATCCTGCTTATAGAACTTCCCAAATCCTCCTTGTTGACAAGCCTCAAAGATACTCTTAAAATCGGGGTCAGTGGCATAAAGGTCTTTGATATGTTCAAAGCCAACAAATTTAGTGGAAAGGACTGAAATTAAGGTGTACCTTCGAGAGAGGGTATCAGCCACGACATTTTCCTTACCTTGTTTGTATTGAATGATGTATGGGAAGGACTCAATGAACTCTACCCACCTGGCATGTTGAGCTTTTGTTGAGCCTTGAGGTACTTGAGTGATTCATGATCCGTGTGGATGATGAATTCCTTGGGCCACAAGTAGTGTTGCCAAGTCTTCAAAACTCTCACTAGAGCATAGAGTTCTTTGTCATAGGTGCGGTAGTTGAGTGTGGCACTGCTTAGCTTCTCATTGAAGTAAGTAATGGGCCTCTTTTCTTGCATTAAAACAGCTCCAATCCTACTCCTGAAGCATCACACTCGATCTCAAAGGGCCTAGTGAAATCGAACAACATGAGTAACGGGGCTTCAGTGAGTTTCTTATTGAGGGCTTCAAAGGCTTCTTGTTGTGGGGTACCCCATTGGAAGGGTACATCTTTTTTGAGCACGGCTGTAAGTGGGGTAACATCCCCGCCCAACCGAACGGGTTGGAACTCGAGTTTGGATGGTTTAGACATTGGAAACAATGTTCTTCATGCCCCATCGAAGTCTGGGACATTCATAGTTGAGTCAGGTTGAAGATACAAGCGAGTACGTGAGAATTGGCAAAAGGTGACAGATTACAACACACAGTCGTGTGTTATAGAAACACACCGTGTTGTTTGAAACAACACGCCGTGTATTATAGAAACATGCCATGTGTTATAGAAACATGCCGTGTTTCTTGTGACTGCCATAAATAGCTGATTATTACGGATTTCCATGACTTTTCCCTCTTTCTCTTTCCCCGAAAATCCTTTTGACGAACCAAAAACCCCCTTAGGTTCAATCCTTGATTCCGGGAGTTGTAGAGCTCCGATTGATGATCCGTTTCTTGCTACGCGCTCGTTGCGACAAGAGGAAGAGATAGCACCCTGAATTTCTGGGTATTTCCGAGTAGGATGCTGTCGGTGAAGAGGAGAAAAACTACGTTTTTGGAGTTGTAGAACTTGGCAGTTTGGGTTTCGGGAGTTGTTTTAGAGCCTCATCTTCTTGTCAGGTGAGGGTTTAGCGTACGATAGGTAGTATGGTCGGTGTGAAGAGTTGCAATTCTAACCTAGATGAATGTAGGACTTGCATGAATTGGAAGAGAGTAAAAGGGGAAATTGTTCTGCGTTTGGTTTCTGTGTATTTGTGATGATTGGTTGGTGAACCTCAGATCGTTGTGCGGGTTCAACCATTAAACTAACAAAGCTACAAAAGCTAGGGTAGATCGTATTCCACGGGCTTTCTATGATTGACTACTCCAAAAACTAGCAAAATACTCGAATGTAAACACTTCGTGAGTGGTGTGAGTTCCACGACTTCTAATTCTAAGAAATGCAGAGAAATTTAAAACTAAAACTAAAGCAGATTGGAAATTAGGGTAGAAAACAAGGATGACAGACGAACTTAGACTTTGAATCCCCCTTCGTTATCCAGAGCATTGGCAATCAACAGATCAGCGGATTTCGATTCTCATTCAATCAATTACTAAGACACCACCATAACTCCTGACCCTTAGGTTTAAGACCGGCGAACGTTCGCTCTATCCGTTCTAGCTACCAAGATTAATTAGTCGCCCGGGTACGGTCGCCTCTCGGAATGACTTAACTTAACTGGTGCAATTACTAACGATTTATGAGTTACTCTTGCAGTGGATTAACCCTAACCGGTTCCTACGAAAGGCACGCTCCAATTATAAGGTTAATTGTTCAATTCGATGTTCTAAAGTAAGGCGAGCGTTCGCTTCTATCCTTAGCTTAACAAGAATCTAATCTAGGTGATCAATCCAAACAAGAAACAAGAACAAAGAAGAACAAATCAAACATGAAAGAGAAACTGATTGAATTTCGAATCTAATCACCACCGATCCGTGACCGCTTTAAAGCCCTGGGTCACTTAGGGTTCATCTAGTCTAAGCTCTAACGAGTTTAGCTACTCATGTTTATCACAAAAGAATCAAAAACAAAGAAAGAGTTCATCATCTAGAGGAAGAACTAGAAAAGAATCTGAAAAACCTAATTTAGACGACTCTGACAGACTTCGATCTTCCGTAAACTGCAATCCTAGCTCCGAGTCTCCGAGGTGGAAGGGATGGCGTCACAATCTCTTTCCGGCTCTTCGAACTCTAACTCTTCGCTCCAGAACTTCAGAGAATTCCTCGAATTCTGATTTCGAAAAGTATATTATGATGTATCTTTTTATTTGGGCCGCCGGTTAAGTATTTATACTTAACCCTAATTAATCCGGATTCTTTTGATATTTTCGCCGAAAATAAAGGATTATTTTCGCCGAAAAGGATGGTGAAAATGGACGGTCCTTTGGCTGGTATCTCCTGTGATTTTCGCTTCGGTTCGAAAACTTAACGGTTTCGCCGAAAACTCCTTCAGCCGGTCATCAGTTGATTTGTGCTGATATTTTCGCCAAAAATACTAGGGTATTTTCGGCGAAAATTCCTTTGTAAACCGGGCAGGGATTTTCTTAACTTGATTGGCTCCTTTGATCGATTCCGGTGCAATTCCTCGAGGTTCTAACGCCTTAGACATGACCTTGGCTACTTTATTTGACGGCAAAAACCTGTGCTAACATAAAAACACTAGAAAACCATCAAATAGACCCGAAACGGGCCAAGGTAACACAAATGCACGAGATAGGGCAATCGATTGAATATTCATTGATCTACCCTAAAAACCATGTCTTAAGCAAAGAAATGTCGCTTAAATGAGGCTGATAATCACATCAAATCGAGTGTCATCAAATACCCCAAACTTAAGCTTTTGCTTGTCCTCACGCAAACTGAATAGAAACGCTCATGTTCATAAATGATAAGATCGATTAAATTGGAGCTCAATCAAACACAATGAATTATTAGACAGCTAATTCCTAGAACAAGAAACCTGACATGTATACAGATCAGCCAAACAACCTGGTCTCACTAGTAAACTGCACACAACAAGTAATTAGCAACCAATTATGCACGAATTTGACCTGACCGACCAGACTCCTCACACAGGATAAATATAGTACAACGGGAACTGTCACTCTCTGTGTTTAAGGACGTGTTTCTGCTCTCGATCATTTTCTGTTACTGAATTCTGTCATAGGTTTGCAATTCGACCACATCTCCACCACTATGACAACACGAGTATCTAGTCAAGAAGGACTTCCCTGCTAGGACCGTAATGAATTCTACACTACTTTGTGCGGTGTAGCTTTCGACTAACTTCCCTCAAATCTAATCTATGGCTTCCTACCGTCTAACCAGACACGAGTGGAATAATGAACGCTCGTCCTATGATACCCTCAAGCAACCTAGCACTTATTCTTTTTCTTTACACGATTTTTTTTTTCTTTTCTTTTCAACTTTTCTTTTGACTTTGTTCTTCCATCTGTAGGGAGAAGAACGTTTTATTGAACTAAAACTTTGAAACTTTTCTGATTTTTCTTTTTGATGTTTCTTTACTTCATTTTTTTTTCGAAATTTTCTTTATTTTCGTACTTGATTTTTTTTCTTTTGTGCCGATTCTTTCTTTTAGTTGCTAGAGGGATTTACACGTCTGGACATATTAGCTAAGACCACCTGTTTAATGGCTATAGGCAGGTTACCAAAAACCGACTTCCGGTAGGTCAATCTAGAACTACAACCACATGGGATCAACGGGGAATGAAAGAAATGGGAAATGGCTGTAATATATTATTGAACCGAAAGAACAGGCCAAGCGCAAGGGTTTAAACCTAATGGATTTATCGTTTGGTAGGCTATCTGGCTAAGTAGCTGAATCTAGGTGCCCCTATCCTTCTAGAACTCGTGTCATCGTGTGGTCTCAAGTAGGTCTCATGCAAATTCTAACTCATTCAAGCAAACAGAAAACCACTCAGAAAGAATTGAAATTGAAAGTTACGTGCAATGGATCAAAAGCTCACAGTTGGTTTGCTAGTCGGATTCGGTCATTTTCATGCAATCAAGGCTACAAACTACAAGTGTGATTTAAAAATTCTATTCTGACCAGGCAATTTAGCATCAAAGTACACATGTTGGTTCTCAAGTTCTAGGTTAAGCAGTCTAAGCATCATTATGAAGGTTTGAACGACAACTTAACATCAAGAACTGAGCCATTCTAATGCTAGAGAGACTGGAATGGAATCACGAGGCACACATAAAACACAATCAAGGGCAATCAAGTTCATGCAAGGTTCTCTAGCATCCTACCCCACACTTAAATCGGACTGTGTCCTCACAGGACTAATTCTAGAGTTCAGAGTGAAGTAGAAGAACCTGAACCGAGATGATTGGCGTAGGGGATGAGCACGGGTCCTCGGAGCGGAGGCGATCTACCAAAGCGAAGCAAAGGGAATCTCCCTACTGCCTACAAAACAAAAACAAATGAAACATAAAAAGGAAACCGGGACAAGTGTCCCGGATCCACACAGAAAAAAAGTTGGACCGAAATCCGAAAAGAATAAATAAAAAGAAGGGACAAGAAAGAGGATACAACCCGATCACAGCTCGTCAGGCGCATCGGGAGGTGGAAAGTGGAGGTAATCGCCGAGCTGGCGTTGGCACGCCAGCTGTGCCTCATATCGCCTGTCGGCGCGGCGCATATGCTGCTGCATAATAGTCCATCTCGCCTCTTGAGTGGCGTTGTCGGTGATGCGCCACTCCTGCAGTCGCTCATACAACTCAACAATGTCTGCGGGGTGCGGTCGGTGCTGAGGGTGAGGCGCCTGGTATGGATCTGGAATGTGCGGCGGCGACTGGTGTGCATACCCTGCCTGATGATGTGGTGAGGGTATATAGTCATGGAATTCTGACTGCGGCTGGGGCTGCTGCTGCTCAGTATCATCCTCTTCCTCCGACTCGGCTACATGCTGGAGGGGAGGATCTGCTGCCACCTGGGGACTGAGGTCCAACTCTAGGTCGTATTCGACCGCTAAGTCTCCTCCAACAATCCTAACTTGGTGTCGTGGAATGTTCGGGCCATATTCATGGCTGATGCCGAAGGAGATGATGAGCTGACCTATGAAGTTACCTCTCAGGAGTGCACGAGGTGGCGTCCGCCTCTTGGTTTTTTGGGAAAGATGCGAGCAAGCACCCATCCGGGGTGGAGAGGGTAACTCTCTCGGATGGCTCGGAGAAGCATAAGCTCCTCCTTGAGGATATGGTGGCGATCCTTATCTGGAACATATAAAAGCGATCTACGCCAAACCATATGAATAAATTTAAAGAGAGGGTGAGAGAGCGACTTAACTGAGTTATGTTCCCCAAGACGATCGCCAGGCACTCCAGTCATGTGGCTCCAGAGTGCATGGTACGCCTCCTCGTCATCATCGTCGCCCCAGCCGAGGTGATGGCCATGATAGTGCTCGTAGGGGATACCTAGATGAGCAGCAAACTCATCATAGGTGAGCGTCCTGTATACTCCACCCAGATAGAAGGTAACAACCTTCTGGCCTTGCCTCCTCTTGTGCTCATCCAGATCAAAGGTCGCCCAGAACTCCTGAAGGGCGATGTCTGGGAAGTCGGCAGCTATGGTGGTCATCTCTAGGAGGCCGGCCGGTGCTAGGGCGTCATGCACGTTCCGGTGGTAGTCCTCGTCGTGCTCGCTGAGGGACTCCATGGACAAAGGGCGTACCTTAGCTCCCCGAACATGCTCGATCTTCTGGAAGCACTCGAAGTAAAAGTCAGGTACACGAGCGATAGTGCGATGGTACCCAGCTCGGCGAAGTAGTGCTGGAGGAGGGCCCTGAACGGCGAGTGTGATGGGAGCGGGGGCTCTGGAGCTCGAGGCGGCATCAAGTCGTGCCTTGGTCCTGCGCTCATAAGTTGTGTTCCTAAAACCAGAATGAAACTAGATCAGTCAAACTTAAAACCCTACCCCACACTTAGTAGAAAAAACTCAATTTCACAAAGAAATGAGGAAAACCGAGTGGGGGTAAGCAAAGCAGAGTAACCGGTAATCATAGACAGTAAAATACATGCTTAGGAACAGCCAGAATTGGATAAGCACAATCAGAGTTCAAAGAGTCAAACCGACATTCAGAAAGTCAACACTATAGCATAATGAACCCTAACCATGGCGAGACTAGCACAAAGCGGAGAATGACAGTAAAATATGATCTCAGATGGCAAACACAATAATCTGCACGAGAATGAACACATACGGCAGCCAAATGATCAAATACAATTCATGGTCAAACCGACATTTCTCACAAGTCAACATCACAAAGAATCAATCGTATGCATAGCAACACATAATCAAATTATATGGAAATTAAGCACGAAACTCCCTAAGCATGCTAGAACAGTTCAACAAGTTCAGCTAACCTAGTTCACACGAAATCAGTCGGCACGCAAATCGAGGCAAACCGAAAAGTCAACTGAAAGTCAACCCCGACGAAATTCAGCAATCAATATGTCAAAAGATTCGTAATGAAAAGTTCTACAACTTACCTTGAAGCCATGGATGCTAAAAATGAACGGTTTGGGAGAAATCGGTGAGAAACTCTGAAAACAAGGGTTTGGGTGAACTAGAGCTGTAGAGCTCCGATTCGAACGTTCTAGGGCTCAAAATGATCGGAAGAGGACAGGGAAGGGAGCGACGGTGGTTGTGGCGAAGAGAAAATGGGTGGCGGCGGCGGTTTTCGAAAAACAGGGGAGGGGGTTTTGTTTTTGGGCTTGGTTCGAAAATGGCAAGTGGAGAGAGAGAAAGTGTCGACCGGATTTTTAAAGGGATAAGGTTCGAAATTGCCTTGTATTTTCGGCAAAAATAAGTGCAAATTTTCGCCAAAAATATTAGTTAAAATCACCGCCGGTTTTCAAATGGATTTTCGCCGAAAATACAATGAATTTTCGGCCGAAAATATGAAACAGGGAAATTCAGTGAAAACTTAGAAGGCGTTTTCGCCGAAAAGAGGGTGCATTTTCGTCGAAAATTTTGAACTGCTCGGGTGAAAATATTTTCGCAAATCCGGCAAACTTCAGAAAATCACAATTAAATCCACAAAAATCGGAACAACCTCAATCAACTTGCAAACGACACTACGACACACAGACTACACACGAAAAATAAGAAAACAGACAAACTAACACTTTTGGCTCCCCCGAACCGACTCTAAATCACTAAGGTTGACACAAAACAAAAATGGACTCCAGCCGTGGGTTGCCTCCCACGAAGCGCTCTTTTATTAACGTCCTTGAGCTGGACGATACCTGGACGGTATTAGGAGACATCCCAACTCAGATTCTCCTTAATGCTAGCATCGGAGTTCATAAAGTAGAGCTTCGGGGTTTCTCCGGTGAGCATGAATTTCTTCCCGTTCGCGTGTAAGAGCTTGGTTCGTCCGTCGGGAAGGTGGTCGGTGATCTTGAATGGTCCGAACAGTTCCATCAAAGGATCGTCTTCCACAAGGAAGATAGTGGATGGAACGAGAACGATCGGCTCCTTCTTTACTTTAATCTCCGGCTTGATATCACCAGGATCGGTGATCGTCAGTATTTCCTTAGGAGATGCTTTTGGCTTCTCCCTCCATACTTGTTCCGGCGCCGGTTTCTCAGAACGAATTGGTGGTGTAGCTGGCTCGGAAGAAGACGGCGGAGCTTTTGGAACCATTTGGAACGTTAATATTCATTCCAGTAGTAGCCATGAAAGGTCGTCCTATGAGAATGGTAGAATCATCCTCACTAGTGTCAATGATAACAAAGTCAACTAAGAACGTGAAAGGACCACATTTAGTAACAACGTCTTTTATTTCTCCTCTAGGCGTTTTAAGTGATCTATCGGCAAAGACGAGTTGCATAGTGGTCGGTTCAAGTTCTCCTAGGTTTAATTTTTCAAATAAGCTCATAGGCATAACATTGACAGACGCGCCTAGATCCACTAAACTACGTTCTATTTCAATATCATTAATAACCAAAGGTAGCGTGAAAGAACCGGGATCAGAACACTTAGCTGGATATGGAGAGGTAGGCTTCTTGTTACGAATGTCAGGATATCCCTCTTTGTTTCCCTTCATACCAGTCTCGATCCTCGCATTTGGCAGTAATGCTCTAGGAAAAGGAGGCTTCACGACGTACGGCGCAAGAGGAGGATCATACTCCTTAGGCGCCACTTTCTGTGCTTCCTTCTTCTCTGAAGTGTCAGGCATCCTGCATAAATCAGAAGAAGTATTAGAAGATGAGCTTGAAGGATCTTGAACAGTTACCATCTTGGCTTGCTCCTTTCTCAGATTTGGCTCTGTCTGGCTCGGAAGTTGGCCAAATGGTCTACCAGATGCAAGCATGCTTGAGATGTTGTTCACGGCTTGCTCAATTCTTTGTCCAGATGCTATCTGTTATTGATTGAGAAGAGCTTGAGCTTTAAACTGACTGTCATGATCATTGAGTCTGGTGATGATCTGGCTTAGCTTCCTGTCCAGGTCACTAACGTTGTTTTCTCTCTGATGTTGCTGCCCTGGATAGGTGTTATTCAAGTATTGGTTCTGGCGGTTGCCAGGTGTAGTTCCATAGTTGCCCGGATTTCGATGCGGCAGCTGGTAGACACCTGCCCGCGGATGGTTAGGTTTCTGATCCTGAGCTGGACCAGCTGGGCGGTTATTCTGGTTCTGGTTATGGTTGGCGCCATTATTATAGGGAGGTCTGTCTTGATAGTTCCCTTGCTGCCTGAAGTTGCGGTAGCCGGCATAACCATTTTGATTATTAACGAAGCCTTGTTGAATGAAATTTACCTCTTCGGCAGACCAGACTTCTGCCTTACCAAAATTCTGACAACGGCCTCCATTATGTGCGCAAGCTCCACACCATTCGCAATCGGCAACGTAGACAGAAGCTGCTGGCGGTTTGATTGGTGTGGTAGACTTCTTCAAATGCTTCTCTACCTTGTCCTTGATAGTAGCTTCGAGATCGAGCTTGCTCCTTGATCCTTCAGATTGTCGTTCCCAGTTCCTTGACTTGGAAGCACAGTTTGCGAAGTGAAGAAGAGCAGCTTCAGGTGTAAGTGTAGTGCAATCTCCTTCAGCTAGAGAATTGACCCACTTGGCAGATTCTTCTCGAAGTCCTCGAGCAAAGATTTCAGCTAACAACCTCTGCTCGAATCCATGATGTGGACAGTTGTAGAGAAGTTCTTGGAATCGATTCCAAGTATCATATAAGCTTTCTCCTTCTTTCTGGGAGAATCTGGCAATGCTGTCCTTGATGGCAGTTGTTCTGGCTGGCGGGAAGTATTCTTCGACGAAGTCCTAAGCTAGAGTATCCCAATTAGTGTAGTAGCAAGGTGGTTTGCCAGTAATCCACCTCTTAGCAGGGCCTTTCAGAGAGAACGGGAAAGCTCTCAGACAAAGAGTATTTTTGTCGAGGTTTCCGTTCTTGAAAGTGCTGCAGAGATCAAGGAAGTCTGCAAGATGAGTGCACGGATTGTCTAGGGGCCTGCCTTCAAATTGTAGATCCCTAGAGATCATGGTCAAGAATGGAATCTTGATCTCATAGTCAGGATCTCCTTCAATGCGCGGAACGGCAATAGCAGATCGAACGCTAGTCGCGCTCGGCTTGTTATAGTCTGCTAGACTCTTCTGTGCAGGTGGTGGTGGTGGCGTTGGTAGTTCTCCATTTGGTGGTGGTGGTGGTGGTAACTGATCATCCATGGTAGGAGATGGAGGAGGTGAAAGTGATGCGGTGTATGAAGCGGATGAAGATGACGGTGAAGATGGAGATGAGGAACTCTAGTCTCTCTGATCGGAGTGACGGGCGGATTGGATCTGCCTCTCTTCAAAATCTGTGATCGTAGAGGTGGAGCAGAACTATCTGGTCTCTCTATACTCTTAGCCTGTTCGGTTTGAGAGCGAGTCCAAGGACGGTGAGGCATACACCTGTAAACCTACAGATAACACAAGACAAACAAAACCAATGTAAAATCGTACTGGATGGAAAGGTGAAAGATGGAAAATAGAAGAATAAATTGCCAGTTCTTCTTTCAAACAATCAAAGAAATCCCCAGCAACGGCGCCAATTTGGTGAACCTCAGATCGTTGTGCGGGTTCAACCAAATAAACTAACAAAGCTACAAAAGCTAGGGTAGATCGTATTCCACAGGCCTTCTATGATTGACTACTCCAAAAACTAGCAAAATACTCGAATGTAAACACTTCGTGCGTGGTGTGAGTTCCACGACTTCTAATTCTAAGAAATGCAAAGAAATTTAAAACTAAAACAAAAGCAGATTGGAAATTAGGGTTGAAAACAAGGATGATAGACGAACTTAGACTTTGAATCCCCCTTCGTTCCCCAGAGCATTGGCAATCAACAGATCAGCGGATTTCGATTCTCATTCAATCAATTACTAAGACACCACCATAACTCCTGACCCTTAGGTTTAAGACCGGCGAACGTTCGCTCTATCCGTTCTAGCTACCAAGATTAATTAATCGCCCCGGTACGGTCGCCTCTCGCAATGACTTAACTTAACTGATTGGATTATGAGTTACTCTTGCAGTGGATTAACCCTAACCGGTTCCTACGAAAGGCACGCTCCAATTATAAGGTTAATTGTTCAATTCGATGTTCTAAAGTAAGGCGAGCGTTCGCTTCTATCCTTAGCTTAACAAGAATCTAATCTAGGTGATCAATCCAAAGAAGAAACATGAACAAAGAAGAACAAATAACACATGAAAGAGAAACTGATTGAATTTCGAATCTAATCACCGCCGATCCGTGACCGCTTTAAAGCCCTGGGTCACTTAGGGTTCATCTAGTCTAAGCTCTAACGAGTTTAGCTACTCATGTTTATCACAAAAGAATCAAAAACAAAGAAAGAGTTCATCATCCAGAGGAAGAACAGAAAAGAATCTGAAAAACCTAATTTAGACGACTCTGACAGACTTCGATCTTCCGTAAACTGCAATCCTAGCTCCGAGTCTCCGAGGTGGAAGGGATGGCGTCACAATCTCTTTCCGGCTCTTCGAACTCTAACTCTTCGCTCCAGAACTTCAGAGAATTCCTCGAATTCTGATTTCGAAAAGTATATTATGATGTATCTTTTTATTTGGGCCGCCGGTTAAGTATTTATACTTAACCCTAATTAATCCAGATTCTTCTGATATTTTCGCCAAAAATAAAGGATTATTTTCGCCGAAAAGGATGGTGAAAATGGACGGTCCTTTGGCTGGTATCTCCTGTGATTTTCGCTTCGGTTCGAAAACTTAACGGTTTCGCCGAAAACTCCTTCAGCCGGTCATCAGTTGATTTGTGCTGATATTTTCGCCGAAAATACTAGGGTATTTTCGGCGAAAATTCCTTTGTAAACCGGGCAGGGATTTTCTTAACTTGATTGGCTCCTTTGATCGATTCCGGTGCAATTCCTCGAGGTTCCAACGCCTTAGACATGACCTTGGCTACTTTATTTGATGGCAAAAACCTGTGCTAACATAAAAACACTAGGAAACCATCAAATAGACCCGAAACGGGCCAAGGTAACACAAATGGCACGAGATAGGGCAATCGATTGAATATTCGTTATTCTACCCTAAAAACCATGTCTTAAGCAAAGAAATGTCGCTTAAATGAGGCTGATAATCACGTCAAATCGAGTGTCATCATTGGTGATTGTTGTTTGGATGTTTATGTGATGAATATGAAGACGATTGTTGGATGTGGTTATATGTTGGGAAAGGGGAATAATTAATAATGATGATTAATGAATTGGATGTACTAATGAGTGTAGGAGGGCTGGGGTATGATGCTTTAACTGTATTTCTGCTTGGAATTGTTAATCTGTGGTTGTAGGAGGGTGGTCCTGCCAATGTGGGGCCGCCCTTAATTGATGAACAGGTGGATGGCTCCACCAACGTGGGGTCATCCAATGAAGGACGTACAAGAGGGTAGCCCTACGACTCATGACATGGCTTCCCCTGTACTTGTAGGTGGGGGTGGCCGGTGAGCTAGCCGTTTACCCTTAAACTATTTGTGTCGTGGGAGGCGTTGAATCTCTTGCAATGTGTGGTTATGTGTGATGTGGGATTACTGAATGATTTGAATTGTGTTGGTTTATGTGAGGTTGGGATTGAGATGATGCTAGGTGTTGATGTATGAATTATGCAACGTGCCTTTTGGGTAGAATTGATGATGCGTGTGAAGGTGGTTGTTAATGTGTTTAGGGTGGTAGACTATGACTTAGAACTGGCTACTGGAATTGGTAGGGAATGTAGGTATGGAATTGGACAATAGAATCGGTATGTGGATTTGACTTATGGAATTGGTTAAGGGAATTGGTGAATGGAATTGAGTAATGGGATTAGGTGGTGTGATTGCTTGAACTAGTTGAACTGGGTTGTATGATTGATTTGAATGAAATTGATGATGTGTGTGATGGTGATTGATAGTGTGTCTTGTGGTTATTGTAATAGGGTTGGAGTCTTGGATAAGGATTGGTAAATGGTTGAGAAGAATGAGGATGTTAGAATTGGTAGAATTGTGGCTAGGAATCGTGTTAGATGAAATATGTGAATTAGATAGATTATGTGGTTTAATCTAGTAACGCTTAATAGGAGAGTTGAAATGGTAAATTGCTGTTGTCGTGATTATTACTGTTATGTGGTGTTGGTTGACTTGTGTGATGGTATGGTTGACTTGTGTGAACGTATGGTTAACTAGGTGTCTAGGAATGGGAGTGAGGAGCTAAAACTGAAGTTAGAATGGAAGTAGGTCTTGCATGAACCCTTGAGAGTAAAAATGGATAACTGTCTTGTGATTACTGTTTGATGAGTGTGCTGATTGGTGTGTGATGTGGGATTGGGATGGAAGATGATGACTAATGATTTTGAACTAGAAATGTGAGATAGGATGGGATGGGATGAACTGAATTTCTGTATTTGTACCTATCGTTGTCGGTTGTGGTTTAGTGTAGAGTTGTAACATGAATTGGATACGTTGAATTGGTTGAGTGGAATTGTGTTGTGTAATTATGTTGTCTAACTGTGTTGTGGAATTGTGTAGTGGAATTGTGTGGTGGAATTGGTGTATGGAATTGGTACATATGGAATATTGGCTAGAGGAATTGTGATGTGATCCTGGCCACCAAGCCCGGCTTGGACACAACTGATGACGACCCGGCCCCAGCACTGATGCCGGGCCGAGAGTACACCGGCCCCAGGCCTACACCAGCACCACCCCCGGAGCCTAGGAGAGCCCAAGCCCTAGAGCCAGAAGATGTACCTGGGAGGATGCTGATCTTCAGCCAGGCAACAAGGTTAGCTCCTAGACCAGCCAGAGTCAGGCTAATGACTCTCCAGGAGCAAATGCTGACACCGAGCCCCGACCCGGACCCCGGGCCGAGCCTAGCACCAAGGCTAGGCCCCAGATTGACTCCCACGAGCTACGGAGCTGAACTAGAACTTAAAGAGACTCATGAGGCACCCTTGAAAGCTTGGATAAGACAGAAGTCAAAGGGCCCGAGTAGATCAGAAGAAGGCCTAGAGTTGAGCCCGACACCCGAGCCGAGACCATGCCTGGATACCACAGAGAAGCACTTCTAGCCCAGCCAACAACTGGCCCGTGCCTTTTGGGAAATTCCAGCAGCCATGGATAGCTTGAAGTCTCAGGAGCACCCTCCAACAAACGGAGCTGGATTTGGAGGAGTATTGAGGGAGATAGGGCTAGAACAAGTCCTAGTGATGCTTGGCCTAAGCATCAAGGAGTGGAGCTCGGATGCTGATCCGAGGGAGCCCATGCTAGGAGCTAGGATCAGGCCACCTCCTGAGGCTGATCCAATGAAGGATGCTTGACCATTTATGATACGGGAAATGAAGAGGAGATGCCAAATACATCCAAGCAAGGAATCCTAATCAAGCTAGGATTTCCCGGTTTTGGACAGATTCCTAGTCTGACGGAGAATGACGAATTTGGGCTACCTGGAGATAGAATTTGGGCTGAAGCCCAACATGAAAGTTGAATCCCATGACGTCTACTAGTGATATGCCAAAGGGCTTATTTTTCCTATTTTATTTGGTATTTATTTTGCAATTTCTCCCAGAACCCGTTCTGCAGTATTTTAGGATTTTTCAGCCTCCTTTTTAGGAGTTCTAGTTTAGGTAGGATTCTTTTCCCTTATAGGATTGGAATCCGAATTTTCCCTCTTTTTAGTCTAGATTAGGATTAGTTAAAGTCCTTGATGACACTCGATTTGACGTGATTATCAGCCTCATTTAAGCGACATTTATTTGCTTAAGACATGGTTTTTAGGGTAGAATAACGAATATTCAATCGATTGCCCTATCTCGTGCCATTTGTGTTACCTTGGCCCGTTTCGGGTCTATTTGATGGTTTTCTAGTGTTTTTGTGTTAGCACAGGTTTTTGCCGTCAAATAGAGTAGCCATGGACGTGTCTAAGGCGTAGGAACCTCGAGGAATCAAACCGGAATCGATCCAAGGAGTCAGTCAAAGTCAAACAAAATCCTGCCCGAGTACAAAGAGATTTTCGCCGAAATTGAGCTTGCATATTCGGCGAAAATATTAGTGCATTCAACTGGTGCCGAGTCAAAGGACATCTTCGGCGAAAACATTGTACTCTTCGGACCGAAAATACAAGGCAGAGAAAGCACTCCCGGACACAAAGGAATTTTCGCCGAAATTCTTAAGGACTTTTCACCGAAAATAATACACTATTCCAGATCAGTTAGGGTTAACTATAAATACTTAACCCGGCAGCCCAAAGGGGAAGGGGGCATTCAATAGAATCATAATTCACAAAAACACAACTTTTCGAGATCATAATCCTCTCAAGTTCTGGAGCGAAGAGCTGGAGTTCGAAGAGTCGGATAGAGATCGTGACGCCATCCCTTCCACCTCGACGAACCGGAGCTAGGAGTGTAGATTACCGAAGATCGTAGTCTGTCAGAGTCGTCTGAATTAGGTTTGTCAGATTCTTTTGTTCTTCCTTCTGAATGATGAACTCTTTCTTTGTCTTTGTTTCTTCTGTAATGATCATGAGTAGCTAAACTCGTTAGAGCTTAGACTAGATGAACCCTAAGTGACCCAGGGCTTTAAAGCGGTCAAGGATCGGCGGTGATTAGATTCAAAATTCAATCAGTTTCTCATTCATGTTTGATTCGTTCTTCATTGTTCATGTTTCTTGTCTGGATTGATCACCTAGATTAGATTCTTGTTAAGCTAAGGATAGAAGCGAACGCTCGCCTTACTTTAGAACATCGAATTGAACAATTAACCTTATAATTGGAGTGTGCCTTTTGTAGGAACCGGTTAGGGTTAATTCACTGCAAGAGTAACTCATTAATCACTAGTAATCATACCAATTAATTAAGTCGTTGTGAGAGGCGACCGTACCCGGGCGGCTAGTTAATCTTGGTAGTTAGAACGGATAGAGCGAACGTTCGCCGGTCTTAAACCTAAGGGTAAGGAGTTATGGTGGTGTCTTAGTAATTGATTGAATGAGAATCGATATCCGCTGATCTGTTGATTGCCAATGCTCTGAAGAACGAAGGGGGATTCAAAGTCTAAGTTCGTCTGTCATCCTTGTTTTCAAACCCTAATTCTTAATCTGCTTTAGTTTAATTTGTTTTAATTTTTCTGCATTTCTTAGAAATAGAAGTCGTGGAACTCACACCACGCACAACGTGTTTTCCTTCGAGTATTTTGCTAGTTCTGAAGTAACCAATCATAGAGACCCTCGGAATACGATCTGCTATACGCTTTTTCTTAGCATTAGTAGTTTTTATTTGGTTGAATCCCGACCAACGACCGGGCGTTCACCAGTCCTCTTTAGAATTCTAATTAGGACTCTTTATTATTTCTTTATTTTATTATTAGTCAGGAAGTAGTGTTTAGGGAGGAGAGCTTGTTCCCTCACCTATATATAGAGGCCGCCAGCCACCCTTGTAATTCAGACTTTTATGAAATAAACAACCCCCTTTGATAGAACTTTGTTCTTGAAACCCTTATTGTATCTGCATGTGGCGATACTAAAGGCTTGACTTATCATCAAGAGCATCCATCTCTTGGCGTGGCGTCTACGACTTGATACTTCTGGTTCCCAGCTGTTATATAGCTGACGGGTCAAAGTCCTCATCCGCCCCTAGTTCCCGACGGTTCTACCTCGTTGCACGATCTCAACTTGCGGTGTTCAAGGGTCGTCTGCCCACGGTTGCAGCGGTTCACATCAAATTGGGACTTGGTTTGATTGATTGGAATTGCATTGTTGATTTGTGTAATTGATTTGGATTGTGATATGTGGATTGAGGTTTGGAATAGGATTAATGTTGAAATTGATGGTGGAACTGTTGATGGACTTGATGATGTGAATTGGATGTAATTGGTAGATGAATTTAAGGGATGAATTGATTGATGTGATTGAATGAAATGTTAGAATCTGAAGGAGCCTGCACTGCCCCCTAAAATTGCACTATGGGTGCTAAGTGCCTCTTCGAGGGAAAGAGGTGCGGTCACGTCTTCAAGGGAAAGGCGTGATTTGTTTGGTTGAGTCAAGTTTACGATTCCTTCGAGGGAAAGGTCTCGTGGTATCCTTCAAGGGAGAGGATGTGTCTTGGACCTCTCCAGGGGAGAGAGGTGCGTCAGGCCGTCAGGGGTGGTGCGGGATAACTTCTTATGGCGCCTAATGAACTCACATAGATAAATGAATGGTGGTGTATGTGTTGGGTTTGCGAGTGTGTGTATATGAGATGTGTGTGTGATTTGTGTATATGTGTGTGTGTGTGACTGGTGTATGTTGTGTGCATTGGATTGTGCTTGTGCGATGTTTCTGATGAGCTGTGGTCGGTGTCGGATTGTATATGAATGGATTGTGTGGTTGAGCTGAGCTGTAACTTTGATGTTGAACGCTTCATGTTTATGATGATGTAAGGAATGCTAAACTGTTAATATGGAGAGATGCCTAATAACTCACCTAGAATGTAATTAGTCAGGTCGTGTCATGACTGTGTGATGTGTTGAGTCTGTGGAACAGAGTTGGGTTGGATTGTGTTTCGTTGATGTCGGTAACTATGAAACTGTGAATTGTGAGTTGTGTGGTTGATGGATGGATGTGGGTGTTATTCGTGTTGGATGATGTAATGTGGCTAAGTGTTGTATCGTGTATCTGATGACTCCGTTGGTAATGTTGTATTGAGGATTGATGACTTGAGTACATTGCTGAATTTTTATTAATTGTTTATACACCGGTGGAGGTAAGTGCTTGTGTGATCACCCAGTAGCATGCTAGGAATTAAAATGAGAATGGTTGTGTCAGATCCCGTTGATTGTTTGTGTGCGGAGTTGGGATCGCTCTTAGGCTAGGTTCGGCGCATAGTTAAACCCAGTGGGTTCACTCAGTTTCATTAGGAAGCTGATTCCCTCCCAGTTTCTCTTTTCAGGTTCGCTTGGTAGTGAGAGTGAGTTGAAGTTCAGGTGGGCTGTTGAGTTCAGAAGAGTTGCAGGTTGGAGTTGTGAAGTGAAGATTAGGAAGCTACTTTGGAGTGACCATTGTTTCGAGTTTTGTATTTTTTTTTTTAGTTGACACCTTTGGTTGGGAATTTTGTAATCGTTTTGAGCTTTGGTTTTGGATTTCGGATTTTATGTAATGAAGGCCTTCGGTTGTTTTTGAGCTTTTTAATGAATAGTTGTTTCTGTTTTTGCTGCGTTTTACTCCTTTATTTAAATGCTGTATCTTCGAGTAGCACTCAAACTGGTTCAACCATGGGTAAAACCGGGTCAGTTTGGGATGGGTGTTACAAGTGATGCAGCAATCACTACAAGAAACTGTGCAGTTAACAGCGACAGAAATTAAAGTTAACAGCGGCCACATGCCGCTGCTAAATTGTCCAATGCTAAACAAATTTAACAGCGGCCAAAAGTGGCCGCGGTTAAACAATACGGCCGCTGTTAAATTATTTCTTCTGGAAAAATTTAGCCGGAGCTCCGGCCTAGCCAGACTCTGGCGGCACCCAGCATCCCCGTGGAATAACCCCGGCTACTCTAAGTTCGGCGACACACTCTTTGCAGAAATCAAATACTCTTCTCAGTTCATCCTCTAGGATTCTAATCCAATCGCTCAACAATCGATCGCCTCACCTTCTGAATCGCTTTAATCGAATTGCTCCTCGTTTCCTGAACCAGCCAAACAGATTCAGCTCGTTCATCCACATAATCCTAACTTAACTTAACTTCGAATTGCTCCTCGTTTCCTGAAGGTGATTAATGTTGTTGCCGTCGTTATACCCATCTCCGGAACAGAAAAAGAATGAAGAGGAAGAGGAAAATGAAAAATGTTGAAGAAGAAGATCAGCGGAAAGAAGAAGAAGGAAGAGGAAGAGGAAAAGGAAGAAGGAAGAAGAAGAAGATCGGTGGAAAGAAGAAGAAGGAAGAGGAAGAGGAAAAAGAAGAAGAAGATCAGTGGGAAATAGAAGAAGGAAGAAGAAGAAGATTGATGAAAAGAAGAAGGAATAGGAGAATGATGAATTAGGGTTCGACAATCCGTGTGAGATAAAACCAGCCAATCAGATTGCATTATTTTAACAGTGGACACTTGGCCACTGTTAAATTATCCCGACTGCTGTTAAACTGTTCGACAATCCGTGTGAGATAAAACCAGCCAATCAGATTGCATTATTTTAACAGCGGCCACTTGGCCGCTGTTAAATTATCCCAACCGCTGTTAAACTGTTCAATTTAACAGCGGCTTTTAAGCCGTTGTTAAATTTCCGCTGTTATATTTATTTAACAGCGGCCGTGTAGTGGCCGCTGCTAAGCTTCCGCCATTAAGTGGGCAGTTTCTTGTAGTGAATGGTACTAAAATCCCTTACAAACCTTTGGTAGAAGCTAGCCAACCCATGACAGCTTCTAACATCAGTGATGTTCTGAGGGGTGGGCTAGGACTTGATCGCTTCTATCTTGTCTTCATCCACTCTAATACCTGATGAACTAACAACAAGCCAAGAAAAACAAGATGATTTGTGCAAAAGGTGCACTTGGCCATGTTAGCGTAGAGATGTTCTTTCCTTAGGGTTTATAAGACAGTTTTTAGGAGCCCTAGGTGCTCTTCTAGGTTTTTAGAGTAGATAAGTATGTCATCAAAGTAGACCACGAAAAAGTAGCCACAGAGGTACTCGGGGAGCAAGGGAACCTAAAGGAACTGCCTGGAATCAATCGAGAAATCATATAAGTGGAAGCCAAAATACCCCCGGTCAACACTGAAGAATTTGGCGAGAACTTCCAAAGTTCTCGCCGAAGAGTTTTACACATAGGAAGATACAGGATAAATCAGGAAGAAGTCCTCGGCAAGACCTCCCAAAGTTCTCACCAAAAACTATTGAAGAGATACAAACAGGAGCTTCTACACTAAAGTTCTCGACGAGAACTTTCAATGTTCTCGCCGAGAAGTCCTTCCTTTTCTGGCGCAACTACGGACAAACCCTATTTAAGCAAACCGGCGGACATCATTCAAAATATACTTTTCCAATGATTAATTTCCAGACTTTAGAGTTCGAGAGAGAGTTGAGAGCATCCTCGGAGTTCTCGGAGAGATCGTGACGCCGTCTTTCAACTTCGGAGTGCTCGAAGCTAGGAGTTGAAGATTCTTCAGATTGAAGCTTCACGGATTCATCAAATTAGGCGTAGTTCTATGTTCTTCTAACCTGAGATGTATTCCTTGACTATTTTTGATTCTCTTGTATTGAATATCAGTAGCTAAACTCGAGCTTAGATTAGATGAACCCTAAGTGACCCGGGGCTTTAAAGCGGTCACGGATCGACGGTAATTAGGTTCACATTCATACAGTTTCTCTCGCGTGATTTTTTTGTTCGTTATTGTTTATGTTTCTTGTCTAGCTTGATCACCTAGATTAGATTCGTGTTAAATTAAGGATAGTGGCGAACGTCCATCTTACTTTAAAACATCAAATCAATCAATTAACCTAATCAATGGAGTGTGTCGTTCGTAGGAACCATTTAGGGTTGATCCGCTTCCAGAATAACTCCCTAATCACTAGTAATATCACTAGTTAGTTCTCCGTTGCAGAAGCGAACGCATGGACATTTAATTAATCTTGGTAGTTAGATCAGATAGAGCGAACGTTCACCAAATTTAGACCTAAGGGTAAGGAGTTATGGTGGAGTCTGAGAACAGAATGAATTAGGATTAAAACCCGCTGGTCTTGTGATCGCCAATTCTCTGCTGATCTTAGGGGGATTCGAAGTCTAAGCTTGTCTGTCATCTCGTTAGTTAAAACCAGTCAATCAATCTGTCTTTTAATTTCATTTCAATTTCCTTGCATTATAGTTAGAAGTCATGGAACTCACACCACGCACAAACTATTTAAACCCGAATAATTTGTCAGTTCCTTTTAGTAAACGATTAGAAGAGACCCGTGGAATATGATCTATCTTGCTTTTAGCTTGGTAGTATTTGATAAACCTATACAACGTTCATCAAATTGGGGCTGTTGCCGGGCGGGGTTTAAGTGTTCGACGAAAACAATTGGGAAAATGGGGGTTACGTTCATCAAATTGTTCGAGGATAAGGGGGATTTTTCAAATATTTTTACTGAAGTTCCCGGCGAAAACCTGTTTTAAAAGACTTAAGTTAAAACGACACAAAGTCTACTGGATTTGAAAAAAGTTATCACCGAGAACTTTTAATGTTTTTGGCGAGAAGTTGCTTGAAAACAGGTTCAAAAAGTCCACAGAGTCGACAGTGGAATTAAAACCAAATTTCTCGCCGAAAACTATTCAATTATTCGGCGAGAACATCTGACCTGAAGTTCCAAAAATAGATTTTCGAAAACACTGGCAACCTGACTTAAAAAATTCAAAACAAAATCAACAAAAATCAGAAAAATCCCAAATAAATTGGAATTGAACTGAGGACACACATCATACAGAAGAAAAATAAGAAGCCATGAACGACACTTTTGGCTCCCTCGAATCGACTCTAGACACGAGAACTGACTCAAAAAATAAAAAACTGACTCCAGCTGTGGGTTTCCTCCCACAAAGCGCTCTTGCTTAACGTCCTTGAGCTGGACGATACCTGGATGGCGACCAAGAGGCGTCCCAACTCAGGATTTCCTTCATGCTTGTAACAGAGTCTGACATGATCCAACAATGCTGCCCCGAAACCAATCGGTACTCCTGCACACCACCAGGGTCACCTGGCCGAGACAAGACCCTATGGCCTCTTAAGAAGCGAATGAATCCAAGGGAAGGCCGTCCACGAGCCCTAAAACCAATGTATGACAAGAAATATCGACTAAATCCTTCACTCGCAGGTAGAAAGACTCCAAGGAATGGAATGCTGTCCGAAGCCATGCTGTTGGCCGAGGGTATGAGCCCTAGCACCGAAGAGAAGCTTCAGCCTGCCCCTAGCCTGACCTCTAGGAGCCCTGAGGAAGAAGCCAATTCTTTGAGTGACCCTCTAGAAGCATTCTTGGAGTACAGAAGGAAGAGAGAGAAAGAACCCTTGGCCCGAAGAGGAGAGTTGTCAAAGATTGACCCTGAGCCGAGGCATGAGAAGACTTGGAGTCCTTGGCCCCGAAGCATGACACTTGGGCTTACCACGGAGAGCTACGTCCAAAGCTACTTGGAGGCCTAAACCACAAGCCCTGAACCTGAAGCTTAAAAGACAAGGCCCAAACGAAAAGAAAGAAGGACCAAGGAAAAAGCAACCACAAGCCCTAAACCAGCAGCCGGGCCGATCAAGGGAGTTTTATGGAGCCGAGCATGAAGAACATATCTTCTGGACAAGAAGTCCGGTCACTGAGCCCGCCCGAAGCCGAAGCCCGCGTCCACCACCTGAGTCCAGCCCGGCATTCGGTCGGTCAAGACCACCGGGCCGCCACACGCGCCCAACCGGCCCGAGCAGCCATACGCGGCCGGATTAGGGTTTTTGACCTAATTTAGGTCTTTTATTGTGCTTTAAAGACTACAACTATTATTTTATGTTTATTCCTTTTTAGTAGGATTATTTAGGGGATTTATGAGACTATTTAGGAATAGGACTCATTATTTTATTATTATTTAGAAGTAGTGTTTAGGGAGGAGAGCTTGTTCCCTCACCTATATATAGAGGCCGCCGGCCTCTCTTTGTACTCAGACTTTTATGAAATAAACCCCCTTTGAAAGAACGCTGTTCTGAAACCCTTATTGTATCTACATGACGCGATACTGAAGGATCAACTTATCATCAAGAGCATCCATCTCTTGGCGTGGCGTCTTCGACTGGACACTTCTGGTTCCCGGCTGTTATATAGCCGACGAGTCAAAGTACTTTTCCGCCCCCGGTTCCCGAAGGTTTCTACCTCGTTGCACGGTCTCAACTTGTGGTGGTTAGGGTCGTCTGCCCACGGTTGCAGTGGTTCACATCAGTTGGTATCAGAGCACGGTTCAAACACAAGGACCACATCTATCCCAGTCTTCAGGTTCTCCTGGATTCATATCCTTTTATTGCTTTCGTTAGAAAATTGTTTCGAAAATCTCCCTTCTATTTCAATTTTAGTTTCGAGTTATAAAAAAAGAAAAAAGAAAAGAAAGCAAGGTCACCTTGCCACGTTATTTCCTTTCATTATAAGTTTGTTTCTAAGAAGAGGGATAGAAAATTGCTTCCGTTCGATAGTACTAACTATGGCAGACGAGAGACTAGCCAATATAGAAGGCAACATTCGGGACCTTGGAGCTACCATGGCTGCCGTCCACGAAGCCCTAGCTCAGCTTCAAGCCGAGAGAGGACGAGACAGGCACTGAGAGGACAGCCCTGAAGACCCGAACAGAAGAGCCCGACGACTAGCTCAGGAGATTGACGATGACTTGAGCAACCTCAAGCTCACCGTGCCAAAGTTTGCTGGCAAATACAATGCCGACGAGTACCTAGATTGGGAGAGAAGTATGGAGGATTTCCTCGAGTGCCACCACTACTCCGAACGTAAGAAGGTAATTCTCGCCACCCTTGAATTCACTGACTATGCTGCTCTTTGGTGGAGCCAATACAAGGGCAGGATTCAAAGGGATGAAGAAGATCCCGTCGAGTCATGGAGAGACCTCAAGCGGATCATGAGGAAGAAGTTTGTTCCGAGTACTTATACTCGAGACATACACACATCCCTCCGGAACTTAAAACAAGGCACCATGTCCGTGGAGCAATATACCAAGGAGATCGAGATGTTGGTAGCCCGACTTGACCTCCGAGAAGAACCCAAAGCGAAGATAGCCCGGTTTGTAGGTGGGCTACGCCCCGAGATCATGTATCAAGTCAACATACTCAACTATGCTGACTACGAGGAGCTCAAAGCCCTAGCTAACCGCGTGGAGAGAGAATTGAAGAGGGGTTACACGACAAGATCCGCCAGTGCCCCGTGGAGAGGAGGCTCGACTACCAGCCAAGCCTCATGGAAGACCGAACAGCCCCGAGGCTCTAGTTCACGGCCAAACCCTAACCCTAGGGGTTCGGCACCTCCGGTAACATCTGCCCAACCTACTTCTACGGTTCAGAATTCTAACCCACGTCCTAGTGGAATTGTATGTTTTAAGTGTCAAGGTAGAGGACACATCTCAAGGGATTGCCCTAACCAACAGACGATGGTAGTAAGAGAAGGAGGAATCGAGACGGACGATGAAGAAGAGGAGAAGAAGGAAGAAGAAGAGGAGTCCGAAGAAGGAGAAGAAGTTCAGCCCGAAGAGCTTGAAAAGTTTGCAGGGTTCACTTTTATAACCCTAGCACCCGGCGCCCCGGCCTCAGCTCCAGCGCCACCCCAGCCTCAGCCCTGGCCCCTGCCCCGACCTCACCCAGTCGCCCGGCATCAGCCCCAGCCTCAGCCCCGGCATCAGCCCCAGCCTCAGCCCCTGCCCCTGCCCCGGCCTTAGCCCAGGCACTAGCCCTGACCCCGGCCCTGGCACCAGCACTCGGCCCCAGTCTCGGCACTGCCCTCAGCCTTAGCGCCCCAGCGCTCGGCCCCAGCATCGGCACTGCCCCAGGCCCTAGCGCCCCAGCACTCGGCCCTACCCCGGGCTCTAGCGCCCCAGCGCTCGGCCCTGCCCCAGGCCCCAGTGCCCCAGTGCCCCAGCACTCGGCCCCAGCCCAGGCGCTGCCCCACCAGGCCCCAGTGCCCCAGCACTAGGCCCCAGCCCCCGCTGGCACCGCCTGACCAGTTCCAACGCGCCCGCCGCCGCCGGCACCCCACTGCTCGCCGCCATCAGATTTCTACTACCCGCCGCCGGCCCTCCACCGCCCGTCACCGCATCACCGCCTGCCACCGCCGCATCACTTCCCGCCACCGCCTACTTCCTACCCGCCGCCGGCTCCCCACTGCCCGCCGCCGTTGGCTCAACACTGCCCGCCGCCGCGTCCCCACTAGCCAGCGCCGCCACCTGGCCCGACGTGCCCTGGCTTACCTCCGGCACCCCCAGCACCCCCGTGCTCCGGCTCGACGCTTCACCACCGGTTCAATGGGAGAATCCCTCCCGACGAGTTTCAAGAGCTACCCCGAGCGAGGACGATCCGGATGCTGATCCGGATGTGGAGATAAGTAAGGAGCTCTCACCCGCTACCTCCCCGAGCCTTAACATTATTATTGATAGTTTTTTCAGGGGAAGAAGCTATGGAGACTAAAGAAGAGAGCACTGAAGGACCCGAACCTTGGTCCGTTACTGACTCAAGTTAGACTCCTCGGTCTAAGGATGATGGTGCTAAAGATTGGAAGAGGATGATGAGTGTTAGGAAAGGACCCGAGATGGATTTGGGGACAAATCCAAGGCAAGAAGAGGGGGATGACATGATCCAACAATGCTGCCCCGAAGCCAATCGGTACTCCTACACACCACTAGGGTCACCTGGCCGAGACAAGACCCTATGGCCTCTTAAGAAGCGAATGAATCCAAGGGAAGGCCGTCCACGAGCCCTAAAACCAATGTATGACAAGAAATATCGACTAAATCCTTCACTCGCATGTAGAAAGACTCCAAGGAATGGAATGCTGTCCCAAGCCATGCTGTTGGCCGAGGGTATGAGCCCTAGCACCGAAGAGAAGCTTCAGCCTGCCCCTAGCCTGACCTCTTGGAGCCCTGAGGAAGAAGCCGATTCTTTGAGTGACCCTCTAGAAGAATTCCTGGAGTACAGAAGGAAGAGAGAGAAAGAACCCTTGGCCCGAAGAGGAGAGTTGTCAAGGATTGACCCTGAGCCAAGGCATGAGAAGACTTGGAGTCCTTGGCCCCGAAGCATGACACTTGGGCTGACCACGGAGAGCTACATCCAAAGCTACTTGGAGGCCTATCTAAAGCTTAAAAGAGAAGGCTCGAACGAAAAGAAAGAAGGACCAAGGAAAACGCAACCACAAGCCCTAAACCAGCAGCCGGGCCGATCAAGCGAGTTTTATGGAGCCGGGCATGAAGAACATATCTTCTGGACAAGAAGTCCGGTCACTGAGCCCGCCCGAAGCCGAAGCTCGCGTCCGCCACCTGAGTCCAGCCCGGCATTCGGCAGGTCAAGCCCACCGGGCCGCCACACGCGCTCAACCGGCCCGAGCAGCCGTACGCGGCCGGATTAGGGTTTTTGACCTAATTTAGGTCTTTTATTCTGCTTTAAAGACTACAACTATTATTTTATGTTTATTCCTTTTCAGTAGGATTATTTAGGGGATTTATGAGACTATTTAGGAATAGGACTCTTTATTTTATTATTATTTAGAAGTAGTGTTTAGGGAGGAGAGCTTGTTCCCTCACCTATATATAGAGGCCGCCGGCCTCCCTTTGTACTCAGACTTTTATGAAATAAACCCCCTTTGAAAGAACTCTGTTCTGAAACCCTTATTGTATCTGCATGACGCGATACTGAAGGATCGACTTATCATCAAGAGCATCCATCTCTTGGCGTGGCGTCTTCGACTGGACACTTCTGGTTCCCGGCTATTATATAGCCGACGGGTCAAAGTACTTTTCCCCCCCAGTTCCTGAAGGTTTCTACCTCGTTGCACGGTCTCAACTTGCGGTGGTTAGGGTCGTCTGCCCACGGTTGCAGCGGTTCACATCAGAGTCGATGAAGTACAGCTTCAGTTCACCTCTAGTAAGGAAAAATCACTTCCCATTGGCATGAGTAAATTCTGTTCCTCCGTCGGGAAGGTGTCCGGTAATTTTGAATGGCCCAAAGAGGTCTTTCGAAGGTGCATCCTTCTCCGGTGGTTTGGTAAGGGGAGGTGGAGTAATTCACTTCCAAACCATCTTGGTCTTCGCTTTATTCTCCTTCTCCAATTCGTCGTGATCTTTAGTTCTTGGTGATTCGGTGGGAGATGCCTTCGGCTCCTCCTTCCTCTTTGGTCTGGTGCCGGAGGATCATTTTTCAACTCGATGACCTGTTCATCACCTGTTACGGCTATCTTGGGGGAAACACTAGGAACGGAGTTGACCGAGGCCAACTCCACGGTTTCAATAGATAAACAATGTGCCTCTCCCTTAGGAATGTACTTCATACGGTCCTTGAGACAGAATGTTACACTATCCTTTCCAACCCTTAATGTCAATGAGCTGTTTTGGACATTAATTATCGTGCTGGATGTTGCCATAAAAGGTCGGCCTAGGAGAAGAGTGACATCCTTCTCTCGAGTATCCATGACGACAAAGTCAGCTAGGAAGGTGAACGGACCACATCGAATAACTACATCCTTGACTAATCCCCTAGGTGTTTTGACAGATCAATCAGCAAATACCAGTTGCATGCTAATCGATTTCAATTCATCTAGGTTAAATTTCTCATATAGGCACATAGGCATGACATTAATAATGCAAGGCAATGTAAAAGAACCAAGGTCGGTGCACATAGCTGGGGAGGTATTGGTGGCGGTTGAGACTCAACGGCAGAGCATTCTTCATCGAGGGAGATGGAAGATGCCTCTTCCTTCTTACTGTTCTTCGCCAGATCCTTCATAACTTTTCCGACTTGTGGTATCATCTGGACAACATCGGTAACTGGTATCTTCACCTCTGCGTTCTGCAAGATTGAAAACCATCTCTTGTATTGAGTGTCGTGATCCTTAGATTTGTTTAACAAAGCTTTAGGATACGGAGGCTTAGGCATGTAGGGAGCAAGAGGTGGTGCAGAAACTGGCTTTGTCAAAAGGGGTGGAGTAGTCTTTTCCTCTTCTTCTTTGTCTTCCTCTTCCTCGATCTCTGGCATGTCAATGGCGATGTCATCTGGAATCATGACCAGATCGAGAGCTGAAGGACTAGCTAGCTGCTTACCACTTCTAGTGGAGATGGCTTTGACATGCTCCCTTTCGGGGTCCGGATCTATCTGGTTTTTTGGTTGGCCGAAGAGAGGGCAACTAGCGAGGAGGCTGGCAATTTTGTTGATCTGCTCTTCTATTCTCTGGCTTTGAGCCATTTGTCCTTGGTTTAAGGCGGCTTGACTTTTGAATTTCTCTTCATGATCGTTGAGCCTTGTGATGAACGTTGTAATGCGTGCAATCAAATAACTACTAAGCTAAAAGCTAAGCAGATCGTATTCCACTGGTCTTCTAATAATCGTCTACTCAAATGTAAACGCAGACTACTCAGGTTTAACACGTTGTGCGTGGTGTGGGTTCCACGACTTCTGATGACACTCGATTTGACGTGATTATCAGCCTCATTTAAGCGACATTTCCTTGCTTAAGACATGGTTTTTAGGGTAGAATAGCGAATATTCAATCAATTGCCCTATCTCGTGCCATTTGTGTTACTTTGGCCCGTTTCGGGTCTATTTTATGGTTTTCTAGTGTTTTTATGTTAGCACAGGTTTTTGCCGTCAAATAAAGTAGCCGTTGGAACCTCGAGGAATTGCACGGGAATTGATCCGAGGAGTCAATCGAGTCGAACCAAAGTCTGCCCCGGTTTACACTAAAGTTTTCGCCAAAAATACCTTAGTGTTTTCGGCGAAAATCCCAGCACAAATCGACTGATGCTCATCAAAGGATGTTTTTGGCGAAAACACTAAGTTTTCGCCAAAAACTGTTGAACCGAAAACCACGGAAGAAAAGCAACCGGCGGCCCAAATTACGGGAGATCAATACACAACATAATTACCACCTAATACCGAACTTCAAAATTCTCTCAAGTTATGGAGCAGAGAGTTTAGAGTCTGAAGAGCCGGAAAGAGATCGTGACGCCATCCCTTCCATCTCGAAGACTCGGAGCTAGGATTCCAGTTTACCGAAGATCGAAGTCTGCCAGAGTCATCTTAATTAGGTTTTTCAGATTCTTTTCTGTTCTTCCTCTAGATGATGAACTCTTTCTTTGTCTTTGATTCTTTTGTGATAAATATGAGTAGCTAAACTCTTAGAGCTTAGACTAGATGAACCCTAAGTGACCCAGGGCTTTAAAGCGGTCATGGATCGGTTGTGATTAGATTCGAAGTTCAATCAGTTTCTCTTTCATGTTTGATTTGTTCTTCATTGTTCATGTTTCTTGTCTGGATTGATCACCTAGATTAGATTCTTGTTAAGTTAAGGATAGAAGTGAACGCTCGCCTTACTTTAAAACATCAAATTGAACAATTATCCTTATAATTGGAGCGTGCCTTTCATAGGAACCGGTTAGGGTTAATCCACTACAAGAGTAACTCATAAATCGTTAGTAATTCCACTAGTTAAGTTAAGTCATTGCGAGAACGGATAGAGCGAACGTTCGTCGGTCTTAAACCTAAGGGTTAGGAGTTATGGTGGTGTCTTAGAACCAATTGAATGAGAATTGAAATCCGCTGATCTGTTGATTGCCAATGCTCTGGGGAACAAAGGGGGATTCAAAGTCTAAGTTCGTCTGTCATCTCTGTTTTAATCAACCAATTTCCATTCTGTTCTTAGAAGTCGTGGAACTCACACCACGCACGAAGTGCTTAAACTGGAGTAATTTGCTAGCTTATTTGAGTAGTCAATCATTAGAAGGCCCGTGGAATACGATCTACCATAGCTTGTTAGCTTTGTTAGTTATTTGGTTGAACCCGCACAACGATCTTAGGTTCACCAAATTGGCGCTGTTGCCGGGGACTTCTTTTGATCGTTTGAAAGAAGAACTGACAATTTATTCTTCTATTTTCCATCTTTCACTTTTCCACCCACTTCGATTTTACACTGGTTTTGTTGTTTTTGTTATTTGTAGGTTGTTCACAGGTGTATGCATCACCACCTTGGACTAGCTCCCAAACCGACAAGGCTAAGAGTATAAAGAGACCAAGCAGTTCTGCTCCACCTCGACAATCACAGATTCCAAGGAGAAGCAGAATCAATCCACCTCCATCCATCACTCCGATTAAGATTGAGGAACTGAAGGAGAGTTCCTCATCTCCATCTTCACCTGTACCGTCACTTACATCCGTTTCATACACCGAGTCACTTTCACCTCCTCCATCCCCTACCATGATTGGTCAACTACCACCACCACCACCAGGCGGAAATCCACCACCACCGCCTGCACAGAAAAGTCTAGCTGATAACAACAAGCCGAGCACGACTAGCGTTTGATCTGCCATTGCCGTACGCGCCATTGAAGGAGATCCTGACTATGAGATCAAGATTCCATTCTTGACTATGATCTCTAGGGATCTACAGTTCGAAGGTAGGCCCCTAGACAACCCGTGTACTCATCTTGCAGACTTCCTTGATCTCTGCAGCACTTTCAAGAACGGAAACCTCGACAAGAATACTCTTTGTTTGAGAGCTTTCCCGTTCTCTCTGAAAGGCGCTGCTAAGAGGTGGCTTACTGGCAAACCACCTGGATATTAAACTGATTGGGATACTCTGGCTCAGGACTTCATTCAAGAATACTTTCCTCCTGCCAGAACAACAGCCATCAAGGACAGCATCGCCAGATTCTCTCAGAAAGAAGGAGAAAGCTTATATGATACTTGGAATCGATTCCAAGAACTTCTCTACAACTGTCCTCATCACGGATTCGAGCAGAGGCAGTTAGCCGAAATCTTTGCTCGAGGTCTTCGAGAAGAATCTGTCAAGTGGGTCAATTCCCTAGCTGAAGGGGATTGCACTACACTCACACCCGAAGCTGCTCTTCTTCACTTCACAAACTGTGCTTCCAAGTCAAGGAACTGGGAACGACAATCTGAAGGATCAAGGAGCAAGCTCGATCTTGAAGCAGCTATCAAGGCCGAAGTAGAGAAGCATTTGAAGAAGTCTTCCACACCAATCAAACCGCCGGCAGCTTCTGTCTATGTTGCTGATTGTGAGTGGTGTGGAGCTTGTGCGCATAATGGAGGCCGTTGCCAGAATTTTGGTAAGACAGAAGTCTGGTCCACAGAAGAGGTAAATTTCGTTCAACAAGGTTTCATTAATAATCAGAATGGTTATGCTGGCTACCGCAACTTCAGGCAGCAAGGGAAATATCAAGACAGACCTCCCTACAATGCTGGCGCCAACCATAACCAGAACCAGAATAACCACCCAGCTGGTCCAGCTCAGGATGAGAAGCCTAACCATCCACCGGTAGGTGTCTATCAGCCGCCGCACCGCAATCCGGGTAATTATTGAACTGCTCCTGGCAATCGCAAGAATCAATATTTGAATAACACCTATCCAGGGCAGCAGTACTAGAAGGAAAACAACGTTAGTGACCTGGACAAGAAGCTTAGTCAGATGATCACTAGACTCGACGATCATGACAGCTAGTTTAAAGCTCAAGCTCTTCTCAATCAGGAACAGATAGCAGCCGGTCAAAGAATTGAGCAAGCTGTGAACAACATCTCGAGCATGCTAGCATCTGGTCGACCATTTGGCCAACTTCCGAGCCAGATAGAACCGAATCTGAGAAAGGAGCAAGCCAAGAAGGTAACTGTTAAAAAATTTACAAGCTTATCTACTGATGCTTGTTCTATTTTACGCAGGATCGCTGAATCTCCATAGAAGAAGGAAGCACTGGAAGTGGCGCCTAAGGAGGAAGATCCTCCTCTCGCACCATACTACGTGAAGCCTCCGTTTCCAAGAGCATTGCTGCCAAATGCAAGGATCAAAACTGGCATGAAAGGGAATAAAGAAGGATATCCTGATGCTCGTAGCAAGAAACCTTCCTCTCCATATCCAGCTAAGTGTTCCGATCCTGGTTCTTTCACTCTACCTCTTGTCATTAATGATATTGAGATAGAACGTTGTTTGGTTGATCTTGGCGCATCTGTTAATGTTATGCCTATGAGTCTATATGAAAAATATAACCGAAATCTGTTCCTCAAAAGCTGCCAAAGAAGAAGGAACTGAAAGCCTCTTCTAAGCCACCGAGCACAAAACCTAGCAGACCTCGGGGAAAGAACAAGAAGATGAAGACTCACATGGTCTGGAGACCAGTTGTGCCGCCACCTTCTACCGAGCCTGCTGCACCACCAATTCGTTCCAAGCTACCGACGCCGGAACAAGTATGGAAGGAGAAGCCGAAAGCATCTCCTAAGAAAATACTGACGATCACCGATCCTGGTGTTATCAAGCAGGAGGTTAAAGAAAAGAAGGAGCCGATCGTTCTCATTCCGTCCACTGTCCTCCTTGTGCAGGATGATCCCTTGATAGAACTGTTCGGACCATTCAAGATCACTGACCACCTTCCCGACGGACGTACCAAACTCTTACACGCGAACGGGAAGAAATTCATGCTCACCGGAGAAGCCCCGAAGCTCAACTTTATGAACTCCAATGTTAGCATTAAAGAGAATCTGAGTTGGGATGTCTCCTAATACCGTCCAGGTATCGTCCAGCTCAAGGACGTTAATAAAAGAGCGCTTCGTGGGAGGCAAACCACGGCTGGAGTCCATTTTTCATTTGTGTCAACCTTAGTGTTTTAGAGTTAGTTCGGGGGAGCCAAAAGTGTCAGTTTGTTTGATTTCTATTTTTTGTGTGTAGTCTGTGTGTCATAGTGTCAATTTGAAGTCGTTTGAGGTCTTTCCGATTTTTGTGGATTTAACTGTGATTTTCTGAAGTTTGTCGGGATTGCGAAAATATTTTCAATCGTAGAGTTCAATATTTTCGGCAAAAATAACCCATGTTTTCGGCGAAAATTCTCTTTGAAATCCCACTGAGTTTTCCAGACGTTTTTGCTTCACATTTTCGGCGAAAATTCTTTTGAAAACCGGCAGTACTTTTTAACTAACATTTTCGGCGAAAACTTTCACTTATTTTCGCCAAAAATCCCTTTCAAAATCAACCAAATTTTCGTTTTAAATTCCGGATTCACCCTCTCTCTCTTCTTTCTTTCATTTTTGAAACCAAAACGAAAGCAGTCCCCTGTTTGCAAAACCCGCAGACCGCCACCTTACACTCGCCGCCACCGACCAAAACCGTCGTCGCCGCCGCCGCTCCCTTCCCCTTCCATTTCTGATCAATCCAAGCCCTAGAACAGCCGAATCACAGCTCTACAGCTCTAGTTCACCCAAACCCTAAAATCTTCGATTTTTCACCGATTTCTCCCAATCCGTTCATTTTTAGCATCCATGGCTTCAAGGTAAGTTGTAGAAATTTTCATTGCGAATCTTTTGACATGTTGATTGCTGAATTTCGTCAGGGTTGACTTTTGGTTGACTTTTCTAGCATGCTTAGGGAGTGTTGTGCTTTTTGTCGGGGTTGACTTTTCGGTTTACCTTGATTTGCGTGCCGACTGATTTCATGTGAACTAGGTTAGCTGAACTTGTTGGACTGTTCTAGCATGCTTAGGGAGTGTTGTGCTTAATTTTCATATCGTTTGATCATGTGTTGCTATGCCTAATTCCTATTCCTTGCGAGGTTGACTTTTCAGAAATGTCGGTTTGACCATGAACTGTTTTTGATCATTTGGCTGCCTTATGTGTTCATTCTCGTTCCGATTATTGTGTTTGCCAACTGAGATCATATTATACCGTCATTCTCCGATTTCTGATAGTCTTGCCATGATTAGGGTTCAATGTTATATTATGTTGACTTTTTGAATGTCGGTTTGACTTCTGAACTCTGATTGTGCTAATGCGTTCTGGCTGCTCCTAAGCATGTCTTTCATTGTTTGTGATTACCGGTTAATCTACTTTTCTTACCCCCACTCAATTTTCCTCATTTCTTTGTGAAATTGAGTTTTTCGACTAAGTGTGGGGTAGGGTTTTAGTTTGACTAATCTGGTTTGTTTTCTTGTTTAGGAACACCACTTATGAGCGCAGGACCAAGCAGAGACTTGACGCCGCCTCGAGCTCCAGAGCCCCCGCTCCCGTCACACACCGCCGTCCAGCATTCCCTGGCCGTGTTGGGTCCCATCGCACTGTTGCTCGTCTACCCGACTACTACTTTGAGTGCTACAAGAAGCTCGAGCATGTTCCGGGAGCTAACGTTCGACCACTCTCCATGGAGTCTCTCTTCGATCACGATGAGGACTACCACCGGAACGTGCACGACGCCCTGGCACCGGTCGGCCTCCTAGAGCTGACCACCATAGCTTCCGACTTCCCAGACGTCGCTCTCCAGGAGTTTGGGCCACTTTTGATATGGACGAGCACAAGAGGAGGCAGAGCAAGAAGGTGGTTTCCTTCTACCTGGGCGGGGTGTACAGGACCCTCACCTATGATGAGTTTGCAGCTCAATGTAGGCATCCCCTACGAGCATTACCACGGTCATCACCTCGACTGGGCGAACGACGAGGACGACGGAGAGGCATACCATGCACTCTGGAGCCACATGACTGGAGTGCCCGGCGATAGTCTCACGGACCATAATTCAGTTAAGTCTCTCTCTCACCCTCTCTATAAATACATTCATATGGTTTGGCGTAGATCGCTATTATATGCTCCAGAGAAGGACCGCCACCAAATCAGCAAGGAGGAACTTCTGCTTCTTCGCGCCATCCGGGAGAGCTACCCTCTTCACCCCGGATGGGTGCTTGCTCGCATCTTCCGTCAGAAGACCAAGAGGAGGACGCCACCTCGCTCACTCCTAGGAGGCAACTTCATCGGCCAACTCATCATCTCATTCAGCCTCAGCCACGAATATGGCCTGAACATCCCACGCCGCAGAGTACGCACCGTTGGAGGAGATTTGGCGGTCGAGTACGACCTCGAGCTGGACCTCAGTCCCCAGGTAGCAGCAGATGCTCCCCTCCAGAACGAGGATGAATCAGAGGAAGAAGATGATTCTGAGGTGTCCCAGCCTCAGTACGAGCCAGAGTTTCATGACCATACTCCCTTGACACACCATCAGGCAGGGTATGCACACCAGTCGCCGCCGGCCATCCCAGATCCATACCAGGCACCTCACCCGCCCCAGCAGATGTTGGAGAGCTGTATGAGCGACTGCAAGAGTGGCGCATCACCAACAACGCCACTCACGAGGCGAGATGGACCATTATGCAGCAACATATGCACCGCGCTAATAGCCGGTATGAGGCACAGATGGCGTGGCAACGTCAGCTCGGCGATTTCCTACACTTTCCACCTCCCGGCCCACCTGACCAGCAGTGATCGGGTTGTATTCCTTTTCTGGTCCTTTCTTTTTATTTATTCTTTTCGGAATTCGGTCCAACTTTTTTATGTGTGGATCCGGGACACTTGTCCCGGTTTCCTTTTTATGTTTCATTTGTTTTTGTTTTGTAGGCAGTAGGGAGATTCCCTTTGCTTCGCTTTCGTAGATTCCCTCCGCTCCGAGGACCCGTTCTCATCTCCTACGCCAACCATCTCGGTCCAGGTTCTTCTACTTCACTCTGAACTCTAGAATTGGTCCTGTGAGGACACAGTCCGATTTAAGTGTGGGGTAGGATGCTAGAGAACCTTGCATGAACTTGATTGCCCTTGATTGTGTTTTCTGTGTGCCTCGTGATTCCTTTCCAGTCTCTCTAGCATTAGAATGGCTCAGTTCTTGATTTTTGATGTTAAGTTGTTGTTCAAACTGTCACAATGATGCTTAGACTGCTTAACCTAGAACTTGAGAACCAACTTGTATATTTTGATGCTAAATTGCCTGGTCAGAACAGAATTTTTAAAATCACACTTGTAGTTTGTAGCCTTGATTGCATGAAAATGACCGAATCCGACTAGCAAACCAACTGTGAGCTTTTGATCCATTGCACGTAACTTGCAATTTCAATTCTTTCTGAGTGGTTTTCTGTTTGCTTGAATGAGTTAGAATTTGCATGAGACCTACTCGAGATTCAGCTACTAAGCCATATAGTCTACCTAACGATAAATCCATTAGGTTTAAACCCTTGAGCTTGGCCTATTCTTTCGGTTTGATATACATTACAGCCATTTCCCATTCTTTCATTTCCCCGTTGATCCCCTGTGGTTGTAGTTCTAGATTGACCTACCAGAAGTCAGTTTGTGGTGACCTACCTATAGCCATTAAACAGGTGGTCTTAGCTATTATGTCCAGACGTGTAAACTCCTCTAGCAACTAAAAGAAAAGAATCGGCACAAAGAAAAAAAATAGAAAAGAAGAAGAAAAGAAGCAAGTTTCGAAAAAAAAATAAAAAGAAGAAAACTCAGAAAAGCCAAAAAGTTATTAGTTCAATAAAACGTTCTTCTCCCTACAAATGGAAGAACGAAGTCAAAAGATAAGTTGAAAAAAAAATTTGTGTAAAGAAAAATAATAAAAGTGCTAGGTTGCTTGAGGGTATCATAGGACGAGCGTTCATTATTCCACCCGTGTCTGGTTAGACGGTTGATGACACTCGATTTGACGTGATTATCAGCCTCATTTAAGCAACATTTCCTTGCTTAAGACATGGTTTTTAGGGTAGATAACGAATATTCAATCAATTGCCCTATCTCGTGCCATTTGTGTTACCTTGGCCCGTTTCGGGTCTATTTGATGGTTTTCTAGTGTTTTTACGTTAGCACAGGTTTTTGCCGTCAAATAAAGTAGCCATGGACGTGTCTAAGGCATTGGGACCTCGAGGGATTGCACCGGCATCGATCAAAGGAGCCAACCAAGTCAAACAAATTTCTGCCCGGTTTACAAAGGAGTTTTCGCCGAAAATAACCCTTTATTTTCGGCAAAAATATCAGCACAAATCAACTAAGGCCAACTGAAGGATGTTTTCGGCGAAAACATATAGCTTTCGGACCGAGAACTTATTCGGCGAAAATCACAGGAGAATCAGCCGGAGGACCCGTCCATTTGTATCAACATTTTCGGCGAAAAGAATCCCTTATTTTCGGCGAAAATAATCCCTTATTTTCGGCAAAAATAACAGAAGGAATCCGGCGACTTAGGGTTTAAGTATAAATACTTAAACCGGTGGCCCAAAGGGAGGGATGAATCATTATTCATATTTTCACAAATCAGACTTTTGAGAGTCAGCCGACTCTAGTGTCGATAGATAGAGTTTAGAGAGTTCGAAGAATCGTGGAGAGATCGTGACGCCATCCTTCCACCTCGGAGAGCTCGGAGCTTAAATTTGAAGATCCAGGAGATTGAAGCTTGCGGGAGTCGTCAGAATTAGGTTTTTCAGTTCTTATCTGTTCTTCCTCTGTATGATGATCTTCATTGTTGCCTTTGATTCTCTTGTTTCGTATATGAGTAACTGAACTTGTAGAGCTTAGATTAGATGAACCCTAAGTGACCCAGGGCTTTAAAGCGGTCACGGATCGGCGGTGATTAGATTTCAAATTCAATCAGTTTCTCATTCATGTTTGATTTGTTCTTCATTGTTCATGTTTCTTGTCTGGATTGATCACCGAGATTAGATTCTTGTTAAGCTAAGGATAGAAGCGAACGCTCGCCTTACTTTAGAACATCGAATTAAACAATTAACCTTATAATTGGAGCGTGCCTTTCGTAGGAACCGGTTAGGGTTAATCCACTGCAGAGTAACTCATAAATCGTTAGTAATTGCACCAGTTAATTAAGTCGTTGCGAGAGGCGACCGTACCCGGGCGGCTAGTTAATCTTGGTAGTTAGACGGATAGAGCGAACGTTCGCCAGTCTTAAACCTAAGGGTAAGGAGTTATGGTGGTGTATAGAAACCGATTGAATTAGAATTGAAAACCGCTGGTCTTGTGATTGCCGTTGCCTGGTGATCTAAGGGGGATTCGAAATCTAAGCTGTCTATCTTCCTGTTAGTCAACTTGTTTTACTTTTCCTGCTTTTAATTTCCTTGTTTGTTAGATTAGAAGTCGTGGAACTCACACCACGCGCAACTTGTTTAAACCTGAATAAATTGCCAGCTTCTTTAAGTAGTCGATTAGGAGAAACCCTGTGGAATACGATCTACCCTAGCTTCACAGCTTGGTAGTATTTGATACCGCTAAAACTGCAGCATCAACGGTAGGAAGCCATAGGCTAGATTCGAGGGAAGTTAGTCGAAAGCTACACCGCACAAAGCCATCATCATACATTCCCATCATCCATCGCATCATAAACCCAAGTAGTGTAGAATTCGTTACAGTCCTAGCAGGGAAGTCCTTCTTGACTGGTTACTCATGTTGTCACAGTGGTGGAGATGTGGTCGAATGGCAAACTTATGACAGAATTCAGTAACAGAAAATGAATGAGAGCAGAAACACGTCCTTAAACACAAAGAGTGAGAGTTCCCCATTTACTAAATATTTCCTGTGTGACGAGTCTGGTCGGTCAGGTCAAATTCGCGCATAATTGGTTGCTACTACTTGTCGTGTGTAGTTTATTAGTGAGACCAGGTAGTTTAACTGATCTGTATGCATGTTAGGTTTCTTGTTCTAGGATCTATCTGTCTAATAATTCATTGTGTTTGATTGAACTCCAATTTAATCGATCTTATCATTTGTGGACATGAGCGTTTCTATTCAGTTTGCTTGAGGACAAGCAAAAGCTTAAGTGTGGGGTATTTTGATGACACTTGATTTGACGTGATTATTAGCCTCATTTAAGCGACATTTCCTTGCTTAAGACATGGTTTTTAGGGTAGAATAGCGAATATTCAATCAATTGCCCTATCTCGTGCCATTTGTGTTACTTTGGCCCGTTTCGGGTCTATTTGATGGTTTTCTAGTGTTTTTATGTTAGCACAGGTTTTTGCCGTCAAATAAAGTAGCCAAGGACGTGTCTAAGGCGTTGGAACCTCGAGTAATTGCACCGGAATCGACCCGAGGAGTCAATCGAGTCGAACCAAAGTCTGCCCCGGTTTACACTAAAGTTTTCGCCGAAAATACCTTAGTGTTTTCGGCGAAAATCCCAGCACAAATCGACTGATGCTCATCCAAGGAAGTTTTCGGCGAAAACCCTAAGTTTTCGCCAAGAACAATTGATCCGAAAATCACAGAAAAAAGCAGCCGGTAGACCATCCATTTACACTAAGATTTTTGGCGAAAATCCTTCAATATTTTCGGCAAAAATATCAGGCTAAATCCGGCGGTTTAGGGTTAATATAAATACTTAACCGGCGGCCCAAATTAGGGGAGATCAATACACAACATAATTACCACCTAATACCGAACTTCAGAATTCTCTCAAGTTCTGGAGCAGAGAGTTTAGAGTCCGAAGAGCCGGAAAGAGATCGTGACAACATCCCTTCCATCTCGAAGACTCGGAGCTAGGATTGCAGTTTACCGAAGATCGAAGTCTGCCAGAGTCGTCTTAATTAGGTTTTTCAGATTCTTTTCTATTCTTCCTCTGGATGATGAACTCTTTCTTTGTCTTTGATTCTTTTGTGATAAATATGAGTAGCTAAACTCTTAGAGCTTAGACTAGATGAACCCTAACTAACCCAGGGCTTTAAAGCGGTCACGGATCAGCGGTGGTTAGATTTGAAGTTCAATTAGTTTCTCTTTCATGTTTGATTTGTTATTCATTGTTCATGTTTCTTGTCTGGATTCATCACCTAGATTAGATTCTTGTTAAGCTAAGGATAGAAGCGAACGCTCGCCTTACTTTAGAACATCAAGTTGAACAATTAACCTTGTAATTGGAGTGTGCGTTTCATAGGAACCGATTAGGGTTAATCCACTACAAGAGTAACTCATAAATCGTTAGATTTTGCACCAGTTAAGTTAAGTCGTTGCGAGAGGTGACCGTACCCAGGCGGCTAATTAGTCGTGGTAGCTAGATCGGATAGAGTGAACGTTCGCCAGTCTTAAACCTAAGGGTCAGGAGTTACGGTGGTGTCTGAGAACTGAATGAACTAGAATCGGAAACTGCTGATCTGTTGATTGCCTATGCTCTGGTGATCTAAGGGGGATTCGAAATCTAAGCATGTCTGTCTTCTGTCTTAGTCAATCAATCAATCGGTATTCGCTTTAATTTCATTTCAACATGTCTTTGCATTTAGTATAGAAGTCGTGGAACTCACACCACACAGTAAGTGTTTTAACCTTGAATTTAAATCGCCAACCTATTTGAGTAAGGAAGTAGAGGAGACTCGTGGAATACCATCTACCCTAGCTTCACAGCTTGGTAGTTATTTGATTGACCGCTATTCAGCAGCATCATCAAATTGATTGATGACACTCGATTTGACGTGATTTTCAGTCCCATTTAAGCGACATTTCATGCCCCTTTGATGCCATTTTGATGAGTATTGGTGAATATGTGTTTATTATATAATTTTAGGCTCCTAGTGCTACATTGTCCATTTCTTAGCTATTTTTATCCTTTTTGTGAGCTTTTATGTTGAGCCCCCAGGTTACCACATTATAGAGGACTTTCTCACGAGTCCAACGCTTCAAACGGGGACCAAATCGGAGTTCAAACGGAGCGGGAATGATCGAAACAAGTTGGAGTGCTGCCCAGCTCAAAACTTGCGTTTTGGAGCTTACATGCGTGTAAGCTAAATGTACTATGAGCTTACACGACGTGTAAGCTCCCCAGACGGGAAAATTCAACCTTTTCCAAGTTGTTAAGGGTTTCTAGGGTTATATATAGACTTTTGAAGCCAGATTGGAGATACACGAATTTTGGCTGATTAGCCACGACCTTAGGGTCGATAGATAGAGTTTAGAGAGTTCGAAGATCAGTGGAGAGATCATGACGCCATCCTTCCACCTCAGAGAGCTCAAAGCTTAAAGTTGAAGATCCAGGAGATCGAAGCTTTGCCGGAGTCGTCAGAATTAGGTTTTTCAGTTCTTATCTGTTCTTCCTCTGTATGATGATTTCCATTGTTGCCTTTGATTCTTTTGTTATCGTTATGAGTACCTGAACTTGTAGAGCTTAGATTAGATGAACCCTAAGTGACCCAGGGCTTTAAAGCAGTCACGGATCGGCGGTGATTAGATTCGAAGTTCAATCAGTTTCTCTTTCATGTTTGATTTGTTCTTCATTGTTCATTTTCTTGTCTGGATTGATCACCTAGATTAGATTCTTTTTAAGCTAAGGATAGAAGCGAACGCTCGCCTTACTTTAAAACATCAAATTGAACAATTAACCTAATCATTGGAGTGTGCCTTTCGTAGGAACCAATTAGGGTTAATCCACTACAAGAGTAACTCATAAATCGTTAGTAATTCCACCAGTTAAGTTAAGTCGTTGCGAGAGGCGACCGTACCCAGGCGACTAATTAATCTTGGTAGCTAGAATGGATAGAGCGAACGTTCGCCGGTCTTAAACCTAAGGGTCAGAAGTTATGGTGGTGTATAGAAACCGATTGAATGAGAATTGAAAACCGCTGGTCTTGTGATTGCCAATGCTTTGGTAATCTAAGGGGGATTCGAAATCTAAGCTCGTCTATCTTCTCGTTAGTCAACCTTTTTAATCTTTCTGTCTTTTAGTTTCCTTTGTTTATTAGATTAGAAGTCGTGGAACTCACACCACGCACAACGTGTTAAACCTGAGTAGTTGGCCAACATATTTGAGTAGACAAGAAGAAGAGACCTCGAGTAGAATACGATCTAGTCTACCTTGGTAGATTAGTTATTTGAACTGCACGCCAAAAGCGTGCCATCAAATTGGCGCCGTTGCCGGGGACTCTTCTAATTGTTTGAAAGAAGAGTTGGCAAATTATTCTTCTACCTTTCCGCCTTACCATTTAATTTTCCTCCATATTTCCAAGATTTACCTGGGTAGTGATTCTTAGTTTTGATTATGCAGGATAACAGGTGGGATGACCGGTACCAAGAGTGGTACATCAATGAAGCACCATATCTCGATGATTATCGAGAAATGCTACATCAACAACAACAACAGACGGCGAGATTTGACTCCCTCTTTGATAAGATCTCTTTAATGCTACAAGGCTACCAAGAGATACACCAACAAGAGCATCCAAGAGGCGCTAGAGATAACCAAGAGATGCTTCATGAACATCAACAATGCTCGTCGAGAACACAATCTTCCTTGGATAATATCTCTTTAATGGTACAAGCTCATCTCGCGACAGACATCAAGCTCGAGCAACCACAGTTAATGACAGAAGACACTCAGGAGATGTCAAGAAGAAGATGAGCCCGTCCATGACTATTATGAGCTAGAACCATCTGATGAAGAATCCTTGGCGGTGGTGGTTAATAAAGACATAGAGTCGATCCATCCTGAAGTTGAAGCCGAAGAGGAGCACATAGAGATTGAGGAGATACCCTCACCTACACTTCCGCCGAGTCAACCTGTAGAGAAGATGGAGCTCATTGACCATGCCGCGCCGTACTACCTCTTTCCTCCTCGAGTAGGAGAATTCGAGAAGAACTGGTCATCCAACCAGAATCGCGATCTATTGGAGCACTACCGGCTGCATCACCCTTCTGGAGTGCTACATGGCACTCAACCGCTGTCCTTGAAGAAGATGATTGACTTCAAGGAACTCCTAAGTTGGGGTCCCTAACAGGTACCGTCCGGATCAAGGACGTTAAAAGAGAGCGCTTCGTGGGAGGCAACCCACGGTTGGAGTCCGTTTTGAATTTTTGAGTCAGTCTTTTCGTCGTTCGAATCAGGTTCGGGGGAGCCAAAGTGTCAGTTTAATTTCCTTTCGTTTTGATTTGTTTTCGGTTGGGTTTTGAATAAAAAAAGTTTTAAAATAGCTTTTTGGCAAGAATTAAAAATTCTCGCCGAAAAATCTCTTTCTTTTTCAAACAGTGGCGTCCTCTTTATTTTTTGCCTATTTTCGAAGAAGTTTTCGGTGAAAACTTCCATAGTTTTCGCCAAAAACTTGTGTCTGTTTTGAAAATCTATTTCCTTTTTTTGGTCCGATTCAAACGCATACTTGATCGTCCAAATCGGAGCTCTGTAGCTCCGGTTATCCCCGAAACAAGCGTTTCACGTTTTTGGCAAACTTCGTCGCTTTCCGTCCATTTTCTTGAGTCATGTCTTCAAGGTTAGTTGTTGGGTTTTCAATTTCAAATCTTTTGACATTTTGATTTTTGAATTTCGACGAGTTTAATTCTGGTCTACCTCGTTTTGCGTGCCTGCTGTTTCGGTGTAATTTTTTCTTAACTGATTAAGCTTGGATGATCTAGATTGCTCTAGGAGTGTCGTGCCGTAAAAAAAAAAGAGTCAAAATATTTTCAAAATTTCCCCTAAACCTTCTTTGTTCGACTTTTATTCTGTGTGGATCCGGGACACTTGTCCCGGTATCCTTTTGATCTTTTTGTTGTTTTTGTTTTGTAGGAACTCGAGTAGCTACTTCGCTCCACTCCGGACTCTCTGTGTTCATCCACTACACCGACCATCTCATTCCAGGTTCTTTGTATCTCTATACTCTAGTTTAGTCCTGTGAGGACACAGAACAGTTTAAGTGTGGGGTAGGATTCTAGGATTATGCATGATCTTGCTTGATTTTATGTGATTCTATGGTTTATTTTTGAAAATTCTCTAGCATAGAATTGCTCAATTCTTGACTTATGATGTTAAATTGACTTCAATTTTGAACAATGACGTCCCACTTAGAACTTGTAACCAACATGTTGGCACTGATATCAAATGAGTCTAGGTCAGAACAGATCATAAATCACTCTTGTAGTTGAAACTTGAATCAATTGAATCAATTGACTTGTTAATAACAAAGCTCGATAACACCATTCTAAGATGATAAATGCTAGCTTCTTCCATGTTTTCACTCCATATTTGATCACCTGTGATTGTGGCTTAAGATTAGGCGGAAATCCAATTCGAAATCTTGTGTAAAAAAGTTATAACTAGCTAGGGTCAAGTGGCTAAATGGTTAAATCAAGTGTTTGAGTGGTGAAATTTGAAATGTGCAATTTAATGTAAAGTTCTTTAAAGTTCTGAAATCAAAGCTAGGCAAGCCCGACACCTAAGTGAAGTGTTCGGGTTGAGCAATAACATAGGCACAAATACTGTGAGCTAGGCAGGTCCAACACCTAAGTGAAGTGTTTGGTATCGAGCACTAGTATGCAGTAAATAAATTGAAGAAGTTAAAACTTGAAATAAACTGTTGTTTAAATCGGTCCTAGCTAGAACATGTAACGTACAGATCTAGAAATGGATGAAGTCGAGTCGATAGCCACGTCACTTTTCCTACCTCCGCGTCCACATCATGGCTAGAGCTTAAAGTCTTTTTTATTAGAATTGGTGTTATCGTAGTCGGTTAACTATGATTAATTGATTCACCAAGAAACGAGCTTTGTTAAAACTACTACTTGAAGTGTGCAGAAAACAGTGAGATCGAAACTTGTTTGGTTGATGTTCTTACATATGTAGGTCACCTTTTCTACGTGGAACAGTCTAAACCAAATCATTAGAATTGAATCTCAGTTTAATCTCGTGTCATTTGTGAATTTGAGTGTGTTCTAGTTCAGTTTGCTTGAGGACAAGCAAAAGCTTAAGTGTGGGGTATTGATGACACTCGATTTGATGTGATTATCATCCCTATTTAAGTGACATTTCATGCCCCTTTGATGCCATTCTGATGAATATTTGGTGAAAATGTGTTTATTATGTAATTCTAGGCTCCTAGTGCATACATTGCCCATTTATTGGCTATTTTTACCCTTTTTGTGAGCTTTTATGTTGAGCCTCCAGGTTACCACATTATAGAGGACTCTCTCAAGAGCCTAGCGCTTCAAACGGGGACCAAATCAGAGTTCAAACGGAGCGGGAATCATCGAAACAAGTTGGAGCTGGTTTTTAACTAACATTTTCGGCGAAAATCTGGTGATGTTTTCGGCGAAAATTCCTTTGAAAATCCAGGCAGAAACCCTAATTTTCAGTCTTTTCCAACTTGTAAAGGGTTTCTGGGGTTATATATAGACTTTTTTAAGCCAAATTAGACATACACGAATTTTGGCTGATTAGCCACGACCTTAGGGTCGATATATAGAGTTTAGAGAGTTCGAAGATCTGTGGAGAGATGGTGACGCCATCCTTCCACCTCGAAGAGCTCGGAGCTTAAAGTTGAAGATCCAGGAGATTGAAGCTTCGCCGGAGTCGTCAGAATTAGGTTTTTCAGTTCTTATCTGTTCTTCCTCTGTATGATGGTCTTCATTGTTGCCTTTGATTCTCTTGTTTCTGATATGAGTAACTGAACTTGTAGAGCTTAGATTAGATGAACCCTAAGTGACCCGGGGCTTTAAAGCGGTCACGGATCGGCGGTGATTAGATTTGAAATTCAATCAGTTTCTCATTCATGTTTGATTTGTTCTTCATTGTTCATGTTTCTTCTCTGGTTGATCGCCTAGATTAAGTTTATGCAAGCTAGGGTTAGTCTCCAGACATCTTCCCTGCTTTGGCGCATAAATTTGTCTTCTTTGATCGCCTAGTTTAGATTCTTGTTAAGATGAGGATAGAAGCGAACGCTCGCCTCTCTTTAAAACATCAATTCAACCAGTTAACCTTATAATTGGAGTGTGTCTTTCTTATGAACCGATTAGGGTTAATCCACTGCAAGAGTAACTCATAAATCATTAGTAATTGCACCAGTTAGTTAAGTCGTTGCGAGAGGCGACCATACCCGGGCGGCTAATTAATCTTGGTAGTTAGAACGGATAGAGCGAACGTTCGCCTGTCTTAAACCTAAGGGTCAGGAGTTATTTTGGTGTATAGAAACCGATTGAATTAGAATTGAAAACCGCTGGTCTTGTGATTGCCGTTGCCTTGGTGATCTAAGGGGGATTCGAAGTCTAAGCTCGTCTATCATCCTGTTAGTCAACCTTTTTACTTTTTCTGTCTTTTATTTTTCCTTTGTTTATTAGATTAGAAGTCGTGGAACTCACACCACGCACAACTTGTTTAAATCGAGTAATTTGCCAACATATTTGAGTAGACAAGAAGAAGATACCTCGAGTAGAATACGATCTAGTCTACCTTGGTAGATTAGTTATTTGATACCGCTAAAACTAGAGCATCAAATTGGCGCCGTTGCCGGGGACTCTTCTAATTGTTTGAAAGAAGAGTTGGCAAATTATTCTTCTACCTTTCCGCCTTACCATTTAATTTTCCTCCATATTTCCAAGATTTACCTGGGTAGTGCTTCTTAGTTTTGATTATGCAGGATAACAGGTGGGATGACCGGTACCAAGAGTGGTACATCAATGAAGCACCATATCTCGATGATTATCGAGAAATGCTACATCAACAACAACAACAGACGGCGAGATTTGACTCCCTCTTTGATAAGATCTCTTCAATGCTACAAGGCTACCAAGAGATACACCAACAAGAGCATCCAAGAGGCGCTAGAGATAACCAAGAGATGCTTCATGAACATCAACAATGCTCGTCGAGAACACAATCTTCCTTGGATAATATCTCTTTAATGGTACAAGCTCATCTCGCGACGGACATCAAGCTCGAGCAACCACAGTTAATGACAGAAGACACTCAGGAGATGTTCGAAGAAGAAGATGAGCCCGTCCATGACTATTATGAGCTAGAACCATCTGATGAAGAATCCTTGGCGGTGGTGGTTAATAAAGACATAGAGTCGATCCATCCTGAAGTTGAAGCCGAAGAGGAGCACATAGAGATTGAGGAGATACCCTCACCTACACTTCCGCCGAGTCAACCTGTAGAGAAGATGGAGCTCATTGACCATGCCGCGCCGTACTACCTCTTTCCTCCTCGAGTAGGAGAATTCGAGAAGAACTGGTCATCCAACCAGAATCGCGATCTATTGGAGCACTACCGGCTGCATCACCCTTCTGGAGTGCTACATGGCACTCAACCGCTGTCCTTGAAGAAGATGATTGACTTCAAGGAACTCCTAAGTTGGGGTCCCTAACAGGTACCGTCCGGATCAAGGACGTTAAAAGAGAGCGCTTCGTGGGAGGCAACCCACGGTTGGAGTCCGTTTTGAATTTTTGAGTCAGTCTTTTCGTCGTTCGAATCAGGTTCGGGGGAGCCAAAGTGTCAGTTTAATTTCCTTTCGTTTTGATTTGTTTTCGGTTGGGTTTTGAATAAAAAAAGTTTTAAAATAGCTTTTTGGCAAGAATTAAAAATTCTCGCCGAAAAATCTCTTTCTTTTTCAAACAGTGGCGTCCTCTTTATTTTTTGCCTATTTTCGAAGAAGTTTTCGGTGAAAACTTCCATAGTTTTCGCCAAAAACTTGTGTCTGTTTTGAAAATCTATTTCCTTTTTTCGGTCCGATTCAAACGCATACTTGATCGTCCAAATCGGAGCTCTGTAGCTCCGGTTATCCCCGAAACAAGCGTTTCACGTTTTTGGCAAACTTCGTCGCTTTCCGTCCATTTTCTTGAGTCATGTCTTCAAGGTTAGTTGTTGGGTTTTCAATTTCAAATCTTTTGACATGTTGATTTTTGAATTTCGACGAGTTTAATTCTGGTCTACCTCGTTTTGCGTGCCTGCTGTTTCGGTGTAATTTTTTCTGAACTGATTAAGCTTGGATGATCTAGATTGCTCTAGGAGTGTCGTGCCGTAAAAAAAAAGAGTCAAAATATTTTCAAAATTTCCCCTAAACCTTCTTTGTTCGACTTTTATTCTGTGTGGATCCGGGACACTTGTCCCGGTATCCTTTTGATCTTTTTGTTGTTTTTGTTTTGAAAGAACTCGAGTAGCTACTTCGCTCTACTCCGGACTCTCTGTGTTCATCCACTACACCGACCATTTCATTCCAGGTTCTTTGTATCTCTATACTCTAGTTTAGTCCTGTGAGGACACAGAACAGTTTAAGTGTGGGGTAGGATTCTAGGATTATGCATGATCTTGCTTGATTTTCTGTGATTCTATGGTTTATTTTTGAAAATTATCTAGCATAGAATTGCTCAATTCTTGACTTATGATGTTAAATTGACTTCAATTTTGAACAATGACGTCCCACTTAGAACTTGTAACCAACATGTTGGCACTGATATCAAATGAGTCTAGGTCAGAACAGATCATAAATCACTCTTGTAGTTGAAACTTGAATCAATTGAATCAATTGACTTGTTAATAACAAAGCTCGATAACACCATTCTAAGATGATAAATGCTAGCTTCTTCCATGTTTTCACTCCATATTTGATCACCTGTGATTGTGGCTTAAGATTAGGCGGAAATCCAATTCGAAATCTTGTGTAAAAAAGTTATAACTAGCTAGGGTCAAGTGGCTAAATGGTTAAATCAAGTGTTTGAGTGGTGAAATTTGAAATGTGCAATTTAATGTAAAGTTCTTTAAAGTTCTGAAATCAAAGCTAGGCAAGCCCGTCACCTAAGTGAAGTGTTCGGGTTGAGCAATAACATAGGCACAAATACTGTGAGCTAGGCAGGTCCAACACCTAAGTGAAGTGTTTGGTATCGAGCACTAGTATGCAGTAAATAAATTGAAGAAGTTAAAACTTGAAATAAACTGTTGTTTAAATCGGTCCTAGCTAGAACATGTAACGTACAGATCTAGAAACGGATGAAGTCGAGTCGATAGCCACGTCACTTTTCCTACCTCCGCGTCCACATCATGGCTAGAGCTTAAAGTCTTTTTTATTAGAATTGGTGTTATCGTAGTCGGTTAACTATGATTAATTGATTCACCAAGAAACGAGCTTTGTTAAAACTACTACTTGAAGTGTGCAGAAAACAGTGAGATCGAAACTTGTTTGGTTGATGTTCTTACATATGTAGGTCACCTTTTCTACGTGGAATAGTCTAAACCAAATCATTAGAATTGAATCTCAGTTTAATCTCGTGTCATTTGTGAATTTGAGTGTGTTCTAGTTCAGTTTGCTTGAGGACAAGCAAAAGCTTAAGTGTGGGGTATTGATGACACTCGATTTGATGTGATTATCATCCCTATTTAAGTGATATTTCATGCCCCTTTGATGCCATTCTAATGAATATTTGGTGAAAATGTGTTTATTATGTAATTCTAGGCTCCTAGTGCATACATTGCCCATTTATTGGCTATTTTTACCCTTTTTGTGAGCTTTTATGTTGAGCCTCCAGGTTACCACATTATAGAGGACTCTCTCAAGAGCCTAGCGCTTCAAACGGGGACCAAATCAGAGTTCAAACGGAGCGGGAATCATCGAAACAAGTTGGAGCTGGTTTTTAACTAACATTTTCGGCGAAAATCTGGTGATGTTTTCGGCGAAAATTCCTTTGAAAATCCAGGCAGAAACCCTAATTTTCAGCCTTTTCCAACTTGTAAAGGGTTTTTGGGGTTATATATAGACTTTTTGAAGCCAGATTAGACATACACGAATTTTGGCTGATTAGCCACGACCTTAGGGTCGATATATAGAGTTTAGACAGTTCGAAGATCTATGGAGAGATGGTGACGCCATCCTTCCACCTCGAAGAGCTCGGAGCTTAAAGTTGAAGATCCAGGAGATTGAAGCTTCGCCGGAGTCGTCAGAATTAGGTTTTTTCAGTTCTTATCTGTTCTTCCTCTGTATGATGATCTTCATTGTTGCCTTTGATTCTCTTGTTTCTGATATGAGTAACTGAACTTGTAGAGCTTAGATTAGATGAACCCTAAGTGACCCGGGGCTTTAAAGCGGTCACGAATCGGCGGTGATCGCCTAGATTAAGTTCATGTTTCTTCTCTGGTTGATCGCCTAGATTATGTTTATGCAAGCTAGGGTTAGTCTCCAGACATCTTCCCTGCTTTGGCGCATAAATTTGTCTTCTTTGATCGCCTAGTTTAGATTCTTGTTAAGATGAAGATAGAAGCGAACGCTCGCCTCTCTTTAAAACATCAATTCAACCAGTTAACCTTATAATTGGAGTGTGCCTTTCTTATGAACCGATTAGGGTTAATCCACTGCAAGAGTAACTCATAAATCATTAGTAATTGCACCAGTTAGTTAAGTCGTTGCGAGAGGCGACCATACCCGGGCGGCTAATTAATCTTGGTAGTTAGAACGGATAGAGCGAACGTTCGCCTGTCTTAAACCTAAGGGTCAGGAGTTATTTTGGTGTATAGAAACCGATTGAATTAGAATTGAAAACTGCTGGTCTTGTGATTGCCGTTGCCTTGGTGATCTAAGGGGGATTCGAAGTCTAAGCTCGTCTATCATCCTGTTAGTCAACCTTTTTACTTTTTCTGTCTTTTATTTTTCCTTTGTTTATTAGATTAGAAGTCGTGGAACTCACACCACGCACAACTTGTTTAAATCGAGTAATTTGCCAACATATTTGAGTAGACAAGAAGAAGATACCTCGAGTAGAATACGATCTAGTCTACCTTGGTAGATTAGTTATTTGATACCGCTAAAACTAGAGCATCAAATTGGCGCCGTTGCCGGGGACTCTTCTAATTGTTTGAAAGAAGAGTTGGCAAATTATTCTTCTACCTTTCCGCCTTACCATTTATTTTCACTCCATATTTCCATGATTTACCTGGGTAGTTCTTTTGAGTTTTGATTATGCAGGATTACAGGTGGAATGACCAGTACCAAGAGTGGTACAACAATGAAGCACCATATCTCGACGATTACCGAGAAATGCTACGTCAACAACAACAACAGACGGCGAGATTTGACTCTGATGAGATCCAACAATGCTGCCCTGACGCCAACCGGTACTCCTACACCCCACCAGGGTCACCAGGCAGAGATAAGGCCCTAGGACCTCACACAAGGCATAAAGAGCCTCGGATAGGCCATATTCAAACCCTAAAACCAAGGTACGCTCTAAAATATAAACTAAGCCCATCCCTTGCAGGTAGAAAGGCTCCACGAGATGGAATGTTATTCCAGGCCATGCTGCTGGCCAAGGATCTAAACCCTAGCAAGGAAGAACAACTTCAACCTGCTCCTAGCCTGACCTCTAGGAGCCCTGAAGAAGAAGTAGGCCCTTTGAGTGACCCTCTGGAAGCATTTCTGGAGTATAGGAGGAAGAGAGCCCGAGAATACCTTGCCTGGAAAGGAGAGCTTCCAAGGAATGACCCTGAGCTGAACCATGAGAAGAATTGGAGTCCAAGGCCCCGAGATGTGACACTTAGACCGACTCAACCCCCGGAGAGCTACACCAGGAGATACTCGGAGGCCTACCTGAAGCTTAAAGAAGAAGGCCCGAGCGAAAGGAAGAAGGTCCAAGAAGAGAACAGTCCCAAGCCCTAAACCGGCAGCCGGGCCGATCAAATGAGTTCTATGGAGCCGATCACGAAGAACATAACTTATGGACAAGGACCTCGCCACTGAAGCAGCCCGGAGCACGAAGCCCGCAACCGCCGCCCGAAGCAAGCCGGCGCCCGGCCGGTCAGGCCCACGACCGCCACCATGGCCCAATTGGCCCGAACAGCCCAACCGTGGCCGAATTAGGGTTTCTGACCTAATTTAGGTCTTTTATTCTGCTTTAAAGACTACAACTATTATTTTATTTTTATTCCTTTTTAGTAGGCTTATTTAGGGGTTTTAGGATTCTTTTAAAGTAGGACTCTTTATTTTATTATTATTTAGGAGTTAGACTTTAGGGAGGAGAGCTTGTTCCCTCCCTATAAATAGAGGCCGCCGGCCTCCCTTGTAACACACAACTTTTATGAAATAAACCCCCTTTGATAGAACTTTGTTCTGAAACCCTTGTTGTATCGCATGTTGCGATACTGAAGGATCGACTTATCATCAAGAGCATCCATCTCTTGGCGTGGCGTCTTCGACTGGACACTTCTGGTTCCCGGCTGTTATATAGCCGACGGGTCAAAGTACTTTTCTGCCCCGGTTCCCGAAGGTTTCTACCTCGTTGCACGGTGTCCAACTTGCGGTGGTTAGGGTCGTCTGCCCACGGTTGCAGCGGTTCACATCAGACTCCCTCTTTGATAAGATTTCTTCAATGCTACAAGGTTACCAAGAGATACACCGACAAGCACATCAAATTGGTGCCGTTGCCGGGGACTCTTCTATTTCTTGAAAAAAGAGTTGGCATTTTTATTCTTCTACCTTTCCATATTTCATTTCCATCACACTTCGATTTTACACCGGTTGTGTTTGTTTTTGTCTCTTGCAGATCATAGAAGGTACAAAAACGTATCACTTCCGTTCCATCCTCCTTTGCCGCAATGACTGCTCTTAAGAGTGTTGCGGACTACAGTAAGCCGCGTGCATCCTACTTTCGATCGCCCATCACCGTGCTTTAATGACGATGATCCTGATTATGAGATTAAGATTCCTCTCCTAGAACTAATCTCTAGGGACATACAATTCGATGGAAGGCCAGAAGATAATCCCTGCACACATATAACCGACTTTCTGGCTGTCTGTGAAACCTTCAAGTCTGGAAACCTCAACAAGAACACTTTATGTCTCCAAGCTTTTCCGTTCTCTCTCAAGGTGCAGCTAAGCAGTGGCTTGGAAGCAAACCACCAGGCCACTACACTAACTGGGAGACATTAACTCAAGATTTTGTTGAGGAATACTTTCCTCCCGCAAGGACAACTGCTTATAAAGACCGCATCTCCAGGTTCACTCAGAGAGAAGATGCAACGCTGTATAACACTTGGAATGAATTTCAATCTCTTCTCTTCAACTGTCCTCACCATGGGTATGAACAAAGACAGCTGGCCGAAATCTTCGCTCGTGGTATGCGCGAAGAATCTACAAATTGAGTCAACTCCTTAGCAGGCGAAGACTGCACCGCCCTTACTCCTCAGGATGCTCTTCTGCATTTCGCTAGAGAAGGAACCAAGAGTTAGAGTCAGATGAGTGTTGCAGAGCATATCAAAGCAGAGGTTCAGAAACATATACAAGCAGTTGGTATTCCTCTCGATCCCCCGTCAGCTACCATCTTTTCGGCTGACTGTGGATGGTGTGGATCTTGTGCTCATAACGGTGGAAGCTGCCTCAACTTCGGTAAAACAGAAGTTTGGTCTACAGAAGAGATAAACTTCGTTGATCAAGGCTTCGCCAACAATCAAAAGGCTATGCCGGTTACAGAAACTACGTGCCACGGAACCAAAGCAACCGGTTAGTAGATCCTTATCAGAGACCTCCGGGATTCATTGGAGGACAACACCAGTTTTAAGCAAAGCCGTACTACAATATAGACATAGACTATGAGAAGAAGTTCGATCAGATTATGAGCAGACTTGACGACCACGACATTCAATTAAAAGCTCAAGCGTGGGCAGACGACCCTGATACCAACTGATACCAATTGAACCGTGCTCTGATACCAACTGATGTGAACCACTGCAACCGTGGGCAGACAACCCTTGAACACTGCAAGTTGAGACCGTGCAACGAGGTAGAACCGTCGGGAACCAGGGGCGGATGAGTACTTTGACCCGTCGGCTATATATAGCCGGGAACCAGAAGTGTCCAGTCGATGACGCCACGCCAAGAGATGGATGCTCTTGATGATAAGTCGGGGCCTTCAGTATTGCAACATGCAAATACAATAAGGTTTCAAGAACTGAGTTCTATCAAAAAGGGGGTTTATTTCATAAAAAGTATGTTTTACAAGGGTGGCCGGCGGCCTCTATATATAGGTGAGGGAACAAGCCCTCCTCCTAAAGACTACTTGCCTCCTCCCTAAAGACTACTTGCTAAATAATAATAAAATAAAGAAATTAAAAGAGTCCTAATTAGAATTCTAAGGAGGAATTTAGCTAATCCTAATCTAGACTAAAAATAGGGAAAATTCGGACTCCAACCCTACAAGGGAAGAGAATCCTACCTAAACAAGAACTCCTAAAAAGGAGGCTGAAAAACCCTAAAAACAGCTAAACGGGTTCTGGTAAAAATAGCCAAATAAATACAAATTAAATAGGAAAATTAAGCCCTTTGGCAGATCAGTAGTAGACGTCATGTTCTTCAACTTTCATGTTGGGCTTCATCCCAAATTCTATCTCCAAGTAGCCCAAATCCGTCAATCTTCATCAGACTAGGAATCTGTCCAAAACCGGGAAATCCTAGCTTGATTAGGATTCCTTGCTTGGATGTATTTGGCATCTTCTCTCCATTTCCCGTATCTTGAATGGTCATCAATACCTCCATGGATCATTCTAAGGTGGTGGCCTGATCGTAGCCCCTATCATGTGCAGCCTCGGATCAGCATCCGAGCTCCACTCCTGGATGCTCCGCCGATCCTTCACCCTGACTTCATCCAACTGTATCTCCTTCAATTCTCCTCCAAATTGAGCCCCATTTGTTGAAGAGTGTTCCTGGGGATTCAAGATATCCAGGACAGTTGGAATTTCCCAAAATACACGGCCAATTGTTGGCTGGGCCAAAAGTGCTTCTCTATGGCATCCGGGCACGGGATCGGCTCTGGTGTCGATTTTAGCTCTCGGCCTTCTTCAGTTCTATACGGGCCTTTTGGCTTCTGTCTTGGACGGGTCTTCAAGGGTGCCTCATGAGTCTCTTTAAGCTCTAGTTGGCTATGGGGCTTGTAGGAGTCGATGTGGGGCCTAGCCTTGGTGCTAGGCTCGGCCCGGGGTCCGGGTCGGGGCTTGGTGTCAGCATCAGCTCCTGTCGGGACATTAGTCTGATCTTGGCTTCATTAGGAGCTGGCCTTGGTGCCTGGTTGAGGATTAGCATCCTCCCAGGGGTGTCTTCTAGCTCCGGGGCTTGGGCTCTTTTAGGCTCCGGTGGTGGTGCTGGCATAGGCCTGGAGCAGGTGCATTCTTGGCCCGACATCAATGCTAGGGCTGGCTCAGTGGTGGCCAGGATCACATCATCCCCCTCTTCTTGAAGAGGATTCATCCTTGAATCCTTGCCTGGTTGTTCATGGACGCTCCTTGGGGGTTCGGACTGCACCGGGGCTGGTACGGGTGCCTGGGGCTCGGGTCTGAGGCCTTCAGGCCATACCGGTGATGCGAACCGCCTCCTCTAGGAAGGGATCGACTCAACACCCAATACTATATTATCAGCCCCACGAGAACCTAACCTTTGAAACCGCGGAGAACACTTGAAATCCACTAAGTATTGACTTAGGAACCCCAAGGTATTCGGTCGAATTGGTGCCACAAACAAAGGATGAATGCCTTTGATGATAAACCAAACCTTAAGCTAAGCAACAACGAGCAAAGACTTGAAGGAAAAAGAACTTAGTTCTGAAATTTCAATAATTAATAATATCCCTTACATTGGCGGCCGAAGCCTCTATTTATAGCTCAAGGGTGGCAAAAGCCGGTTCCAACTCTAATAAGGAAAGACTAAAATAATCCTAAAAGATAGGTCGAGGAAACTATTAAAATAAATAAAGTTGTCCAAAATTAAAACTCCTAAACCGGCAAAATTGAGCAAAACCCTAATCTGGGCGGATTAGGGCAAATCCAGCTTTCCTTGTCCGGGTGGGATTGGGAAACCTCCGGGCGCGGGCAGGGATCCGGACGCGGCTAGGAAAAGTGCCCGGAACCCGCGCGGTGGCATTTCTGTAATTACTGCGGGTTCTGGGTGACCGGGCGGTCGGGTGACGTCCTTCGGCTCGGATGACCGGCCCAGCATCATTCGCTCCGGACCCGGTGCTAGGGTTTTGGTGATGCGGGCTGTTCTGGCCTTCTGCTTGACTTTTCCTCAGACAAGTGGGGTTCTCTCCAAGTCTTCTGTCCTTCTGAACCTTCTGGCTTCAACTTGTCTCCAAGTAGGGTTAGCCGGGGTAGCCGGGGTAGGGTTAGCCGGGGTAGGGGCTGGTTGGCCGTATCCGCCGGGGCCGGGGTAGTGTCCTTAGGAAGCCAACCTGTCTTGGCCACATATTCTCGAATCTTCTTGTCTTCTGTACGCCAGAACTCTCTCCAGATGGCTTTTGACGTGTGCTTGACTTGAGGGATCATGGAAGAGAGGTTGGGGAAAGACTGAGACTCAGTGCTCGATCTAGGACTTAGGTTCTCGGCCACTAACATGGCCTGGAACTCCCTTCCATCCCGGGGTGCCTTCCTTCCCGTTGGGGCAGACCTGAGCTTGTTCTTTAATTCATTCCTAGGTTTGAGAGCTCGTAAGTAGCCAGCCCTCAATGCTAGGCGCTTTTTGTATAGGCCTGGAGTTCTGCCTTCTACGGAGTACCTTGGTGGGGTGTAAGTGTACCTTTGTGGTCCGGGGCGGTGGAGCCGGGTCATATCATCCCCCTCTTCTTGACTGGGATTTGTCACCAAATCCATCTCGGCATCCTTCCTAGAACCCATCACTCTTTTCCAAACTTCAGCAATCTTGTTGGCTACGGCCGGGGAAGATTCAGCATCATCAGTAGTCCTAGGGGTGTCATTTGAGTCGGTACTGGACCATGACTCGGACTTTTCAGTGTCTTCTCCCTCAGTCTCCATTTCTTCCTCTTCTGAAAGTCCGTTAATAGTAATGTGAAGGCTCGGGGAGCTGCTGGGCGAGGGTTCCTCACTCATATTCTCATCCGAGTCTGCTTCTGGATCTTCTTTGCTCGGGGCAGCTTTTAAAATCCGTCGGGAGATGATTTCCCATTGGATCTCGGGACGGGTGGCGATTGGGTTCATGACCGTCGGGGCCGCCAGGTGGCCGTCGGGGCCGTCGCTCTGCTTCAGGTCGTTAAAGAGTCCTCCTGCTGTCTTCAGGCCAAAATTGGCCGAGGGAATGTTCAAAAGACCCGGGGTGGGCCGATTGACATTAACCGGCGCGGACAGGATGTCCGGGGCAGGCGTGATGCTAGGCCGGGGCAGGGCCGGTGCTGGTCGGGGCAGGGCTGGGCGTTGTGCCGGGGCAGGGCCAATGCTGGGCCAGGGCAGTGTTAGGCGTTGTGCCAGGGCAGTGCTGATGTTGGGCCAGGGCAGTGCTGGGCGCTGTGCTGGGGTAGTGCTGATGGTGGGCCAGGGCAGTGCTGGGCGCTGTGCCGAGGCAGTGCTGATGCTGGGCCGTGGCAGTGCTGCTCGGCATCAGTCAGTGTGACCGGGGTGATCACTTGGCTGTTGAAGGCTGAAAATTTTTCCAGGCCTTCCACATTAACTTCTTCTCCTTCACTGGACTCTTCCTCCAATTCTTCATCTTTGGACTCCTCCTCATCGTCCGTAACAACTTCTCCTTCTCTAAGCACCATAGCTCGGGTGTTAGGGCAGTCCCTTGCTATGTGACCCCTACCTTGACACTTAAAACACACAATGGCACTTGGCCGAGCATTAGTAGTAGGGATTTTTGAACCAGGGTTAGGGTTTACCCGTGATGTCGATCCCTGATTAGGGTTTGACCTTGATCCAGAACTCCGGCTAGGGTTTGGCCTGTATGGGGTGTGTCCGGCACTTCTGTCTCCTCTCACCAGGGCACTGATCGGTGGTGGAGGGGTAGTCCTTCTTCCAAGACCATTCTTCAGCTCCTTCTCAACCCTAGTAGCCAGGTTATCAAGTCATCATAGTCAACAAAGTTGAGGATGTTGACTTGGTGTAGAGTCTCCTTCTGCAACCCTCCAGTGAACCGTGCTATCTTGGCATCTTCATCTTCACTCAGGTCAAGCCGTGCAACCAGGATCTCCATCTCCTTGTTGTACTCCTCAACTGACATGCTCCCTTGCTTCAAAAATCGAAGCTTGGTATGCAACTCTCGGTTGTAGCTGCCCGGTGCAAACTTTCTTCTCATCTTTCTTTTGAGACTCCTCCAACTAAGGACGGGGTCCTCTTCTTCTCTCCTGATCTGATTCCTGAGTTGAGCCCACCACAAGGCAGCATAGTCAGTAAACTCAATTGTGGCTAGGGTTACCTTTTTCCTCTCGGAATAGTTATGGCACTCAAAGAAATTCTGCATGCTCCTCTCCCAATCAATGTACTCGTCGGGGTTTGCTTTGCCAGCAAATTTCGGTACATTGAGCTTCAAGCTGCTCACATCATCATCCAACTCCTATTCATTCCTCCTTGGTCGTCGGGGCCATCTCCATTCTGATCTCCAAACTGCTCGGTGAACCGGACCATGTTCTGAGCCATGGCAGCTATTTGTGCCTCCAAAGCATTAAACCTCTCATCTGCCATGATTAGTCACGAACAAAGAACCTCCCAAAATCTCTCTAATGAACCTCACACACTCTTTTTCTTACCACTCGTGTATGAAATTTTGAAGTCACTCAAATTAGGGTTTTCTTTGAAAATTTCAAAATAAAGACAATCTCAATTCAAGTAGTTGCAAGTTTCTTCGAAGCTATGCAGTCTAAGTCTACCAGTGACACAAACAAGACCTTATACCTAGGGTTTCGGATTTCTAGGGGCTAGAATCTTGATGCTAGGTCGTGGAATGACAAAACAAACAAATTTGGGTGTTCTACTAAGAAAGCTACTAGCTATACTTTGAAAAACCCCTCTTCCTGAACTTAATCTACTACCTTGATTGTGAACGTGGCCTTGCATTTTGCTAGGTCAAATTTTCTGTTTAAAGACCTTGATTCTTTTCTTTTCTTTTCTTTTTCTTAGACTCTTTTTTTAATTTTCTTTGATCGGCCACAGCTTTTTCTCACAAAAATTAAAAGAAAGGTAGAAGACTAGAACAAACACAATGAAGCTATTTTTAAGGTTTCTTTTTTTTTTTTGAAACTAAAAACAACGAAAGCTAAAAGATATGAATTCAAGTAGAAGAACCTGAAAACTGGATAGATTGTTGGTCCAAGAGTTGAACCGTGCTCTGATACCAGCTGATGCGAACCGCCTCCTCTAGGAAGGGATCAACTCAACACCCAATACTATATTATCAGCCCCACGAGAACCTAACCTTTGAAACCGCGGAGAACACTTGAAATCCACTAAGTATTGACTTAGGAACCCCAAGGTATTCAGTCGAATTGGTGCCACAAACAAAGGATGAATGCCTTTGATGATAAACCAAACCTTAAGCTAAGTGATGACACTCGATTGACGTGATTATCAGCCTCATTTAAGCGACATTTCTTTGCTTAAGACATGGTTTTTAGGGTAGAATAACGAATATTCAATCGATTGCCCTATCTCGTGCCATTTGTGTTACCTTGGCCCGTTTCGGGTCTATTTGATGGTTTTCTAGTGTTTTTGTGTTAGCACAGGTTTTTGCCGTCAAATAGAGTAGCCATGGACGTGTCTAAGGCGTTGGAACCTCGAGGAATCAAACCGGAATTGATCCAAGCAGTCGATCAAGTCAAACCGAAAAATCTGCCCATTCACACTTGCACATTCGGCGAAAATAGGCTTATATATTCGGCGAAAATATTAGTGCATTCAGACTTGTGCCAAGTGAAGGAAAATTTCGGCGAAAACATTAAGCCTTCGGACCAAAATTCAAGACCAGAGAAATCAGCCGGTTGAACTCAAAGGAATTTTCGCGAAATTCTTGTGGAATTTTCGGCGAAAACATCAAGCTGATCCTGCTAATTTAGGGTTAAGTATAAATACTTAACCCGGCGGCCCAAAGAAGGGGAAGCATTCGATACAATCATAATTCACAAAACACAACTTTTCGAGATCAGAATTCTCTGAAGTTCTGGAGCGAAGAGCTGGAGTTCGAAGAGCCGGATAGAGATCGTTACGCCATCCCTTCCATCTCGGAGAACCGGAGCTAGGAGTGTAACTTACCGAAGATCGAAGTCTGCCAGAGTCGTCTAAATTAGGTTTTTCAGATTCTTTTCTGTTCTTCCTTTGAATGATGAACTCTTTCCTTGTCTTTGTTTCTTTTGTAATAATCATGAGTAGCTAAACCCTTTAGAGCTTAGACTAGATGAACCCTAAGTGACCCAGGGCTTTAAAGCGGTCACGGATCGGCGGTGATTAGATTCGAAATTCAATCAGTTTCTCATTCATGTTTGATTTGTTCTTCATTGTTCATGTTTCTTGTCTGGATTGATCACCTAGATTAGATTCTTGTTAAAGCTAAGGATAGAAGCGAACGCTCGCCTTACTTTAGAACATCGAATTAAACAATTAACCTTATAATTGGAGTGTGCCTTTCGTAGGAACCGGTTAGGGTTAATTCACTGCAAGAGTAACTCATTAATCACTAGTAATCACACCAATTAATTAAGTCGTTGCGAGAGGCGACCGTACCCGGGCGGCTAGTTAATCTTGGTAGTTAGAACGGATAGAGCGAACGTTCGTCGGTCTTAAACCTAAAGGTAAGGAGTTATGGTGGTGTCTTAGTAATTGATTGAATGAGAATCAAAATCCGCTGATCTGTTGATTGCCAATGCTCTGGGGAACGAAGGGGGATTCAAAGTCTAAGTTTCGTCTGTCATTCTTGTTTTTAAACCCTAATTCCCAATCTGCTTTATTTTAATTTGTTTTTATTTTTCTGCATTTCTTAGAAGTAGAAGTCGTGGAACTCACACCACGCACAACGTGGTTTCCTTCGAGTATTTTGCTAGTTCTGAAGTAACCAATCATAGAGACCCTCGGAATACGATCTGCTATACGCTTTTTCTTAGCATTAGTAGTTTTTATTTGGTTGAACCCTCAACGACAGGTTCACCAAATTGGCGCCGTTGCCGGGGAACTTCTTTTGATTGTTGAAAGAAGAACTGGCAATTTATTCTTCTATCTTCCATCCTTCACCTTTCCATCCACTTCGATTTTACACTGGTTTTGTTTGTCTTTGTTATCTGTAGGTTTACAGGTGTATGCCTCACCGTCCTTGGACTCGCTCTCAAACCGAACAGGCTCAGATTGCAGGGAATCCAGGAAGTTCTACTACACCTCTACGATCACAGATTCTGAAGGAAGGCAGATCCAATCCATTCATCACTCCGATCAAGATCGAGGAACCGAAGGAGAGTTCCTCATCTCCGTCTTCACCGCACTCTTCATCCACTTCATACACCGCATCACTTTCACCACCTGCACAGAAGAGTCTAGTAGACTATAACAAGCCGAGCGCGACTAGCGTTCGATCTGCCATTGCCGTTCCACGCATTGAAGGAGATCCTGACTATGAGATCAAGATTCCATTCTTGACTATGATCTCTAGGGATTTATAGTTTGAAGGCTGACCCCTAGATAATCCGTGCACTCATCTTGCAGACTTCCTTGATCTCTGCAGTACTTTTAAGAACGGGAAACCTCGACAAAAACACTCTTTGTTTGAGAGCTTTCCCGTTCTCTTTGAAAGGCGCTGCTAAGAGGTGGCTTACTGGTAAACCACCTGGCTACTACACTAACTGGGATACTCTGGCTCAGGACTTCGTTGAAGAATACTTCCCTTCAGCCAGAACAACTGCCATCAAGGACAGCATCGCCAGATTCTCCCAGAAAGAAGGAGAAAGCTTGGATGATACTTGGAATCGATTCCAAGAACTTCTTTACACCTGCCCTCATCATGGATTCGAGCAGAGGCAGTTAGCTGAAATCTTCTCTCGTGGACTTCGAGAAGAATCTGCCAAGTGGGTCAATTCTCTAGCTGAAGGGATTGCACTACACTCACTCCTGAAGCTGCTCTTCTTCACTTCGGAAACTGTGCCTCCAAGTCAAGGAATTGGAGCAACAATCTGAAGGATCAAGGAGCAAGCTAGATCTCGAAGCAGCTATCAAGGCAGAGGTAGAGAAGCATTTGAAGAAGTCTACCACACCGATCAAGCCACCGGCAGCTTCTGTCTATGTTGCTGATTGCGAGTGGTGTGGAGCTTGCTCACATAATGGAGGCCATTGTCAGAATTTTGGTAAGGCAGAAGTCTGGTCTGCCGAAGAGGTAAATTTTATACAACAAGGCTTCGTTAATAATCAAAATGGTTATGCTGGTTACCGTAACTTCAGACAGCAAGGGAACTATCAAGACAGACCCCCCTACAATGCTGGCGCAATCATAACTAGAACCAGAATAACCGCCCGGCTGGTCCAGCTCAGGATCAGAAGCCTAACCATCCGCCGGCAGGTTTCTACTAGCCGCCGCATCGCAATTCGGGTAATTATGGAACTGCTCCTGGCAATCGCAAGAATCAATATCTCAACAATACCTATCCAGGTCAGCAGCATCAAAGAGATAATAATGTCAGTGACCTGGATAAGAAGCTCAGCCAGATCATCACCAGACTCGATGATCATGACAGTCAGTTCAAGGCTCAAGCTCTTCTCAATCAAGAATAAATAGTATCTGGACAAAGAATTGAGCAAGCTGTGAACAACATCTCGAGCATGCTAGCATCTGGTCGACCATTTGGCCAGCTTCCAAGCCAGACAGAGCAAACCCGAGAAAAGAACAGGCTAAAATGGTAACTGCTCGAAAACTTCCAAACCTAATTGCTGATGCTTGTTCTGTTTTACGTAGGATCGCTGAGACTCCAGAGGAAGAAGAAGAACAGAAACCGGCGCCGAAGGAGGTTGACCCTCCTCTTGCACCGTACGTTGTGAAACCTCCTTTCCCTAGAGCATTGCTGCCAATGCAAGGATCGAGACTGGCATGAAGGGGAACAAGGAAGGATATCCTGACATTCGTATTAAGAAACCTGTTTCCCCATATCCAGCTAAGTTATCTGATCCTGGTTCTTTCACTTTGCCGTTGGTCATTAATGATGTTGAAATTGAACGTTGCTTAGTTGATCTAGGAGCGTCTGTTAATGTCATGCCTGTGAGTCTATATGAAAAATTAAACCTAGGAGAAGAACTTGAACCGCCTAGTATGCAACTTGTCTTTGCTGACAGATCACTTAAAACCCCTAAGGGAGAGATTAAAGACGTTGTCACTAAATGTGGTCCGTTCACGTTCTTAGCTGACTATGTGATTATGGATACTAGTACAGATGACGCTACCATTCTCATAGGTCGACCTTTCATGGCTACTACTAGAATGAATATTAACGTTCCAAATGGTTCATTAACTCTTAGAGTCGGTAAAGAAACGAAAACTTTCCGTCTTAAAGATGGCATGAAATATGACTCTAGGAATGAAGAATCTCACTGCCTAGCTGTTGAAACGGTGGGGTTGACTCCGGTCAACTCCGTTACTAATGCTTCTTCCAGTGTGTTGCAGGTATTGACCAGGTTATTACGAAGAAGCCAGAAATTTCGGTTCAGAAGCCGCCTAAGAAGAAGAAGAAGGAACTGCAAGCCTATTCTAAACCACCGAGCAAACCCCGAGGAAAGAACAAGAAGACGAAGACCCAAATGGTCTGGAGACCAAAAGCTCCAGGGTCTTCCACCGAGCCAGCTGCACGACCATTTCGTTCCGAGAAACCAGCGCCAGAACAAGTATGGAAGGAGAAGCCTAAAGCGACTCCTAAGGAAGTACTAATGATCACCGATCCTGGTGATAACAAGCGAAGATTAAAGAAAAGGAGAAATCGACAGTCCTCATTCCTTCCATCGTCACACTCAAGAAGGATCATCTCTCCGGAGAGCTGTTCGGACCGTTCAAGTTCGTTGATCATCTTCCCGACGGACGTACCAAGCTTTTGCATCCGAACGGGAAGAGATTCACGCTTACCGGAGAAGTCCCGAAGCTGTACTTCATGAACTCCGACGCAAGCGTGAAGGAGAATCTAAGTTGGGATGTCTCCTAATACCGTCCAGGTATCGTCCAGCTCAAGGACGTTAATAAAAGAGCGCTTCGTGGGAGGCAACCCACGGCTGGAGTCAGTTTTTGTTTTGTTTCAACCTTAGTGTTTTAGAGTCGGTTCGGGAGAGCCTAAAGTGTCAGTTTGTTTGATTTATTATTTTTCGTGTAAATTCTGCATGCCATAGAGTCAGTTGCAAGTTGATTGAGGTCGTTCCGATTTTTGTGGATTTAACTGTGATTTTCTGAAGTTAGCCGGATTTACGAAAATATTTTAAACCCGAACAGTTCAAAATTTTCGGCGAAACCACCCCTGTTTTCGGCGAAACTGATTTTCGAATTTCGAACCCGTTCTTCCTGTTCATTGTTTTTGGTTTGAAAAGTCTTTTGTTTTCGGTGAAGCCATTTGAACTAAAATTTTCGGCGAAACCGTACTATCATTTTCGGTGAAACCGCCTTCGAAAATCCGGCAGTCCATTTTAACTGAAATTTTCGGCGAAAACACCCTTTTATTTTCGCCGAAAATAATTTTGAAAATCACCCAATATTTCCTTGAAAATCCGGTTTAACTCCCTCTCTCTCCTTCACTCATTTTCGTTCATACCACCGAAAACTCCTCCCCTATCTTTTTAAAACGATCGCCGACCACCCCCCCTCTTTCAATCCGCCATCACCGCCGTAACCGCCGCTGCCGCCGACCGCCGCCGCTCCCTTCCCCTCCTTTTTCCGATCCCAACGAGCCCTAGAACAGCCGAATCGGAGCTTTGCAGCTCCAGTTCTCCGAAAACCTAGTTTTCAACGTTTTTCACCAATTCCTCTCAACTCGTTCACTTTTTGCATCCATGGCTTCAAGATAAGTTGTATAACTTTTCGATACGAATCTTTTGACATATAGATTGCTGAATTTCGTCAGGGTTGACTTCTAATTGACTTTTCGGTTTGCCTCGTTTTGCGTGCCGACTGTTTCGTGTGAACTAGGATTATCTGAACTTATAGAACTGTTCTAGGATGCTTAGGGAGTCCCGTGCTTAATTTCCATATCAGTTGGTCATGTGTTGCTATGCATACGATTAATTCCTTGTTATGTTGACTTTTGTGAGAAATGTCGGTTTGACCTTGAATTGTTGTGATCGTTTGGCTGTCTGATGTGTTCATTCTTGTTCATATTTTCGAGCTGCCATTTGAAATCATATTTTACCGTCATTCTCCAAGTTATGATAGTCTTGCCATGATTAGGGTTCAATATGCTTAAATGTTGACTTCCAAAATGTCGGTTTGACTTTTTGAACTCTGATTGTGCTTATCCGATTCTGGTTGTTCCTAAGTATGTATTTTACTGTCTATGATTACCGGTTACTCCGCTTTGCTTACCCCACTTAGTTTCCCTCATTTCTTTGTGAAATCGAGTTTTTCTACTAAGTGTGGGGTAAGATTTTAGTTGACTAATCTGGTTTCACTTCTGGTTTAGGAACCCCACTTATGAGCGCAGGACTAATGCGCGACTTGATGGCGCCTCGAGCTCAGGAGCTGCCACTCCCGTCACACCAGCTGTTCTGGGTCCACCACCCGCACTCCCTCGCTGGGCTGGATACCACCCCACCATCGCCCGTCTACCTGACTACTTCTTTGAGTGCTTCCAGACGATTCAGCACATCCGTGGAGCTGATGTGCGTCCCCTCTCCATGGAGCCCCTGCACGATCATGATGAGGACTACCACCGGAATGTGCATGACTCCTTAGCATCAGCTGGTCTCCTCGAGCTGACCACCATCGCCGCCGAGTTCCCAGACATTGCCCTCCAGGAGTTCTGGGCAACCTTTGATCTGGACGAGCACAAGAGGAAGCAACGCCAGAAGGTGATCACCTTCTATCTTGGTGGGGTGTACCGACAGCTCACCTACGATGAGTTTGCTGCTCATCTGGGCATCCCCTATGAGCACTATCACGATCATCACCTCGGTTGGGGAGAAGATGATGACGACGAGGAGTACAACGCGCTCTGGAGCCACATGACAGGCGTACCAGGCGATTGCCTCGGGGTGAGCAACTCAGTTAAGTCCCTCTCTCACCCGCTCTATAAATTTATTCATATGGTTTGGCGGAGGTCACTTTTATATGTTCGAGACAAGGATCGCCACCATATCCTCAAGGAGGAGCTCATGCTTCTCTGAGCCATCCGAGAGAGCTACCCTCTCCACCCCGGTTGGGTACTTGCTCGCATCTTCCGCCAGAAGACCAAGAGGAAGACGCCACCCCGCAAACTCTTGGGAGGCAACTTCATAGGACAGCTCATCCTCTCCTTGGCATCAGCCATGAGTATGGCCCGCACATTCCACGACATCCAGTTCGGACCGTTGGAGGAGACTTGGCGGTTGAGTACGACTTAGAACTCGACCTCAGTCCCCATGTAGCAGCTGATCCTCCACTCCAGCCTGTGGTCGAGTCAGAGGAAGAAGATGATGCTGAGGAGCAGCAGCCGCAGCTGCCGCCTGAGTTTCATGATTATATACCCTCGCCACACCATCAGGCAGGGTACATCCACCAGTCGCCGCCGCGCATTCTCGATCCATACCAGGCGCCTCCCCAACAGCCGCAACACCACCCCGCGGATGTTGGAGAGTTATACGAGTGACTGCAGGAGTGGCGCATCATCGACAACGCCACCCAGGAGGCGCGATGGACTATTATGCAGCAGCATATGCGCCGCGCCGACGGCGGTATGAGGCACAGATGGCGTGGCAACGCCAGCTCGGCAAATTTCTCCACTTTCCACCTCCCGGTTCACCGGACCAGCAGTGATCGGGTTGTATTCCTTTTCTGGTGTCTTCTTTTTATTTATTCTTTTCGGATTTCAGTCCAACTTTTTTTCTGTGTGGATCCGGGACACTTGTCTCGGTTTTCCTTTTTATGTTTTATTTGTTTTTGTTTTGTAGGCAATTGGGAGATTCCCTTTGCTTCGGGTTAGACTACAATTCCCTCTGCTCCGAGGATCCGTGCTTACCCTCTGAAATCAACCGTCCTCATCCAGGTTCTTACATTCCACTCTGAATCTAAACTAGTCCTGTGAGGACACAGTCCGATTTAAGTGTGGGGTAGGATTGCTAGAGAACTTTGCATGAACTTGATTGCCCTTGATTGTGTTTTATGTGTGCCTCGTGATTCCATTCCAGTATCTCTAGCATTAGAATGGCTCAGTTCTTGATTTTTGATGTTAAGTTGTTGTTCAAACTTTCATAATGATGCTTAGACTGCTTAACCTAGAACTTGAGAACCAACTTGTATGCTTTGAGGCTAAATTGCCTGGTCAGAACAGAATTTTAAAATCACACTTGTAGTTTGTAGCCTTGATTGCATGAAAATGACCGAATCCGACTAGCAAACCAACTGTGAGCTTTTGATCCATTGCACGTAACTTGCAATTTAAATTCTTTCTGAGTGGTTTTCTGTTTACTTGAATGAGTTAGAATTTGCATGAGACCTACTCGAGACCACACGATAACACGAGTTCTAGAAGGATAGGGGCACCTAGATTCAGCTACTAAGCCAGATAGCCTACCAAACGATAAATCCACTAGGTTTAGACCCTTGAGCTTGGCCTGTTCTTTCGGTTCGATAATACATTACACCATTTCCCATTTCTTTCATTCCCGTTGATCCCCTGTGGTTGTAGTTCTAGATTGACCTACCGGAAGTCGGTTTGTGGTAACCTGCCTATAGCCATTAAACAGGTGGTCTTAGCTAATATGTCCAGACGTGTAAACCCCTCTAGCAACTAAAAGAAAAATCGGCACAAAAGAAAAAAAAGTAAAGTAAGAAAAGAAGCAAGCTTCAGAAAAAAAAATGATGAAGAAGCAGAAAAATCAGAAAATAAGAAAAGTTTCAAAGTGTAGTTCAATAAAACGTTCTTCTCCCTACAAATGGAAGAACGAAGTCAAAAGAAAAGTTGAAAAGAAAAGAAAAAAATTTGTGTAAAGAAAAAGAATAAGTGCTAGGTTGCTTGAGGGTATCATAGGACAAGCGTTCATCATTCCACCCGTGTTTGGTTAGACGATAGGAAGCCATAGATTAGATTCGAGGGAAGTTAGTCGAAAGCTGCACCACACAAAGCCATCATCATTCATTCCCATCATCCATCTCATTATAAACCCGAGTAGTGTAGTATTCATTACGGTCCTAGCAGGGAAGTCCTTCTTGACTAGATACTCGTGTTGTCACAGTGGTGGAGATGTGGTCGAAATGCAAACCTATGACAGAATTCGGTAACAGAAAATGATCGAGAGCAGAAACACGTCCCTAAACACAGAGAGTGAGAGTTCCCATTGTACTATATACATACTGTGTGAGGAGTCTGGTCGGTCAGGTCAAATTCGTGCATAATTGGTTGCTAATTACTTGTCGTGTGCAGTTTATTAGTGAGACCAGGTAGTTTGGCTCATCTGTATGCGTGTTAGGTTTCTTGTTCTAGGATCGATCTGTCTAATAATTCATTGTGTTTGATTGAGCTCCAATTTAATCGATCTTATCATTTATGAACATGAGCATTTCTATTCAGTTTGCTTGAGGACAAGCAAAAGCTTAAGTGTGGGGTATTTGATGACACTCGATTTGACGTGATTATCAGCCTCATTTAAGCGACATTTCTTTGCTTAAGACATGGTTTTTAGGGTAGAATAACGAATATTCAATCGATTGCCCTATCTCGTGCCATTTGTGTTACCTTGGCCCGTTTCGGGTCTATTTGATGGTTTTCTAGTGTTTTTGTGTTAGCACAGGTTTTTGCCGTCAAATAGAGTAGCCATAGACGTGTCTAAGGCGTTGGAACCTCGAGGAATCAAATTGGAATTGATCCAAGGAGTCGATCAAGTCAAACCGAAAATCTGCCCATTCACACTTGCACATTCGGCGAAAATAGGCTTATATATTTGGCGAAAATATTAGTGCATTCAGACTGGTGCCAAGTGAAGGAAAATTTCGGCGAAAACATTAAGCCTTCGGACCGAAATTCAAGACCAGAGAAATCAGCTAGTTGAACTCAAAGGAATTTTCGCCAAAATTCTTGTGGAATTTTCGGCGAAAACATCAAGCTGATCCGGCTAATTTAGGGTTAAGTATAAATACTTAACCCGGCGGCCCAAAGAAGGGGAAGCATTCGATACAATCATAATTCACAAAACACAACTTTTCGAGATCAGAATTCTCTGAAGTTCTGGAGCGAAGAGCTGGAGTTCGAAGAGCCAGATAGAGATCATGACGCCATCCCTTCCATCTCGGAGAACCGGAGCTAGGAGTGTAACTTACCGAAGATCGAAGTCTGCCAGAGTCGTCTAAATTAGGTTTTTCATATTCTTTTCTGTTCTTCCTTTGAATGATGAACTCTTTCCTTGTCTTTGTTTCTTTTGTAATAATCATGAGTAGCTAAACCCTTTAGAGCTTAGACTAGATGAACCCTAAGTGACCCAGGGCTTTAAAGCGGTCACGGATCGGCGGTGATTAGATTCGAAATTCAATCAGTTTCTCATTCATGTTTGATTTGTTCTTCATTATTCATGTTTCTTGTCTGGATTGATCACCTAGATTAGATTCTTGTTAAAGCTAAGGATAGAAGCGAACGCTCGCCTTACTTTAGAACATCGAATTAAACAATTAACCTTATAATTGGAGTGTGCCTTTCGTAGGAACCGGTTAGGATTAATTCACTGCAAGAGTAACTCATTAATCACTAGTAATCACACCAATTAATTAAGTCGTTGCGAGAGGCGACCGTACCCGGGCGGCTAGTTAATCTTGGTAGTTAGAACGGATAGAGCGAACGTTCGCCGGTCTTAAACCTAAGGGTAAGGAGTTATGGTGGTGTCTTAGTAATTGATTGAATGAGAATCGAAATCCGCTGATCTGTTGATTGCCAATGCTCTGGGGAACGAAGGGGGATTCAAAGTCTAAGTTCGTCTGTCATTCTTGTTTTTAAACCCTAATTCCCAATCTGCTTTATTTTAATTTATTTTTATTTTTCTGCATTTCTTAGAAGTAGAAGTCGTGGAACTCACACCACGCACAACGTGTTTTCCTTCGAGTATTTTGCTAGTTCTGAAGTAACCAATCATAGAGACCCTCGGAATACGATCTGCTATACACTTTTTCTTAGCATTAGTAGTTTTTATTTGGTTGAACCCTCAACGACAAGTTCACCACTAAGCAACAACGAGCAAAGACTTGAAGGAAAAAGAACTTAGTTCTGAAATTTCAATGATCAATAATCTCCCTTACATTGGCGGCCGAAGCCTCTATTTGTAGCTCAAGGGTGGCAAAAGCCAGTTCCAACTCTAATAAGGAAAGACTAAAATAATCCTAAAAGATAGGCCGAGGAAATTATTAAAATAAATAAAGTTGTCCAAAATTAAAACTCCTAAACCGACAAAATTGAGCAAAACCCTAACCCGGGCGGATTAGGGCAAATCCGGCTTTCCTTGTCCGGGTGGGATTGGGAAACCTCCGGGCGCGGGCAGGGATCCGGACGCGGCTAGGAAAAGTGCCCGGAACCCGCGCGGTGGCATTCTGTAATTACTGCGGGTTCTGGGTGACCGGGCGGTCGGGTGACGTCCTTCGGCTCGGATGACCGGCCCAGCATCATTCGCTCCGGACCCGGTGCTAGGGTTTTGGAGATGCCGGGCTGTTCTGGCCTTCTGCTTGACTTTTCCTCGGACAAGTGGGGTTCTCTCCAAGTCTTCTGTCCTTCTGAACCTTCTGGCTTTAACTTGTCCGCCAGATTCTGAGTGTGGAGTAGGGTTAGCCGGGGCAGGGGCTGGTTGGCCGTATCCGCCGGGGTCGGGGTAGTGTCCTTAGGAAGCCAACCTGTCTTGGCCACATATTCTCGAATCTTCTTGTCTTCTGTACGCCAGAACTCTCTCCAGATGGCTTTTGACGTGTGCTTGACTTGAGGGATCATGGAAGAGAGGTTGGGGAAAGACTGAGACTCAGTGCTCGATCTAGGACTTAGGTTCTCGGCCAGTAACATGGCCTGGAACTCCCTTCCATCCCGGGGTGCCTTCCTTCCCGTTGGGGCAGACCTGAGCTTGTTATTTAATTCATTCCTAGGCTTGAGAGCTCGTAAGTAGCCAGCCCTCAATGCTAAGCGCTTTTTGTATGGGCCTGGAGCTCTGCCTTCTACGGAGTACCTTGGTGGGGTGTAAGTGTACCTTTCTGGTCCGGGGCGGTGGAGCCGGGTCATATCAACCGGGACTAGTATGGGTGCTTCGGGGTAGGCCAGTATCACGTCGGGGTCGGGTGGCGTCGGGCCCGGGGTGGACAGGGAGGCGCCGGGGTCGGGCGGCGTCAGGCCGGGGGTGGACAGTGCGCCGTCGGGGTCAGGCGGCGTCGCGCCGGGGTCAAGCGGCATCGGGTCGGGATCAGGCGGCGTCGGGATGGGGTCAGACGGCATCGGGTCGAGTTCAGGCGGCGTCGGGCCTGGGTCAGGCGCCGTGGGGCCGGGGTCAGGCGGCGTCTGGCCGGGGTCAGGCGGCGTCTGGCCGGGGTCAGGCGGCGTCGGGCCGTGGTTAGGCGGCGTCGGTCTGGGGTCGGTCAGGGCGGCGTCGGGGTCAGGTGGCGCCGGGGGCTGCTCGGGCTCCAGGGACTGGTCGGGCGCCGGGGCTGGGGCCAGTTGCTGAACCGGGGATGGGGCCGAGACTAGTGCCGGGGCTGGGGCCGAGACTAGTGTCGGGGCTGGGGCCGGGGCTGGGCGCTGGGGCGCCGGTGCTAGGCGCTGGGGCGCTGGAGGGTCGGTGCTGGGCGCTGGGGCGCCGGGGCTGGCCGCTGGGGCGCCGGGCGCTTGCCTGGTGCTGGGCAGGCGCTGGGCTGGTGCTGGGCAGGCGCTGAGCCTAGCGCTGGCCTGGTGCTGGACCGGTGCTGGCCAGGCGCTGAGCCTAATGCTGGGCCTAGTGCTGGTCGTCTTGTCTTCGGCTCTTCTCTCCAGCCTTCTAATCGAATCTTCTATACCATACATGGCTAGGCGTGCATTATTGATTTTAAGCTCCAACATAGGTAGCCTCAACTCTGTCATGGTTAGTAGAAACAAACGAACACAAAGACTTTTTCTAATATCCTCTTTTCTAACACTCTTTTTCTAGGACTCGATAAAGAACAACTTAGTGGCTAAAAGTAGGGTCGTGGCTCGGTTTTAACACAAGCAACAGAAGCTAGTCTATCCCCTCTTCTTAAACACACTATTACAACAAAAATTGAAGAACTTGGCAAGGGTGGCCTTGCTTGATTTTTGAGTATTTTCTGTTTTCGAACTCTTTTTTTTTAGGGTTTTCTTTTGATAGCTTGATCGGCCACCAATATTTTCTTGCCTTACAATAGAGACTCGAAACAAGAACTAAAAATAGATGGAGATTTTTGAAATTTTCTAGCACAAAAAGTAAAGGATATGGATACAAGAATGAAACTGGAAACTGGGATAGATTGTGGTCCGTGAGCTGAACCGTGCTCTGATACCAAATGATGGGAACCGCTGCAACCGTGGGCAGACGACCCTTGAACACCGCAAGTTGAGACCGTGCAACCAGGTAGAACCGTCGGGAACCGGGGGCGGATGAGTACTTTGACCCGTCGGCTGTATATAGCCGGGAACCAGAAGTGTCCAGTCGATGACGCCACGCCAAGAGATGGATGCTCTTGATGATAAGTCGGGGCCTTCAGTATCGCAACATGCAGATACAATAAGGTTTCAAGAACTGAGTTCTATCATAAAGGGGGTTTATTTCATAAAAAGTCTATTTTACAAGGGTGGCCGGCGGCCTCTATATATAGGTGAGGGAACAAGCCCTCCTCGCTAAAGACTACTTCCTAAATAATAATAAAATAAAGAAATTAAAAGAGACCTAATTAGAATTCTAAAGAGGACTTTAGCTAATCCTAATCTAGACTAAAAATAGGGAAAATTCGGACTCCAACCCTACAAGGGAAGAGAATCCTACCTAAACAAGAACTCCTAAAAAGGAGGCTGAAAAACCCTAAAAACAGCTAAACGGGTTCTGGTAAAAATAGGCAAATAAATACCAAATTAAATAGGAAAGTTAAGCCCTTTGGCAGATCACTAGTAGACATCATGGGATTCAACTTTCATGTTGGGCTTCAGCCCAAATTCTATCTCCAAGTAACCCAAATCCGTCAATCTTCATCAGACTAGGAATCTGTCCAAAACCGGGAAATCCTAGCTTGATTAGGATTCCTTGCTTGGATGTATTTGGCATCTTCTCTCCCTTTACCGTATCTTGAATGGTCATCAATACCTCCATGGATCAGGCTCAGGTGGTGGCCTGACCGTAGCCCCTATCATGTGCAGCCTCGGATCAGCATCCGAGCTCCACTCCTGGATGCTCCGCCCATCCTTCACCCTGACTTCATCAAACTGTATCTCCTTCAATTCTCCTCCAAATTGAGCCCGTTTGTTGGAGAGTGTTCCTGGGGATTCAAGCTATCCAGGACAGTTGTAATTTCCCAAAAGTCACGGGCCAATTGTTGACTGGGCCAAAAGTGCTTCTCTATGGCATCCGGGCACGGGCTCGGCTCGGGTGTTGAGTTTAGCTCTCGGCCTTCTTCAGTTCTATACGGGCCGTTTGGCTTCTATCTTGGATGGGTCTTCAAGGGTGCCTCATGAGTCTCTTTAAGCTCTAGTTGGGCTATGGGGCTTGTAGGAGTCGATGTGGGGCCTAGCCTTGGTGCTAGGCTCGGCCCGGGGTCCGGGTCGGGGCTTGGTGTCAGCATCAGCTCCTGTCGGGACATCAGTCTGATCTTGGATTCAGTAGGAGCTGGACTTGGTGCCTGGTTGAGGATTAGCATCCTCCCAGGGGTGTCTTCTGGCTCCGGGGCTTGGGCTCTTCTAGGTTCCGGTTGTGGTGCTGGCATAGGCCTGGAGCCGGTGCATTCTTGGCCCGGCATCAATGCTAGGGCTGGCTCAGCATCAACTATGTCCTTGGTGGCCAGGATCACATCAATTGTCTACACAGATCATGCTGCCCTGCGCCATTTATTAGCAAAGCAGGACTCGAAGCCACATCTCATCCGATGGATTCTTCTCCTCCAAGAGTTCGACATAGAAATTAAAGACAAGAAGGGAGCGGAGAACTTAGCAGTGGATCGTCTTTCCCGACTGGAGGAATCGCAAACAGGTAAATCTACTACCCATATCAATGATTCTTTCCTTGACGAGCTGTTGTGTGTTGAAACGTATGAACAGGTTAACAGCATAGCTATCGAGCCCTGGGCAATCCCTCACGCTCAAGATCTGAGTAATGCAACTGACTCGGAAGAACCATGGTATGCAACCCTGGCTAATTACCTCTCTCACGGCATTGTACCTCCTGAGCTAGATTTCAATGCACGCAAGAAGCTCTTTAAAGAAGCCAAGTCATACTTCTTGGATGAGCCTTTCTTATACCGCATCAGTATTGACGGGATGATCCGGAGATGTGTCTCTTACATTGAAGCAGCTGACATCATGTGTAAATGCCATGAAGGACAGTTCCGAGGACACTTCGGAGGCAACCGCACTGCGAGAAAGGTACTCGAAACAGGTTTTTATTGGCCTTCAATCTTTAGTGATTGTGATGTTTTTGCTCGACGTTGTGATGCGTGCCAGCGGTCAGGTAACATCTCTAACCGTAATGAGATACCCCAAATTGTTTCTAACTGTTGAAATTTTTGATATTTGGTGAATTGATTTTATGGGTCCGTTCACACCCTCAAATGGAAACAAGTACATTCTTGTAGCCGTTGATTATGTTTCTAAGTAGGTTGAAGCTGAAGCTCTGCCAACTAATGATTCAAGAGTGGTGGGTCGGTTCCTTACCCGTCTTTCACGCGTTTTGGTTCACCGCGCTTCATCATAAGCGATAGGGGTACCCACTTCCATGGACAATTCGACCGGGTGTGCAAACGCTTTGGCGTCACCCACCGTATGTCCACAACTTACCATCCTCAAGCGAATGGTCAAGCGGAAGTGACGAACCATGAGCTCAAGCGGATTCTTGATAGGACAGTTGGCGAGCTACGAACCAACAACTATGGAAGTTTTCGCCGAAAACTTCTTCAAAAATAGGCAAAAATAAAAGAGAAACTCACTGTTTGTTAAATCAAAGTGTTTTCGGCGAGAATTTAAAACCCTTTTTTTTCAAAAACCTAACGGAAAACAAATCAAAACGAAAAGAAATTAAACTGACACTTTGGCTCCCCGAACCTGATTCGAACGACGAAAAAGACTGACTAAAAAATTCAAAAACGGACTCCAGCCGTGGGTTGCCTCCCACGAAGTGCTCTCTTTTAACGTCCTTGAGCCGGACGGTACCTGTTAGGGACCCCAACTCAGAAGTTCCTTGAAGTCAATCGTCTTCTTCAAGGCCAGCGGTTGAGTGCCATGTAGCACTCCAGACGGGTGATGCAGCCGGTAGTGCTCTAGTAGATCGCTGTTCTGTTTGGATGACCAGTTCTTCTCGAATTCTCCTATTGGAGGAGGAAAGAGGTAGAACGGCGCGGCATGGTCAATGAGCTCCATCTTCTCCACTTGATGATCACCCAGAGGTCTCTCAAGATCGAGTATGTATGCTTCCAAACCCTTGATGTCTTCGATTCCCACGTGCTCATCTCTGGCTTGATCTATAGGTTGGCTCAGCGGAAGCTCAATAGAGGATATCTCCTCGATTTCTTCGTGCTCCCCTTCAGCTTCAACTTAAAGATGGATTGGCTCTATGTCTTCATCAACCGCCACCGCCACGGATTCTTCTACCATTTGTCTAAAGGAAGTCCTAGAAGAGAACATGTGAAAAGAAGCAGAAGAGCAACGTGAATGGCTAAATAATCATCATCAAAATAGTAAGGCAATATGAACTGTCATTTCACATATTCTCTTCTAGGACTCCTTTTAGACAAATTGTATTTCTCATCCATGATTTCCCACTTTCAAATATCATAATACCAACATGATATATTATTTTCAAAAGGAGCAGAAGAGCAACTTGAATTGACTTGATAATAATCAGAGTAGTAAAACAATATTGGACATCAACTTTCTGTTTTTAGTCACAAGTTCTCTTCAAGGACTCCCTTTAGACAAATCTTTTTTCCTATCCATATTTTTCTGACTTTCAATTAATATAATATTGAAATGATTGATGATACTCAGAAGAAGCAGAAGAGCAACGTGAATGGCCTAATAATCATTAAAGTAGTAAGGCAATACGAGTCATGAACTGCCATTTCACATGTTCTCTTCTAGGACTCCCTTTAGAGAATTGGTATTTCCCGACCATATTTTTCCATTTTCAAGTATCATAATACCGACATCATAGAATATTTTCAGAAGGAGCATAATAACTACTTAAATTGACTTAATAATCATCATAGTAGTAAGGCAACATGGGACATGAGTTTTCAGTTTTTAGTCATTTCAGAAGTTCTTTCTATGACTCCTTTAAACAAATCTTATTCCTATCATAAGTTCCAACTTTCGATTAATATAATACCAACATGACTGATGATATTCAAAAGAAGCAGAAGAGCAACGTGAATGGCTAAATAATCATCAAAATAGTAAGGCAATATAGGATATGAACTTTCTATGAACTGCCATTTCACATGTTCTCTTCTAGACTTCCTTTAGACAAATTGTATTTCTCTTCCATGATTTCCTACTTTCAAGTATCATAATACCGACATGATAGATTATTTCAAATGGAGCAGAAGAGCAACTTTAATTGACTTAATAATAAAAGTAGTAAGACAATATTGGACATTAACTTACTATTTTTAGTCACAAGTTCTCTTCTAGGACTCCCTTAGACAATTCTTGTTTCTCATCTAAATTTTCCGACTTTCAATTAATATAATATTGACATGAATGATGATACTCAGAAGGAGCAGAAGAGCAACGTGAATGGCCTAATAATCATTAAAGTAGTAAGGCAATACGAGCCATGAAGTTCCATTTCATGTTCTCTTCTAGGACTCCCTTTAGAATTGTTATTTCACAACCATATTTTGCCACTTTCAAGTATCATAATACCGACATCATAGAATATTTTCAGAAGGAGCATAATAACTACTGGAATTGACTTAATAATTATGATAGTAGTAAGGCAACATGGGACATGAATTTTCAGTTTTTAGTCATTTCAGAAGTGACTCCCTTTAGACAATCTTATTCCTATCCATAAGTTCCAACTTTCGATTAATATAATACCAACATGACGGATGATATTCAAAGAAGCAGAAGAGCAACGTGAATGGCTAAATAATCATCATAAAATAGTAAGGCAATATGAACTGCATTTCACATATCTCTTCTAGGACTCCTTTAGACAAATTGTATTTCTCATCCATGATTTCCCACTTTCAAATATCATAATACGACATGATATATTATTTTCAAAGGAGCAGAAGAGCAACTTGAATTGACTTGATATAATCAGAGTAGTAAAAATATTGGACATCAACTTTCTGTTTTTAGTCACAAGTTCTCTTCAAGGACTCCCTTTAGACAAATCTTTTTTCCTATCATATTTTCTGACTTTCAATTAATATAATATTGAAATGATTGATGATACTCAGAAGAAGAGAAGAGCAACGTGAATGGCCTAATAATCATTAAAGTAGTAAGGCAATACGAGTCATGAATGCCATTTCACATGTTCTCTTCTAGGACTCCCTTTAGGAATGGTATTTCCGACCATATTTTTCCATTTTCAAGTATCATAATACCGACATCATAGAATATTTTCAGAAGGAGCATAATAACTACTTAATTGACTTAATAATCATCATAGTAGTAAGGCAACATGGGACATGAGTTTTCAGTTTTTAGTCATTTCAGAAGTTCTCTTCTATGACTCCCTTAAACAAATCTTATTCCTATCCATAAGTTCCAACTTTCGATTAATATAATACAAACATGACTGATGATATTCAAAACAAGCAGAAGAGCAACGTGAATGGCTAAATAATCATCAAATAGTAAGGCAATATAGGATATGAACTTTCTATGAACTGCCATTTCACATGTTCTCTTCTAGACTTCCTTTAGACAAATTGTATTTCTCTTCCATGATTTCCACTTTCAAGTATCATAATACCAACATGATAGATTATTTTCAAATGGAGCAGAAGAGCAACTTTAATTGACTTAATAATAATAAAGTAGTAAGACAATATTGGACATTAACTTCTATTTTTAGTCACAAGTTCTCTTCTAGGACTCCCTTTAGACAATCTTGTTTCTCATCTAAATTTTCCGACTTTCAATTAATATAATATTGACATGAATGATGATACTCAGAAGGAGCAGAAGAGCAACGTGAATGGCCTAATAATCATTAAAGTAGTAAGGCAATACGAGCCATGAAGTTCCATTTCACATGTTCTCTTCTAGGACTCCCTTTAGAATTGTTATTTCCAACCATATTTTGCCACTTTCAAGTATCATAATACCGACATCATAGAATATTTTCAGAAGGAGCATAATAATACTGAATTGACTTAATAATTATGATAGTAGTAAGGCAACATGGGACATGAATTTTCAGTTTTTAGTCATTTCAGAAGTGACTCCCTTTAGACAAATCTTATTCCTATCCATAAGTTCCAACTTTCGATTATATAATACCAACATGAGGATGATATTCAAAAGAAGCAGAAGAGCAACGTGAATGGCTAAATAATCATCATCAAAATAGTAAGGCAATATGAACTGTCATTTCACATGTTCTCGTTTAGGACTCCCTTTAGACAAACTGTATTTCTCATCCATGATTTCCCACTTTCAAATATCATAATACCGACATGATATATTATTTTCAAAAGGAGCAGAAGAACAAGTTGAATTGACTTCATAATAATCAGAGTAGTAAAACAATATTGGACATCAACTTTCTGTTTTTAGTCACAAGTTCTCTTCTAGTACTCTCTTTAGACAAATCTTGTTTCCCATCCATATTTTTCCAACTTTCAATTAATATAATATTGAAATGATTGATGATACTCAGAAGAAGCAGAAGAGCAACGTGAATGGCCTAATAATCATTAAAGTAGTAAGGCAATACGAGCCATGAATGCCATTTCACATGTTCTCTTCTAGGACTCCCTTTAGAGAATTGGTATTTCCCGACCATATTTTCCCATTTTCAAGTATCATAATACTGACATCATAGAATATTTTCAGAAGGAGCATAATAACTACTTAAGTTGACTTAATAATCATCATAGTACTAAGCACATGGGACATGAGTTTTCAGTTTTTAGTCATTTCAGAAGTTCTCTTCT